>OY992876.1:319690046-320142546 GCA_963921405.1 Cepaea hortensis | reverse complement strand
ATCGATGCATGATCTCACATTGTTGTCATTTGTTCATGTTCTTCCTGTCTTGCAATCGATTCCTTATCTTATGTTTTAGCTATTTCTTGAATTCTTGTTCATTCCAATTATTTCTTTTCATCTATGACTCTCATATAGTTTTTATTGTTCATTCCCGTTATTTCTTTCATTCGGTTCATAATTTTACTCTGTTATTGTTGATCAATTTCCGTTCTTTCTTGCATCCGATCCATCATCTCACTTTGTTATTGTTTATCAATTTCCTTCCTTTCTTACAGTCGGTTCATTATCTCACTTTGCTATTGTTTATCCATTTCCGTTCTTTCTTGCAGCCAATTCATTATCTCACTTAGTTATTATTTATCTATTTCCTTCTTTTCTTACAGTCGATTGATAACCTCACATCGATGCTATTTTTTGCAGTTTCGTTTCTTTGTTGCAACCGATTTATTATTTCAAACATTATTAGGAATTTATTTCCATTATTTCTTGTATATCCATTCCTAATCTCACATCGTGTGCATGTGTTCATGTCCATTCTATCTTACAATAGATTTGTAATATTTCATAACAGTTATTTGTTCATTCTCATTCTTTCGTGCATTTATGACTCCTGCTTTGTCGTTGTTTATTGTTTTCTTCTGTTATTCCAAATTAGCTTTAAAAAAAAATATTCGAAGTAGACGAGTAACGATATGCACCACTCACATACCACCAAACGAAAAGAATCATCAAATTAATCAGAAATCCACCAACACCAGCACAAGACGATCACCAATTCATAGAAGACCAGGGCAAAGCATTATTCTGTGCCTTAAACAATACGCAGTAGATAACAAAACCACACGTAAACAAAGGTTAAGATTCGCAAATCGGGAATATGCACACGTGGATTGGCGCCGCAGACAGCAATCCATATATTCTAAGACTGCACCGAATAAGACATATCTAGGCATATCTTGTGGCTTAGAGTAACGACAGTGCAACCGAAAATTTATTGAAGAGACAGAAATGTTTATACAAGAGAAATTCACAATCAGTTTCAGGCGAACGAATAAAGAACATTAATTTATACTTTCCAAATGTTTTAACACTGCTGACAGCAAGCAGTTTTGCTATTCCCATTCGGTTTTTAATTCTTGCAAGTCCTGGTACTTATGAGACAAAGTGACCATAACCTGCGCCATACTTTCTTAATTTCTGAGATAATCTCCATTGTATTGATTTCCGTGATTGTATCTACAGAGTTTCAGTTTATCAAGGGCTGGTGATCGAAATCTACATCGACATCTCTACATCAGGAGCTGGTGATCGGAATGGTTCTAGCACGCCATACACCCACAGCCATTTATTCCTCCGTGCACTCACAGTACAAGAATGTGATGGTTCTAGCACACTATACACCCACAGCCATCTATTCATCCCTACACTCACGGTACAAGATTGTGATGGTTCTAGCATGCCATACACCCACAGCCATCTATTCCCCCGTACACTCTCATTACAAGATTGTGATGGTTCTAGCACACTATACACCCACAGCCATCTATTCCCCCGTACACTCTCATTACAAGATTGTGATGGTTCTAGCATGCCATACACCCACAGCCATCTATTCCCCCGTACACTCTCATTACAAGATTGTGATGGTTCTAGCATGCCATACACCCACAGCCATCTATTCCCCCGTACACTCTCATTACAAGATTGTGATGGTTCTAGCAAGCCAAACACCCTAGCCATCTATGCCTCCGTGCACTCATGATACAAGAATTTGAGGGGAATATTATAATCAGAATTAAATTGATGACATACCTGGGCGTGAAGTTAGATCGCAGTCGGTCCTTCCAAGATCATGTCGATTATGTTATAACTAAAGCTAGAATAAGTCTGTCAGCATTGAGAGTCGTAGTAATCGCCAATATCGAGGAAAGACTTAATATTTCTGTTCCAAGGACTGGTTCTTTCACCTATTGACTATGCCCTGACCATTCTCACTGTCAGCCCTACACAGATTGGAAGACTCGACACGATACACAATGAAACCAAACGCATTATTTTGGGCTGTATGAGAGACACCTTCTGTGAAGCAATGAGATAGAGTCTTGACTTTCTGACCATGAATCACAGGACCAGAATCTGGACGGATGGTGCATACATGAAATTAAGTTCAGATGACCATCACCCTCTGCATAAAACTATATATAATCAGAGAAAATAGTGCCAGTTCTGTGTTGGTTGACCAGGCCCCTTCATTCTCCCCATGTGCCTCTAGTTTCCTGCTGTGCCAGTTCTTACTCCCGAACCTTTAAGTCTGGACAACGATGTGGATTCACATAAACAACCGTAATACCGCCATGTTGAACAAACAGCGCCGTCTGCATGTCAACAATCTGTATTGATAGGTCTATGTCAACTGTCTATTCTGATAGTCCACTTGTCAAGTATGTGTAATGATAGTCCACGTGTCAACTGTGTATGCTGGTGTGTCCACATGTCGTATGTATGTACTGATAGTCCATATGTCAACTGTATGTACAGATAATCCACATGTGAAATGTCTGTACAGATATTCCAGATATCAACTGTCTGTACTGATAGTCCACATGTCAACTGTCTATACTGATACATGACATGTCAACGGTATGTACTAATAGCTTACTTGTCAAATGTCTGTACATATAGTCCACATGTCAACTGTCTATACTTACAGTCCACATGTCAACAGTCTGTACTGATAGCTTATATGTCAACTGTCTGTACTGATTGTCCACATGTCAACTGTCTGTACTGATTGTCCATATGACAACTGTCTGTACTGATAGTCCATATGTCAACTGTCTGTACTTATAGTCCATATGTCAACTATCTGTACTTATAGTTCATATGTAAACTGTCTGTACTGATAGTCCACATGTCAACTAATGGTTCTGATAGTCCATATGTCAGCTATCTGTACTTATAGCTCATATGTCAACTGTCTCTACTAATAGCCCACATGTCAACTGTCTGTACATATAGTCCACATGTCAACTGGTTGAACATATAATCCATATGTCAACTGTCTGTACACATAGTTCATATGTCTACTGTCTGTACTGATAGTCTACATGTTAACTGCCTGTACATAAAGCTCACATATCAACTGTCTGTCCCGATATCTGGCATGATTATCCCCCAGATATGTGCCACTAGACACGGTAGCTCGTGTGTAGTTCACGGGACATTTTGTCTTATTATATTTGGACTGGTGACAGGGACATTTATAATTTACATGTTTAGTTTTATGTTCCAACAAATGAGGAATGCCCATGAACTGAGAATGTATGGTCCGAGTCCTCTCTTTTAGCACAAGCACTGGTCAATGGGTTCTGTGTCACGAAGGAATTAATTACTTCAGTGTGAGAATCAATGTGTGAACGGTGACCCCACATCTTCCTTCTCGTAAGTAAAACTGTCTGGTTGCCATGGCAGCAGGGATCATAATCAGCTGCTCCGTCCCTGCTTGGGTCGGAGACGAGATGGGGGAGGATAGGAGCAGATTGTGAGAGGAAGCCACGAAGCTCATGTTTTGTGTGGATACGTGTATTTCGCCTCTGCTGCCAGCAACGGACTCCGAATAGATTTTTGCCCCTCTCCCAAACAATTTAAAGAAAGAAGTTTCTAGAACGTTTGAACTGTAAATTATAGGCAAGGGGTATAATGTGCATGCTGTAGACGGCGCGGGATCGCAGCCTGCTAGCATGGAATGTTTTCTGTGTAATCGCGTGTACACGCGGTCGTTCTGCCGTCTTCCATCCAGCCATCTAACCCGCTTCTCTTGACTCTTTCCATCCATCTCTCACTAGGCAGTTTTATCATGTTAACTCGTATTATGAAGAAAATATCGCTATATCATCCTCCCATTTCATCTGTCCTCACCCGGAGCATGGACACACATACAGTTGCCACAGATCCTACACAACACATCTGCAAAAGATCCAGCATACCACAGCTGCCACAGATCCAGCACAACACAGCTGCCACAGATCCAGCACAACACAGCTGCCACAGATCCAGCACAACACAGCTGCCACAGATCCTGCACATCATAGCTGTCACAGATACTATACAACACATCTGCAAAAGATCCAGCATACCACAGCTGCCACAGATCCAACACAACACAGCTGTCACAGATCTTATACAACACAGATCCTGCACAACACAGGTGTATGTTCTCTGAATAGCGACTTGTTCTTGTTTTAAATAATCTCTACTGGAGTAGTGGTTATAATAATCTCTGACTGGAGTAGTGGTTATAATAATCTCTGACTGGAGTAGTGGTTACAATGACCTAAGACTGGAGTAGTGGTTATAATAATCTCTGACTGGAGTAGCAGTTATAATAATATCTGAGTGAAGTAGTGGTTATACTCGTAATAATCTCTGAGTGGGATAGTGGTTATAACAATCTATGACTGGAGTAGTGGTTACAATGATCTCTGACTGGAGTAGTGGTTATAATAATTTCTGACTGGAGTAGTGGTTACAATGATCTCCGACTGGAGTAGTGGTTATAATAATCTCTGACTGGAGTAGTGGTTACAATGATCTCCGACTGGAGTAGTGGTTATTAAAATCTCTGTCTAGAGTAGTGGTTATAATAATCTATGACTGGAGTAGTGGTTACAATTATCTCTGACTGGAGTAGTGGTTATAATAATCTCTGACTGGAGTAGTGGTTACAATGATCTCTGACTGGAGTAGTGGTTATTAAAATCTCTGTCTAGAGTAGTGGTTATAATAATCTCTGACTGGAGTGGTGGTTATTAAAATCTCTGACTGGAGTAGTGGTTATAATAATCTCTGACTGGAGTGGTGGTTACAATGATCTCCAACTGGAGTAGCAATTATAATAATCTCTTACTGGAATAGTGGATTTAATTATCTCGGACTGGACTAGTGGTTATACTAATCTCTGGCTGGAGTAAAGGTTATAATAATCTTTGACTGGGGTAGCGGTTATAATAATCTCTGACTATCTGGGAATAAATTAATATGGTGAGACAACGACCTGGTTCTCTGAGATACTGTCGTGTCCTCCTTTAAAGTGTCGTCCCTGGAGTGAAGGGAGTCAACACCCACATTATAATATTTTATTTTTCTTATCAATATCCTGGAGAATCCACCAGCTTCTGTCCAACACACTCCATCAGCCCATGGACACCTTTTCCTATCACTCTCTCACTGTCGTACTATGCCCCCTTCTCATACTTCCCCAACGCAACATACTCAACAACTCTTGCTTCTAAAAATTAATAACGATTAATTTATTAAAAGAAAAGGGTAACGTATATGAGATGTGTATGCGAAGAAAATGCGTGATGTGTTCTATACTGTGTGTATGATCGGACTTTCAGATAATAGCATAGTTTCTTCATTGCAAGGGCACACCACAGCACATTAAATCATAACCAGTGCACCTCACCCGGTGTTGAAACCCTCTTGCCGGATACTGACTGTCCTCGGTAGCCACCTGGTAATCCATCTTCATGATCATCCGAAATAGATACTGTTTGTAAGTACAGATTGATTACGGACTGATTGTCAACTAACTTTGTAAGTTCCTATCGGTCCTACAGAATGCACAAATCCTTTGTAGTGTATTTAGGTTTTACTGTTAATGTTTCTACACTTGATCCTAACTAGTGTTCATATAGGTTCAAGTATATGTCCTATGTAATATTTCACTGGAATCTAGCACACTATGTGACTTATCCATTAATGTTCTCGTTCCTTAAACAATGGTTGTCTGATGTGTGATATATCAACAATCATCACCCATACTATGTGAACCATACCACGCAGGAGTCGTTATATTGGCTGGCTCTTCTGGGCCATGCCATGGTGAACCCTTCTGAGTATGAGTCCAGCGTCAACATATACCATCTTTCTTCTCGGACGTTATTCCTTTTCCGTAAGAATCATTTAGAGTCCAACTGGTGGTCGTCCAATTGGAGTGCACTTCTTCAAAACCAGTGTTGAGTTTCCTAGTAACTGGTGGGGAACCTGTGGGAAAATCAACACATCATGTGAGAGCACTAGTAACTGATCCTACCGGCTGGGTGTAAGCTTATTACCCTGCTCTGTTATTTTACAGCTAACTACTCTTTCAGAGAGCCTTATAGCTTCTCACCTAAGTCCGAATCAGGCTATGATAAGAAAAGACCAATAAACAGAGTGCAACCTCAGTATTCTATTCACCTTAGCAGAGCCAATATCACTATTCTACTCTAACTAGTTTTCCACTAACAGTGCTAATCATCACACTATAGGTTTGACAAGGCTACAGTCTATATTAATTAGAACTAAAAGACTATATTGACTACCTTATGCAAAACCGCCTCATTCCCGGGATGGCTACTACACTTTGCCATAACGACACATGCTAGTTAATCTAGAATTAATCTAACACTGTAGAGCTCTCCCACAAACACGTCCATCATAATCCACGGTTTTGGTCAACTCCCTTTCTCCCAATCATGGTTTATGGCAAAACCTAAAATTGGTCACGTGATATGGGTGACGTCCTGCAGGTGTTATTTGCTCATATCATCCATTGTCAAGAATCGATTTTCTCCTGCCTAGTCACTGTCAAAGTTGTCATCACTTGTTTCGACTCCCCCAACAAACTAACGAGTTACTGTATCATCCCAACAACAGTTTTCCTCAACAAGCTGCCAATCTTCTTGATGTTCCGGAGACTAAGAATTGACAGAGGTACTGTTTACTTCCGTGCTGAGTACTTCCGTTTTCCCTCTGATTTGTTTATAATCTGTCAAAGAGATGTATGATTCAGCGCACTCACTTCCTCTATACATCTGCCACTGTTAATTTAGCCGGACATGTGATGGCCGACATCCGATTGCCACCATGATCCCACGGGTTCCATCTGTATTCAAATGTTGACAAACTGTCAAGGCGATGCCGGGATTCGTCTCCCTCACTTCCGAGTGTTGCCAATCCGTCAACCAGATGTACACGTGCCGCTACAAATATGAATGTTTTCTCTGTATTCGTTGAAACAATTGTCGCTTAGCAGATCGTCCGTTTTATCAGAAAGCCTCTATAATAATCATTGGTTAAAAGCAAGGTTTTATTTTGTGACATAGGCCCCCTCTAAAGAGAGTAGTCCATCTCACTCTTCTCCACCGTGAGTTTAATCCAGATGATTCATTCTTCTTCTTCAGGAGTTGGGTGTCTTGACAAGAAGTCCGCTCCAACATTGTCCTTCCCAGGAATGTACTCCACTGTGAAATTATAAGGTTGAAGTAACAACGACCACCGCATCCAACTGGCGTTGAGCTTCTGAGAAGTAGCCAGGAACATCAGGGGTTGATGATCCGACTGGACTCGAAACTTAACTCCATACAAATATGGCTGGAATTTTTGCACTGCCCATACGAGAGACAAGCACTCTCTCTCGACGGTTGAATAATTCCTCTCCGCCTGTAGAAGTTTCTTACTTGCGTATGCTACAGGTTTCAAAACCGAAGCATCGTCTTTTCCTTCCTGTAACAAAGCGGCTCCAGTTCCAATCGCACTCGCATCTGTTCTCAACACAAATGGTTTGGAAAGGTCAGGGAGCTGTAATACATGTTTGCTGACCAAGGCCTCCTTTAACTGACTATAGGCATTCTCACATTCTGGTGTCCAAATGATTTGATCCGGGCATCCCTTTTTCAAGGTTTCCGTCAACGGAGCTCCCAGTTCAGTGAAATGTGGGATAAATTTGTGATAGAACCCACACAACGAGAGAAAAGATCGCACATCCTTCTTCGTTTTAGGGCTTGGTGCATTTCTGATTTTCTCCAGGTTCTTCTCTTCTGGAACAATGTGTCCTGGAGTGATGGTGTGACCTAGAAATTCCAGAGTCTGGTAACCAATCATGCACTTTGTTGGACGAGCAGTAAGCCCTGCTTCCTTGAGCCTATTAAACACTCTCTCCGAGGATTGTAAGTGGTCATCCAAGCTGTCACTGGAAATCAGAATATCATCCATGAATGAAATGATGGACGGATCCTGTAACGGATCTAGTAAAGTCCTCATCATGCGTGTAAACACACTGGGTGCATTGCTGAGTCCAAAGGGCATGACCTTGAATTCGTAGTGTCCACTGGGTGTACTGAAAGCTAACAGTGGTCGAATCTCCGGTTTGACTGGTATCTGATAGTACCCCCGACTCAGATCCACCTTTGAAAAGTACCAAGCCTTATGGAGCCTAGCGAATAGCTGAGTTGGATTCGGCAAAGGTTCCACCTGAAATTGTGTGTGACTGTTCAGAAGTCGATAGTCTATACACAACCGGTGTTCTCCACTTGGTTTCCGTAACAAAACTACCCCTGCATTGTATGGGGATGTGGATGGTGCAATCACGTCATCCTCCAGCAGTTTTTGTATTTCCTCCTCCAGGGCCTTCTCTTTAGAGTATGGCACTGGGTATACCTTTTGGCGAACAGGCTCCTGTGTGGTCAAAGTCATCTCGAACTCAACTAACCTCGTTCGTCCTGGTTTATCAGTCAGTATCTCCTTATGAGACTTGAGAACCTGGGTTATCCTTTCCCTCTCCTGGGAGGTCAGATCCGGGTTCACTTGTACATCCCTATAGGTTTCCTGGTGTACTAAGGGATATTCCCTGCCCTCGCTGGTTCCCACTTCAGTCTCCACTGCAACTGCCATTGCCATGAGGTGAGCTGCCTTGTCTCCGGGTCTCTCTTCGTATTTCCGCAAGAGATTGATATGGAAAATCTTCGACTTTCCCCGGATCCGGATCTGATAGTTGGTTCTGGATATCACCCTTTCCACGGGAAATGGTCCTTGCCAACCTATCTCCAGTTTGTTGTTTCCCGTGGGGAGTAGCAACAAGAATTTATCTCCCACCTCTAAAGATCTTTCTTTAGACCTACGGTTGTAGTAAGCCGCATGTCTTTTCCTGGCCTTTTTCAAGTTTTGATTTGCCAGAGTCCATCCCTTGTGGAGTTTTTCTTTCAGTTCCTTCACGTATTTGTAGGATGAGATCACTTCTTCTGACGTCCCCTCTTCAGTCCAACTCCTCAACATGGCTTCCAACGGTCCTTTGATTGGACGACCAAACAGCAACGTAGCGGGTGGTAGTCCTGTTGAGCCATGAGGAACTTCCCGATAGGCAAAGACTGCTGCTGAGATATATTCATCCCACCTATCAGGTTTTTCCTGCGCTAGTTTCCTGAGCATTGTCATCAACGTGCCGTTGAAACGCTCCACTTGTCCATTGGCTTGAGGGTGGTAAGGGCTGGTATGTATGTGGTTAGAGTGAAACACCCTAAATACCTCCTCCATGAGTTTTCCACAAAACTGAGATCCATTGTCCGTCAGAATTTGATCCGGAAAGCCTAATCTGGTAAAGGCCTCCATCAGTGCGTCCGCCACTCTTTTAGAGTCAATCGTGGTCAACGGTATGGCTTCACCCCACATCGTACAGCAATCTACCATTGTGAGTATATACATGTTCCTCTTCCTAGTCCTGGGAAGTGGACCCACGATATCGATGGCTACCCTCTCGAAAGGAGAGTTCATGATGGGCATCTCACCCAACACCACCGGTGCTGTCCAGTGTTTCGGTGCCACCCTCTGGCACTCAGGGCATGACTTCACATACCGACGCACATCATCTGTCATTCCCGGCCAATAGTAATGGCAGGAAATCCGCTGCATGGTGGCGGCAATACCCATGTGTCCACTAAAGGAGATGGTATGCCCCATATGAAGAATCTGGGACCTGTGAGCTTTCGGGACCACCAACTGACCGTATAGGTTGTCTCCCCTTTCTGCTCTCCTGTAGAGTATCCTATTCTTCATGTAGTACTGCCCCCTTCCTGGTGGATCAGCACTTTTCTGCAGCTTTCTGTAGCAAGGACGTAAAGTATCATCCTCACTCTGGGCAGTTCGTAGCTCCCCTGGCATTGGGTTAGTCACAATTGCGTCTGCCTCTTCCATTTTCGTCTGAGAGCGAGTCTGCATTGCTCCCATATGGATTGGCTCCCTGGGCATTCCCAGAAAGACATACCGGCAACCTAGGATGACTGGAAAAATGGGATCGGTCAATACAGCGGCCTTGATGGTGCCGGTGACGTACCTTGACCGAATCTCCACATTAGCAATGGGCAACTTCATGGTTACAGCACTCTTCTGTGCAGGCTGTATATCCAAGGTCTCACCTGTGAATTGTTCTGGATGTACCAGATCCGCAGAAATCACGGCCTCCCCGTCCAGTCCTGTGTCGTATAAACACTCCACTTGACGACTGTTAACCTCTACCAATTTAACTACAGGTGGTTTTTCCTGGTCTGGAGTCTCTTCCTCGGCCTCGACCTGTTCGGTGGGCTCCACCTTAGGTTTTTCCTGAGCACACGACGAATTGAGTGTCTCCTGACTTTCCCCTGCAGTCAATAGCATTGTGCGTGTTTGACTTGCATTGGTTGCACCATTTCCCTGTCCTAGATTTTCTATTGTCGGACTTGAGTGAGCTCTCCTGGTGGCGAGCTTCCTTGTTGACCTTGGCATTTTCCGTGACAACCTCCTTGGAAGTCACTTGACATGCTGCGAAGTGACGGTTCTTAGCCTTCGATTTGCAGTCCCTCGTATTGTGAGAGGGTGACTTACAAATTGAACACCACTTCTCCGACCACGGTCGTTTTGGTGTAGAGCTTGAAGTGCTCTTGCTTCCCTCCTTCTTCTTCTCTGAACTATCCTCTGATTTTTGCACATAAGGTTCCCACTTTTTTGTTCCTGAGTTTTTGGTTTTCTACTTGTCATGTTTCTCTTGACTTTTGGAGTTGGTGGAAAGGTTTTCCCCTGCCTCCCCATGTACTTCGACGAACCGTTCTGCTAATTTAGTCACGAGGTCAATACGTTCCGCTCCTTGTTCTCCCAGGAACGTCCTGAGAGGTTTAGACATTTGCTTCTTCAGCTGGTCGACCACCATGAGCTCTTCCAGACTCTCATAGTCATGTGCGAACCCAGCCAAATCCATCCACTTATGGAGATAAGATTTTAGACGCAAACTGTAGGCGGCAAACAACTCCCCCGGTTCTCGTTTCGATGCTCGAAATTTTTTCCGGTAGGTATGTGACGTAACCTCGAATCGTTTCAGCAGAGCCGTCTTTAACTCGTCATAATTGTTCTCATGTCCTGGTGGCAGGCGAGAATAAACCTCGTAGCCGGTCCCGCGTAAACCCTGGGATAGCTTAAGATTCCATTTGTTACGCTCCAGACCCATAGCAACTGACATAGCCTCGAAGCGTTGAAGGTATTGGTTAATCTTCTCTTTGTCCTCCTCGTAGACCGCTAAAGGGAACTTCATAGCATGGTACCCATGTCCACCTACTGGTGTTGAGCCTGGGATGGAGGAACCTCCAACTGCTCCCTCAGTTTCTCCATTAGATTGACTCTTCAACTCGAGTTCCCTCATCCGGTACTCGTGCTCCCTTTTCTGAGCTTCTTGTTCAGCTTCCAGTTTCCTAGCTGCTTGCTCAGCTTCAAATTTCTTAGCTGCTTGCTCAGCTTCCAATTTCTTAGCTTCTTGTTCCAACTCCATCCTTCTCAATTCCAACTCGGCCTTTCGATCTTCCCTTTCTGCTTGACGATACTCTCTCTCCACTTCCTGTATGTAATCCGTTAGAGCAGACCCCGCCAATCCCATGTCCTCCCCCTTTGCCTTTAATTCTGCTGTGCTAAGTTTAGGGGTGGCCATTATACAGAGAGGTAAGCTAGCAGGTCGAGTACAATATAACTACAAATTACTATACAGATATATGAACAAGTAATATAAATCTAGATATTACCACACACAGCACATTCACTCAGTGACAAGAGTAGAATCAGGACCACAGACCTATGCAGACGTGTGAAGTGTGAACAGGTAAGATATTAGTCCTAACCCCTATCCACATTCACTCTAGCTGGATTCTCCAAAATGATATCTCCCTCCTATAACTAAGGATCCCGTGTCAAAAGACCCCGTTGTCAGAAGATCCCACTGTCAAAGGTTCCTGCTTGCAGGAGATCTCGCTGTCCAAGGATTCCGTTTACGGGAGATCCCGCTGTCCAAAGATCCCGTTTACGAGAGATCCCGCTGTCCAAAGATTCCGTTTACAAGAGATCCCGCTGTACAAAGATCCCGTTATCGAGCCCCCAATAATGTCGTGTCCTCCTTTAAAGTGTCGTCCCTGGAGTGAAGGGAGTCAACACCCACATTATAATATTTTATTTTTCTTATCAATATCCTGGAGAATCCACCAGCTTCTGTCCAACACACTCCATCAGCCCATGGACACCTTTTCCTATCACTCTCTCACTGTCGTACTATGCCCCCTTCTCATACTTCCCCAACGCAACATACTCAACAACTCTTGCTTCTAAAAATTAATAACGATTAATTTATTAAAAGAAAAGGGTAACGTATATGAGATGTGTATGCGAAGAAAATGCGTGATGTGTTCTATACTGTGTGTATGATCGGACTTTCAGATAATAGCATAGTTTCTTCATTGCAAGGGCACACCACAGCACATTAAATCATAACCAGTGCACCTCACCCGGTGTTGAAACCCTCTTGCCGGATACTGACTGTCATCTGTAGCCACCTGGTAATCCATCTTCATGATCATCCGAAATAGATACTGTTTGTAAGTACAAATTGATTACGGACTGATTGTCAACTAACTTTGTAAGTTCCTATCGGTCCTACAGAATGCACAAATCCTTTGTAGTGTATTTAGGTTTTACTGTTAATGTTTCTACACTTGATCCTAACTAGTGTTCATATAGGTTCAAGTATATGTCCTATGTAATATTTCACTGGAATCTAGCACACTATGTGACTTATCCGTTAATGTTCTCGTTCCTTAAACAATGGTTGTCTGATGTGTGATATATCAACAATCATCACCCATCCTATGTGAACCATACCACGCAGGAGTCGTTATATTGGCTGGCTCTTCTGGGCCATGTCATGGTGAACCCTTCTGAGTATGAGTCCAGCGTCAACATATACCATCTTTCTTCTAGGACGTTATTCCTTTTCCGTAAGAATCATTTAGAGTCCAACTGGTGGTCGTCCAATTGGAGTGCACTTCTTCAAAACCAGTGTTGAGTTTCCTAGTAACTGGTGGGGAACCTGTGGGAAAACCAACACATCATGTGAGAGCACTAGTCACTGATCCTACCGGCTGGGTGTAAGCTTATTACCCTGCTCTGTTATTTTACAGCTAACTACTCTTTCAGAGAGCCTTATAGCTTCTCACCTAAGTCCGAATCAGGCTATGATAAGAAAAGACCAATAAACAGAGTGCAACCTCAGTATTCTATTCACCTTAGCAGAGCCAATATCACTATTCTACTCTAACTAGTTTTCCACTAACAGTGCTAATCATCACACTATAGGTTTGACAAGGCTACAGTCTATATTAATTAGAACTAAAAGACTATATTGACTACCTTATGCAAAACCGCCTCATTCCCGGGATGGCTACTACACTTTGCCATAACGACACATGCTAGTTAATCTAGAATTAATCTAACACTGTAGAGCTCTCCCACAAACACGTCCATCATAATCCACGGTTTTGGTCAACTCCCTTTCTCCCAATCATGGTTTATGGCAAAACCTAAAATTGGTCACGTGATATGGGTGACGTCCTGCAGGTGTTATTTGCTCATATCATCCATTGTCAAGAATCAATTTTCTCCTGCCTAGTCACTGTCAAAGTTGTCATCACTTGTTTCGACTCCCCCAACAAACTAACGAGTTACTGTATGATCCCAACAACAGTTTTCCCCAACAAGCTGCCAATCTTCTTGACGTTCCGGAGACTAAGAATTGACAGAGGTACTGTTTACTTCCGTGCTGAGTACTTCCGTTTTCCCTCTGATTTGTTTATAATCTGTCAAAGAGATGTATGATTCAGCGCACTCACTTCCTCTATACATCTGCCACTGTTAATTTAGCCGGACATGTGATGGCCGACATCCGATTGCCACCATGATCCCACGGGTTCCATCTGTATTCAAATGTTGACAAACTGTCAAGGCGATGCCGGGATTCGTCTCCCTCACTTCCGAGTGTTGCCAATCCGTCAACCAGATGTACACGTGCCGCTACAAATATGAATGTTTTCTCTGTATTCGTTGAAACAATTGTCGCTTAGCAGATCGTCCGTTTTATCAGAAAGCCTCTATAATAATCATTGATTGAACGCAAGGTTTTATTTTGTGACAGATACCAATTATCTGGTAATTAACCATTATGTTGAGACAACGACCCAGTTCTTTCGGACACCAACTATCTGGGAATGAAGCTATATGTTGAAACAAGACCAGGTTAATTGTTGATTCTCGCCACAGAGGTCACGTTCGTCACGCCACGAGGCTCTGGCTGCAGCCGCCTCTCAGTGGCCTCACGATGAGATGAGACGTACGTTGTCTGTGTGACAGAGTGTGCTCGTGAGTGTCGATTCAGTGGTCAGACGAAGGTCGCGGGCTGGGTGCAACAGATACAACATCCTAAACTTGAGATGACCTACAGATACATTTGCTCGTTCTTCGAGGTGGTCCCATCTGTGTTCTCTCTCTCTCTCTCTCTCTCTCTCTCTCTCTCTCTCTCTCTCTCTCTCTCTCTCTCTCTCTCATCATCATCATCATCATCATCATCATCATCTTCCACTTTTGCCGTCAAGCGCCGTGGGGAGGAATAATTTGCGCTCCAGCGCCCGATGGGCGGCACTGGATAGTGTCATTCAGTGTGATTGTACAATGTCTTTGATGTCGTCAATCCATTTTCTTCTTGGACGTTCTCGTGATCTCGTCGCAGATGATCTTTGATGTAAAGCCAGTGATGGTAGTTGTTGGTGTTGCATTCCAACGACATGGCTAAACCACTTGATCTTCTGTCTTTCAATAAATATGGCACAAGGTGTTGATCCCACAGTCTGTCTGATAACAGCATTTCTTACTCGGTCTCGGATTGTTAAGTTGACAACTCTCCTCAGGTAATTCATCTTGCAGGTGTTTATTTTGCGAAAGTGTGATTTGGATAAAGTCCAAATTTGAGATTGGTAGCATAGGGTTGGTGAGAATATGCTGTTTATTATCTGTCGTTTTGCGGACATGGGTATATTTAGATGTTTCAGTACGGGTGATAGTTGATATGTAAGTTCTCTAGCTTTTTGACATCTGATTTCGATTTCTCTGTTCAATCTGCTATCTTCTGTGATCATATACTGTTCAAAAAAAGAAACGCATAGCTATCCGAGGGTGCGTTTTTATGAATTTGTAAGTAAAATTTGGTGCTAGAGTATATAAAAACCAGCCTCAGATGTTCTTTACAGTGTCACATGCACGTGTTGACCTGATTTGCTTTTCGCTTTTGTAATCGTTACAATGCAGTGGTCAATAGTGTTTATGACCAAATTTTTACCACAGCTCATGATGCGAGCACGTGAAAGCAACAATATTTGGGGTGAACACTATTCACTGACTACGCAACTGAAACCCTATAAAAGGATAACGCTACACAAAACAATTCAGTTCATTTTCAAGCAAACGTCTATGGCACCTCCATCGATAAATTTAAGGAACATTGCTTGCACATAGAATGCCCAAATAATACTAGGGACACAGCCAGAGTACCGACAGGAAAGTACTGCCATAACTATGATGCTGAAATTGAGGCAATCAAGATAGCAACAGAGAAATTACTAAATACCAGCAATGGTACACAACCTGTGGTGCTATTGACAGATGCAAAATCAGTAATAGAGGCGCTCTTGTCTGGGAAATTGCCAGTACTAAGAACACTACTTTCTGAACTTAGCAGTCAGCATAAGGTCACCATACAGTGGATACCATCCCACTGTGGAGTGCGCGGAAACGACAGAGCTGATCAATTGGCTAAGGAAGGAGCCAAAGAGGAACAGCATGATGTGCCCGTTACATACCACCAAAAGAAAAGGATGATCAGATCAGTCAGAAAACCACCAAAACCTGCTCAAGATGACTACCACAATATGGACAGACCAGAACAAGTTATTATTCTGCGCCTCAGAACAGGACACAATAGATTACGCAACCACATGTATACAAAATTCAAGATTGGTGAAACAGCCATGTGCACATGTGGATTGGCGTCGCAGACAGCAGAGCACATACTCCAAAATATAACATATCTAGGCAAACCTTCTGGCCTAGAGAGAAGACAGTGGAAGATAAACTCCATGGACCGCTGTGTGAACTAAAAAAGACAGTTAAATTCTTACAAGCGACAACATTGCAGTTATAGACATATTTCAAGCGAACGAAAGAAGAAAAAGGAACATTGCTATCGGCCTATTGTATGCAGGCGAAAGTCAAAGTCAGGTTGCCAGGCATCTAAACGTGCATCAGAGTACAATCAGTCGACTTTGGCACCGGTTCCAAGTTTCTGGCTCAGTTGAAGACCAGCATCGCAGTGGACGATCCAGAGTGGCAATAGTAGCGGTTGATCGCTTTATTCGGCTTCATCATGTCAGTTTACAACATCTTCCTCAACTGCCCAGCCATTGCCTGCAGGACGTCATGTGTCTGATCAAACTCCGGAATAGACCTTATGACGCTGAACTTCGGGCACAACGACCTTATCGTTGACCTGTCCTTACACGCCACCATCACCAAAATCGATTTCGTTGGGCTAACCAGCATCGTCCTTAGGCAGCAGACAACCAACGGAGATGTGTCTGGTTTAGTGACGAATCTTTCTTTTTGTTGCAGCGGAGAAGGATCTACCGTGAGTGAAATGAATGTTTTGCTCACAATTGCGGTAATGAAGCTCCACCGCACGTTGGTGGAAGTGCTACGGTGTTGGGAATGATCAGTTACAGCGGAAGGAGTCAGTTGGTTCACATTTAATACGCCACGATACGTCAGTGAAATTCTTCGACCCGATGTCCTTCCAGTTTTGGCTACCCAAAGTTCAATGTTTCAACAGGACAATGCCAGACCCCATTGTGCACGGTTGACCACGCAGTTCCTGACTGCCAACAACATTCTCACCCTTCTCTGACCATCCCTGTCTCCAGACATGAGTCCGATTGAGCACCTGTGGTATGAGCTGCATAGACGTGCTTGTCGCCAAGACGTTGCTCCATCCAATCGTCGTGATCTGTTCCAGGCACTCCAGGAAGGGTCGGCAGCCACCCCACAGGCCCACATCAGACGTCTGATCGCATCCATGCCCAGGAGATGCCAGTCGATAATCGACGCAAGGGGAGGCCACAAACCATACTCACGGGAAAACCGGTACGCCAAACATCTCTCGTGACCCAGATGCAAAACACTGTCAATTGATTGTCTGAACCCTAAGGTATGCTTGTGTGCAATTTGAACAATTAACTCATTATATTGAAAAAGTTATTGAATATCAAAATTATGGCTATGTATGTGCCTTCGACAGCTATGCGTTTCTTTCTTTGAACAGTATACTTCCAAGATATTTGCATTCTTTAACTTGTTTCAGAGATGTGTTATTTGTCTGTATGCTTAGTGGACCAGATTATCTGCTAACTTGCATTACTATTCTGATTCCGATTCCAATTCCAAAAAAAAAAAAAAAAATTCAAATTCGGTCTCGTCTAACCTGCGGTTATTGTTGAGAGCCGTGGTTGTGTGGACTGTTAGTGGTAATTCCTACTGGTTATACTGGTTCCGCTCTGTTCGTCGGATACATTTATTTTGTGCTATCTGGTTGTTTTCTTTGTCTTGTGTTGGTCCTGGTAAAGACCGTTCCTTGGTTGGGAACACTGGGGCCCGCATTCTCTCGTTTGTTGGCTTCTTTTCTCTGTTAGCACTGCTACGTGCTTGTCGCTTCTTGTTTTATTCTCATCGGGGCTATTCCCGGTCATGTTCAGTCCTCATAAGGACTCGATGTAGGCAAAGGACTTGCAGTACTTCGGTTTTGGCTGTATTTATACTCATATTGTATCTGCTGCAAGTTGAACTCAGATTATTAATATGATTTCTCCGAAGTTAAAGAATATCTATCTGTCTGCACAGCGAGGAACCACCAGTCTGCACACCAACAAGCCAGACACAGGACAACGGATACTCACGCAAACCTCAGGTCCGGTATGACATCACACTGATGTTGGATAACAGGATGTTATTAACGCCCTTAAAGATATGGCGAGAACAGAGGATTTTGACGCCAGTGATTCCACATCGCTTTCCAGGATGAAAGACCTGGGAGTAAGAATCGGCACAGCCAGACGAGAGAGGTACATCGGGAATACAAAGCGCCTCGTCAACCAACACAGAACTGGCACTATTAGCCACCGGACGCTGATGCATATGCTGGGGGGAGGATCTGAGCACCTATGGACATGTCCGGAGTGCAACGAAGATACCCCAACTGATAACTAACTAACTAACTAACAGGATGTCTTCATCAGACATACAGGACTTCACGCTGGAGTTCACAGCTAGCGAACGTAAGCAAGAAAGCATTAATATGATTTTGCAGTCTGCCCTCGATGCTGTAAAACAGGCACTGATCGTCTGCTAATAGAAGTTCATTTATTTCCCGTGGATCAGCTGTTTCCTCTGAAGCAAAGAGTTCTAAATTTTCTGAATCTGTTCTGTCAAGGCTTGCTTCTTTGGATATTCTGTCCAGACTGTTCTGGTCGGATATTCTGTTCAGACTGAAAGTGCACCCTCACCTTGTACGATGGATAGCTGCAGTTCTGCTCCAAAGGAAGGTGGTGCTAAGATGCGGGAGTTGGTCTTCTGAGCCGATAACGATATGTCCAGGATTGCCACAGGGTTCACCACTGTCACCAGTACTATTCAACGTGTATACGGTGCCGATCACTGAACAACAGTTGGACGGGAGGGGTAGGACTCTCATTCGTTGACGACATCCTCGTGTATCGACAGGGTAGAGATAGATAGGCGGTTGCCAATGATATGCAGAGCGAACTAGATCGAATTTCCTCATGGTGTGCTGATGCCGTTGCCCTTGTCAACCCTGCAAAGGCATCGGTTACATGGTTCTCCCTAAACAACCATATTGTGAAAACAGACATGCCGGCAGTAAGAATGGATGGGAGCATTTTGGGTAGAACCCAGTCAATGACATATCTTGGCGTGAGGCTTGATCGTAGCTTGTCCTTCAGAGATCATGTCGATTATGTCATAATGAAAGCTCGAAAAGGTTTGTCAGCAATGAGAGTCATGGCGACTGCCAATATCGAGCAAAGACTGCTAATACTTCTGTTCCAAGGACTTGTGCTTTCACGCATCGAGTATGCCCTGGCCATCCTCACTGTCAGCCCTACACAGATTGGAAGACTTGAAAAGGTACAAAACGAAGCCATGCGCATCATTTTCGGCTGCACGAGAGACACCAGCTGTGTAGCAATGAGATACCTCCTTGACTTCCCGACAATGGAACACAGGATCAAGATCTGGAGAGCTCGTGCATACTTAAAAATAAGTGCAGATGAGCAGTACCCTCTGCATGACGCTATATTCAGAGAAAAGGGTGACAGGCTAAAGGGGGGCAAATCATGGATGGGTCGGGCGGAAGATGTCGTCAGACAGGTCTGCAGTCTTAAAAGTATCAACCCCGGCAAGGAATGGGTGCCGGTGCCTCCAGCTTTTAAGTGCACTTTCTCCTGCATTATCACACTCGACAGACGGTGCAGAGAGCAGAACCCTGCCGCTGTCAATGCTGAGGTTAACGCGCTCATCTATGAACACTAAGATAGCCCCGAAGTGCTCATCTATACAGATGGATCTGTTGTAAAGCAGCAGAGAAGTACGTGGGCATTTACAGCCCGTTCAGCGGGCCGAACCGTTCAAGAATCCAGTGGTGCCCACTCTATGACCACGAGCAGCATGACGATGGAGGTGATGGCAGTTACACAGGCTTTCATATGGCTGGAATCACAGCATTATACCAACGTGTGTGTATTAAGTGATTCAATGAGCATGACTCAGAAGGTCGAAGCTGGATCTGTACGTAGACAGTGGACTGAGTCGCTGCAGAAGTCTGTTGTCCGTAAAGTCACCTTCATCTTCGTCCCGGGACATGCGGGAGTCGAGGGAAATGAACTAGCTGATAAACTGGCTGGCTCTGCACCCCCTGTAGATGGCCAGCCCATGGATCGTGCCGATGTTATTAACGTCCTCAAAGATATGGCGAGAACAGAGGACTTTGACGTCAGTGATTCCACATCGCTGTCCAGGATGAAAGACTTGGGAGTAAGAATCGGCACAGCCAGACGCGAGAGGTACATCGGGAAAACAAAGCGCCTCGTCAACCAACACAGAACTGGCACTATTAGCCACCGGACGCTGATGCATATGCTGGGGGGAGGATCTGAGCACCTATAGACATGTCCGGAGTGCAATGAAGTTACCCCAACTGATAACTGATAACTGATAACTGATAACTGATATTCTGTCCATGTAGATATTAAATAGCAGAGGAGAGAGCACACATCCCTGTCTCACTCCTGTATTGACTGTGAACATATCTGATAACCTTCTTGTGTTCTTACTGCACTTCGGCTCGAGTGGTACATGGCTATGATGTTTTCTAATAATTGCCCTTGTATCCATAGTCTTCAAGGATGGTCCATAATCTGTATCTGTCTACTCTATCGAAAACCTTTTCCTGATCTATAAACACAATATTCTGCTGATCACTATATTCGATAGTTTTTTTCAATATTTGTCTAGATGTAAATATTGCACCAGTGCATCTTTTACCTTTCCGAAAACAGAATTGTACTTTGCTTGACTGTTGTTGTACATTTTCCCTATTTGACTCAGGAGTGATATACATAATTGGATTATGTGATGTATTAAAGTGTTTTGTTTATTTTTGTGCCTGGTGTATTGGCATATATGTGTGTCTACGAGTGTACGTGTGTGTGTGAGAGTGTGTGTGTGTGTGTGTGTGTGTGTGTGTGTGTGTGTGTGTGTGCAGGCAGGTGCAGTTTACTGAGGTGCATCCATATGTATTAGATAACCAGATGTGGCGGATGAAGGGCTAAATTATTTTTTTAAAATGTGTGTTACCATGGCGACAAGCTGCTTACGTAAGACATGACATCTAATTTCAGGAACTCATAGATCTCGTCACAGCAGTAAGTGACAAGACTGGAGTATAACTAAACATCACAACAACAACAGCTATAACCACGACCAATAACATCCTATGAGTACAGTGACAGCAAACAGGATGGCACTGAAACATGGAGCACAGTGACAGCGAACAGGATAAACCTAAACATGGAATACGGTGACAGCAAACAGGATTAAATTGAACCATGGAATACAGTGACAACAAACAGGATTACACTGAAAAATTGAGTACATTGACAGCAAACAGGATTGCACTGAAACATAGAGTACAGTGACAGGAAACAGGATTACACTGGAACATGGGGTACAGTCACAGGTAACATGATAACATGGAAACATGGAGTACAGTGACAGCAAGCAGGATAGCACTGAAACATGTACATTGACAGCAAACAGGATAACCAGTAAAACAAGCAGACAAATAAAGTCGAGTCGTTAGTGTTTTGTGAAGAGAATCTGGAAGTGGGGACAAGTCTTTCGCCAGAAAAGGGCGCCCATGGACAGATCTGTTAAACATAGAGTAGAATGTCCTTTCTCTGGAAAACAGGACGCACTAGAGATACCTGCCAAACATAGAGTAGAATGTCCTTTCTCTGGATACTTGAGATACCTGTAAAATATAGAGAAGAATTTCCTTTCTCTGGACAACAGAAACATGTAAATGTCGTCCCAAGGCACAGACCGCCCTTGGATGTGTGAAGTGTCCGACCTTGACATATTCAAGGTCATGACTTATAAGGTAGGGTGACCAGTCCCTTTCCTCGTCGTCTGTACTTCCCAGACACTTCCTAATCACTTCCCAGACACTTTCCAAACACTTCCCAGACACTTCCCCAACACCGCCCAGACACTTCCCAAAGACTTCCCAGACACATTTCAGACACTTCCCAGACACTTCTCAGACCCTTCCCAGACATTTCACAGACTTTTCCCAGACACTTTCCAGACACTTCCCAGACACTTCCGAGACACTTCCCATACACTTCCCAGACACCGCCCAGACACTTCCCAGACACCGCCCAGTCACCACCCAGACACTTCCCAGACACTTCCCAGACACCGCCCAGACACCACCCAAACACTTCCCAGACACCGCCCAGACACCGCCCAGACACTTCCAAGATACTTCCCAGACACCGCCCAGAGACTTCCCAGACACTTCCCAGACACAGTCCAGATACTTCCCAAACACTTCCCAGACACTTCCCAGACACAGTCCAGATACTTCCCAGACATTTACGAGACACTTTCCAGACCCACCTCAGACACTTTCCAGACACTTCCCAGACACTTCCCAGACACAGTCCAGACACTTCCCAGACACTTCCCAGACACTTCCCAGACACAGGCCAGATACTTCCCAGACATTTACGAGACACTTCCCAGACCCATCTCAGACACTTTCCACACACTTCCCAGACACTTCCCAGATACTTCCCAGACACAGGCCAGATACTTCCCAGACATTTACGAGACACTTCCCAGACCCATCTCAGACACTTTCCAGACACTTCCCAGACACAGTATATCTTGTTGGGACTAGGCCGAGCGTGGCCACTGGATGGTTGTGTGTGTTTGTTGTTGGAACTAGACTAAGCGTGGCCACTGGATGTTTGTGTGTGTTTGTTGTTGGAACTAGACCAAGCGTGGCCACTGGATGTTTGTGTGTGTTTGTTGTTGGAACTAGACCAAGCGTGGCCACTGGATGTTTGTGTGTGTTTGTTGTTGGAACTAGACCAAGCGTGGCCACTGGATGTTTGTGTGTGTTTGTTGTTGGAACTAGACCAAGCGTGGCCACTGGATGTTTGTGTGTGTTTGTTGTTGGAACTAGACCAAGCGTGGCCACTGGATGTTTGTGTGTGTTTGTTGTTGGAACTAGACCAAGCGTGGCCACTGGATGTTTGTGTGTGTTTGTTGTTGGAACTAGACCAAGCGTGGCCACTGGATGTTTGTGTGTGTTTGTTGTTGGAACTAGACCGAGTGTGGCCACTGGATGGTTGTGTGTGTTTGTTGTTGGAATTAGACCGAGCGTGGCAACGGGATGGTTGTGTGTGTTTGTTGTTGGAACTAGACCGAGCGTGGCCACTGGATAGTTGTGTGTGTGTGTGTTTTATTGGAACTAGATTGGCTTTAGATACATTTCTGAGGTAAATGGTGCTCTCCCAATGGCTAATTCTGTCGATATTTATTAGTGGGCGCAGATGCTGGTATCCCCAAATAATTAACGTGTTTTCAGATGGCATTACCTACCCCGGTCAGCTGGACTTTAGCGTTGACGTCTCGTTCAGACAGCAATGACAAACTACTGAATGTACAATTGCCTATAAAATCATCATGGGGTTGAGGTTGATCGTAGTGTTCAGCACTGGACATGCATTATTTGTTAAGATGCTTTCTGTTGAAGTTAAGATGCTTTCTGTTGAAGTTAAGATCCTTTCTGTTGAAGTTAAGATGTTTTCTGTTGAAGTTAAGATGTTTTCTGTTGAAGTTAAGATGCTTTCTGTTGAAGTTAAGATGCTTTCTGTTGAAGTTAAGATGCTTTCTGTTTAAGTTAAGATGCTTTCTGTTTAAGTTAAGATGCTTTCTGTTGAAGTTAAGATGCTTTCTGTTTAAGTTAAGATGCTTTCTGTTGAAGTTAAGATGCTTTCTGTTGAAGTTAAGAGGATTTCTGTTGAAGTTAAGATGCTTTCTGTTGAAGTTAAGATGCTTTCTGTTGAAGTTAAGATGCTTTCTGTTTAAGTTAAGATGCTTTCTGTTGAAGTTAAGATGCTTTCTGTTGAAGTTAAGATGATTTCTGTTGAAGTTAAGATGTTTTCTGTTGAAGTTAAGATGCTTTCTGTTGAAGTTAAGATGCTTTCTGTTGAAGTTAAGAGGATTTCTGTTGAAGTTAAGATGATTTCTGTTGAAGTTAAGATGTTTTCTGTTGAAGTTAAGATGCTTTCTGTTGAAGTTAAGAGGATTTCTGTTGAAGTTAAGATGCTTTCTGTTTAAGTTAAGATGCTTTCTGTTTAAGTTAAGATGCTTTCTGTTGAAGTTAAGATGCTTTCTGCTTAAGTTAAGATGCTTTCTGTTGAAGTTAAGATGTTTTCTGTTGAGGTTAAGATGATTTCTGTTGAAGTTTTTATGCTTTCTGTTAAAGTTAAGGTGCAAACAATAACAAACGTGAACACAACAACAAACGTGAAGACAACAACAAGTGTGAATACAACAACAAGTGTGAACATAACAACAAATCTGAACATACCAACAAGCGTGAACACAACACCACATCAGAACACAACAACAAATCTAAATACAACAAGTATGAGCACAACATGTGTGAACACAGCATCAAATGTGAACACAACAACAAGAGTTAACACAACAACAAATCTAAACACAACAACAAATCTAAATACCATAACAAATCTAAACACAACAACAAATATAAACACAACAACAAACGTGAACACAACAACAAGTATGAACACAACAACACATCTGAACACAACAACAAGTGTGAACACAATAACACATCTGAACATAACAACAAAGGTGAACACAACAACACATCTGAACACAACAACAAATCTAGACACAACAACACATCTGAACACAACAACAAGTGTGAACACAACAACAAATGTGAACACAACAACAAATCTAAATACAGCAACACATCTAACTGCAACAAAAAATAAATTTGAACACCACAACAAAGGTCAACACCACTACAAAGGTCAATACAACAACAAAGTTCAACATAACAACAAATCTGAACACATCAACAAATCTGAACACACTAACAAATCTGAACACAACAACAAAGGTCAACACAATAGTAAAGGTCAACATAACAACAAATCTGAACACACCAACAAATCTCAACACACCGACAAATCTGACTACAACAACAAAGGTCAACATAACAACAAAAGGCAACACAACATCAAAGGTTAACACAACAACAGATCTGAACACACCAACAAATCTGAACACATCAACAAATCTTAACACCTCAACAAATCTGAACACAACAATAAACGTGAACAACCTGAAAACAACAACAAACTTGAACACAACAACAAATCTAAATACAACAGCAAATCTGAACACAACAACAAATCTATATAAAATAAGTGTGAACATAACAAGTTTCAATAAAAACACAAACAATGAAACAATGAAGAAAGACTCTTTCCCCCACATACAAGTCTGAATTAAAACTCCAACAATGAAACAATGAAGAGAGACGCTTGCCGCCACATACTAGTCAAGTCAATGTAAGTAAGAAACGGGATTCTAACCGACTCTAGAAACAATTCCGAGAAAATCACGTTAATAAAATCACGTTTCTGGTCTCTGAACACAAACAATCAAAGGCAGAGAGATGTGTGATCGTCAGACAACTACATCAATGTCAAAGATTAGATTTTACTCGAAACACACACACACGCACGCGCGCGCGCGCACGCACGCACGCACAAACACACACACACACACACACACACACACACACACGCACACACACACACACAGAAAACGAGAAAGTTGTATTAACATACAAACTAAACATATGTCATGGGAAGGAGTGAACATGTGTAGAAATGCAAGCATTGAGAGACGAACTTTTCGAATTTGAACTCAAGCAAGCCACGACAGAGAGATGTGTGATCGTCTGACAATATGTTAGAAACTGGTTTCCAACGGATCGCAGAAAGCGAAGAGTAATTAACGGATCACAGAAAGGGAAGAATAATTAACGGATCACAGAATGTGAAGCAAAATTAGTGGATCACAGAAAGTAAAGTGTAACTAACGGATCACAGAAAGTGAAGTGTAACTAACGGATCACAGAAAGTGAAGTGTAACTAACGGATCACAGAAAGTGAAGTGTAACTAACGGATCACAGAAAGCGAAGTGTAAATAACGGAGCACAGAAAGTGAAGTATAACAATCGGACAGTGGGAGCGACACTGAACTCAGATGACTCCTGAAACAGCGAGATGTCTTCTAGATGAACAAACGGTCTAACTTCACGAACGGGCGACCCCCGACGTGGGCAGCACTCGGGGCCAATGCTCTCTGGACATGTGGATAAGCAGTCAGATAACATGGGATGGTGTTACTGGAACTCCTAGATAACCAGCTGACATCCAACACGTCACCGGCCGGACAGGGCATCAACAGCCAGCAAACTGTTGAGATCTGCATGAGCACCTTGTCCACGTGGTCAGGTCTCTGGTGGCGTTCATCTGTCAATTATGGTACAGCTTATTATGTAAATTAGGGGTCGCAGGCTTAGCAATAAAATAAATACTACAACAATTCACATAAATATACATGCAGGACTTTATCAATGAGGCAATGTTTATTTTTCACACGGCAATTCATGAATATAATATTCAAAAACCTGTTTGGATGATTACTTGAACATCTGGTCAGTAATGTCTAATAGTTTTAGATGGGGACATAGGTCTGTCTCCCCCCTAGTCATCGATGAACTAGTCCATTGTCTTGGACATTGCCCTGTGACCTACAAGAGGACTGCTGGTATAAAACTACAGTTCTCAAGCCTGGAACCTCAGGTCAGACCTGCATGTGGACGCAGTCTATAATGTCTGGGGTGACCAAGATGACCAGCACACTGTTGTGTCTTGTACTGGCGCTGCTGGTAAGTTTGTGTGTTTGTACGAACATCTTTTGTCAACCATCTCGTTCATTCATTCAGCCATCTCTTTACTGGGTAAGATAGTCCCACCACTTGAGCTAGAGCTAAAGTGTGGCTAGGTAAGATAGTCCCACACTAGAGCTGAAGTCTGGCTGGGTAAGGTAGTCCCACCACTGGAGCTGATGTCTGGCTGGGTAAGGTGGTCTCACCACTGGAGCTCAATGTGGCTAGATAAGATAGTCACACCACTAGAGCTAAAGTGTGGCTAGGTAAGATAGTCTAACCACTAGAGCTAGAGCTAAAGTGTGGCTAGGTAAGATATTCCCACCACTGGAGCTGAAGTCTGGCTAGGAAAGATAGTCCGACCAATAGAGCTAAAGTGTGGCTAGGTAAGATAGAACTACCACTAGAGCTAAATTATGGCTAGGTAAATTAGTCCCATCACTAGAGCTTGAGCTAAAGTGTGGCTAGAAAAGGTAGTCCCACTAATGGAGCTCAAGTATGGCTAGGTACGATAGTCCCACCACAAGATCTGAAGAGTGGCTAGGTAAGATAGTCCCACCACTAGAGCTGAAGTATGGCTAAATACGATAGTCCCACCACAAGAGCTGAAATGTGGCTAGGTAAGATAGTCCCACCACTAGAGTTGAAGTGTGGCTAAGTACGATAGTACCACCACAAGATCTGAAGTGTGGCTAGGTAAGATAGACCCACCACTAGAGCTAGAGCTAAAGTGTGGCTAGGTACGATAGTACCACCACAAGATCTGAAGTGTGGCTAGGTAAGATAGACCCACCACTAGAGTTGAAGTGTGGCTTAGTACGATAGTCCCACCACTAGAGCTAAAGTTTGGCCAGGTAAGATAGTCCCACCACTAGAGCTAAAGTGTGGCCAGGTAAGATAGACCCACCACTAGAGCTAGAGCTAAAGTGTGGCTAGGTAAGATAGACCCACCACTAGAGCTAGAGCTAAAGTGTGGCTAGGTAAGATAGACCCACCACTAGAGCTAAAGTTTGGCCAGGTAAGATAGTCCCACCACTAGAGCTAAAGTGTGGCTAGGTAAGATAGACCCACCACTAGAGCTAGAGCTAAAGTGTGGCTAGGTAAGATAGACCCACCACTAGAGCTAAAGTTTGGCCAGGTAAGATAGTCCCACCACTAGAGCTAAAGTGTGGCTAGGTAAGATAGACCCACCACTAGAGCTAGAGCTAAAGTGTGGCTAGGTAAGATAGACCCACCACTAGAGCTAAAGTTTGGCCAGGTAAGATAGTCCCACCACTAGAGCTAAAGTGTGGCTAGGTAAGATAGACCCACCACTAGAGCTAGAGCTAAAGTGTGGCTAGGTAAGATAGACCCACCACTAGAGCTAAAGTTTGGCCAGGTAAGATAGTCCCACCACTAGAGCTAAAGTGTGGCTAGGTAAGATAGACCCACCACTAGAGCTAAAGTTTGGCCAGGTAAGATAGACCCACCACTAGAGCTAAAGTGTGGCTAGGTAAGATAGTCCCACCACTAGAGCTAAAGTTTGGCTAGGTAAGATAGACCCACCACTAGAGCTAAAGTTTGGCTAGGTAAGATAGTCCCACCACTAGAGCTAAAGTTTGGCCAGGTAAGATAGTCCCACCACTAGAGCTAAAGTGTGGCTAGGTAAGATAGACCCACCACTAGAGCTAGAGCTAAAGTGTGGCTAGGTAAGATAGACCCACCACTAGAGCTAAAGTTTGGCTAGGTAAGATAGACCCACCACTAGAGCTAAAGTTTGGCTAGGTAAGATAGACCCACCACTAGAGCTAGAGCTAAAGTGTGGCTAGGTAAGATAGACCCACCACTAGAGCTAGAGCTAAAGTTTGGCTAGGTAAGATAGACCCACCACTAGAGCTAAAGTTTGGCTAGGTAAGATAGACCCACCACTAGAGCTAAAGTTTGGCTAGGTAAGATAGACCCACCACTAGAGCTAAAGTTTGGCTAGGTAAGATAGACCCACCACTAGAGCTAGAGCTAAAGTTTGGCTAGGTAAGATAGACCCACCACTAGAGCTAGAGCTAAAGTGTGGCTAGGTAAGATAGACCCACCACTAGAGCTAGAGCTAAAGTTTGGCTAGGTAAGATAGACCCACCACTAGAGCTAAAGTTTGGCTAGGTAAGATAGACCCACCACTAGAGCTAAAGTTTGGCTAGGTAAGATAGACCCACCACTAGAGCTAGAGCTAAAGTGTGGCTAGGTAAGATAGACCCACCACTAGAGCTAGAGCTAAAGTGTGGCTAGGTAAGATAGACCCACCACTAGAGCTAAAGTTTGGCTAGGTAAGATAGACCCACCACTAGAGCTAAAGTTTGGCTAGGAAAGATAGACCCACCACTAGAGCTAGAGCTAAAGTGTGGCTAGGTAAGATAGACCCACCACTAGAGCTAAAGTTTGGCTAGGTAAGATAGACCCACCACTAGAGCTAGAGCTAAAGTGTGGCTAGGTAAGATAGACCCACCACTAGAGCTAAAGTGTGGCCAGGTAAGATAGACCCACCACTAGAGCTAAAGTTTGGCCAGGTAAGATAGTCCCACCACTAGAGCTAAAGTGTGGCTAGGTAAGATAGACCCACCACTAGAGCTAGAGCTAAAGTGTGGCTAGGTAAGATAGACCCACCACTAGAGCTAAAGTGTGGCTAGGTAAGATAGACCCACCACTAGAGCTAAAGTGTGGCTAGGTAAGATAGACCCACCACTAGAGCTAAAGTGTGGCTAGGTAAGATAGACCCACCACTAGAGCTAGAGCTAAAGTGTGGCTAGGTAAGATAGTCCCACCACTAGAGCTAAAGTGTGGCTAGGTAAGATAGACCCACCACTAGAGCTAGAGCTAAAGTGTGGCCAGGTAAGATAGACCCACCACTAGAGCTAAAGTTTGGCCAGGTAAGATAGTCCCACCACTAGAGCTAAAGTGTGGCTAGGTAAGATAGACCCACCACTAGAGCTAGAGCTAAAGTGTGGCTAGGTAAGATAGACCCACCACTAGAGCTAAAGTGTGGCTAGGTAAGATAGACCCACCACTAGAGCTAGAGCTAAAGTGTGGCTAGGTAAGATAGACCCACCACTAGAGCTAGAGCTAAAGTGTGGCTAGGTAAGATAGACCCACCACAAGAGCTAGAGCTAAAGTGTGGCTAGGTAAGATAGTCCCACCACTAGAGCTAAAGTGTGGCTAGGTAAGATAGACCCACCACTAGAGCTAAAGTGTGGCTAGGTAAGATAGACCCACCACTAGAGCTAGAGCTAAAGTGTGGCTAGGTAAGATAGACCCACCACTAGAGCTAGAGCTAAAGTGTGGCTAGGTAAGATAGACCCACCACTAGAGCTAGAGCTAAAGTGTGGCTAGGTAAGATAGACCCACCACTAGAGCTAGAGCTAAAGTGTGGCTAGGTAAGATAGACCCACCACTAGAGCTAAAGTGTGGCTAGGTAAGATAGACCCACCACTAGAGCTAGAGCTAAAGTGTGGCTAGGTAAGATAGACCCACCACTAGAGCTAAAGTGTGGCTAGGTAAGATAGACCCACCACTAGAGCTAGAGCTAAAGTGTGGCTAGGTAAGATAGACCCACCACTAGAGCTAAAGTTTGGCTAGGTAAGATAGACCCACCACTAGAGCTAGAGCTAAAGTTTGGCTAGGTAAGATAGACCCACCACTAGAGCTAAAGTTTGGCTAAGTAAGATAGACCCACCACTAGAGCTAGAGCTAAAGTTTGGCTAGGTAAGATAGACCCACCACTAGAGCTAAAGTGTGGCTAGGTAAGATAGACCCACCACTAGAGCTAAAGTTTGGCCAGGTAAGATAGTCCCACCACTAGATCTAAAGTGTGGCTAGGTAAGATAGACCCACCACTAGAGCTAGAGCTGAAGTGTGGCTAGGTAAGATAGACCCACCACTAGAGCTAGAGCTAAAGTTTGGCTAGGTAAGATAGACCCACCACTAGAGCTAAAGTGTGGCTAGGTAAGATAGACCCACCACTAGAGCTAAAGTGTGGCTAGGTAAGATAGACCCACCACTAGAGCTAGAGCTAAAGTGTGGCCAGGTAAGATAGACCCACCACTAGAGCTAAAGTTTGGCTAGGTAAGATAGACCCACCACTAGAGCTAAAGTGTGGCTAGGTAAGATAGACCCACCACTAGAGCTAAAGTGTGGCTAGGTAAGATAGACCCACCACTAGAGCTAGAGCTAAAGTGTGGCCAGGTAAGATAGACCCACCACTAGAGCTAAAGTTTGGCTAGGTAAGATAGACCCACCACTAGAGCTAAAGTGTGGCTAGGTAAGATAGACCCACCACTAGAGCTAGAGCTAAAGTGTGGCCAGGTAAGATAGACCCACCACTAGAGCTAAAGTTTGGCCAGGTAAGATAGTCCCACCACTAGAGCTAAAGTGTGGCTAGGTAAGATAGACCCACCACTAGAGCTAGAGCTAAAGTGTGGCTAGGTAAGATAGACCCACCACTAGAGCTAGAGCTAAAGTTTGGCTAGGTAAGATAGACCCACCACTAGAGCTAAAGTTTGGCCAGGTAAGATAGTCCCACCACTAGAGCTAAAGTGTGGCTAGGTAAGATAGACCCACCACTAGAGCTAAAGTGTGGCTAGGTAAGATAGACCCACCACTAGAGCTAAAGTGTGGCTAGGTAAGATAGACCCACCACTAGAGCTAAAGTGTGGCTAGGTAAGATAGACCCACCACTAGAGCTAAAGTGTGGCTAGGTAAGATAGTCCCACCACTAGAGCTAAAGTGTGGCTAGGTAAGATAGACCCACCACTAGAGCTAGAGCTAAAGTGTGGCTAGGTAAGATAGACCCACCACTAGAGCTGAAGTCGTCATCGCGTACTCAACTCTTATTATTTTCAGCAACATTCTTGAGCTCATAAAAAGTCAGAACCCAGTGTTCTTGCGTGTAAACAAGTGTACACATAGTGTATTTGCATTCATAGACTTCTGAACAACATATTCTTGCATGTATACAAGTCTGAGCTCTGTGTGTGTGTTTTTTGTTTGTTGCATTTATACATGTTTGAAGCCAAAGTTGTTGCATTTATATACGTCTGAACCCAAGTGGTTACATCTACACATGTCTCAGACCAATGTGCTTGCATTTATAGACGTCTGACCCAAAGTGCTTACATCTATACAAGTCGCAGCCCAATGTTCTTGCATTTATATTAACCTGAATCCGGTGCTCTTGCATGTCTACAATTCTAAGCCCTGTTTTCTCAACGTATACACTTGTAAATCCAATATTTATGTTGTCTGTTGTGGGACATTCTCTGTTTGTTTCCCCACTGATGTTCTATTTGACCATTTTCGAAAGCCCTCTATTTAGCTCAGTGTCTGCCCTGTTACCCCGGCCAGCCCATATATTCTCCAACACCGTCTATGTATCCGGTGTATGGCCGTGTGGCTCGTGGCTAGACACTTGTCTGCAGGCCCGGTGCTCATGGGTTTAAATTGGCATCAGTGCGGACTTTCGTAAATTGACCAGGACAGATTATATTTTATCCTCTCTGTCATTCAGGTATTTCATAATGTGCGTACTTTATTTATCATTTCTGTTTCTGCCGTTGAAGTGACAACTGCCTCACTAACAAAACGTTGCAAGTAGTTTACTTTACGCTTGTCACCTTGTCTCTTCTCTATCAATGTCTCCTTGTTGTACATCGTTTCACCAACTAAACTTTGATGATAATTTACAATGATCACATTGTCTCTATCAATGTCTCCTTGTTGTACATCGTTTCACTAACTAAACTTTGATGATAATTTACAATGGTCACATTGTCTCTATCAATGTCTCCTTGTTGTACATCGTTTCACTAACTAAACTTTGATGATAATTTACAATGGTCACCTTGTCTCTATCAATGTCTCCTTGTTGTACATCGTTTCACCAACTAAACTTTGATGATAATTTACAATGGTCACCTTGTCTCTATCAATGTCTCCTTGTTGTACATCGTTTCACCAACTAAACTTTGATGATAATTTACAATGGTCACCTTGTCTCTATCAATGTCTCCTTGTTGTACATCGTTTCACCAACTAAACTTTGATGATAATTTACAATGATCACATTGTCTCTATCAATGTCTCCTTGTTGTACATCGTTTCACTAACTAAACTTTGATGACAATTTACAATGGTCACCTTGTCTCTATCAATGTCTCCTTGTTGTACATTGTTTCAATAACTAAACTTTGATGAAAATTTTTACAACTGATCGAGAGACAACAATTAACTCACAAATGGCATGTACCTGTGGCAGGTGAGCGGCGGAGCCAGGGCTCTGTTGGTGAGACAAGATGTGGATCGACTGAGGCCCGAGGAAGTGTTCAACCTTCAGCAGGCCCTCAGACTCGTCCACGACGACCAGTCAGAGAAGGGCTACGCGGCTATCGCGGCCTACCACGGCTTCCCAGCCCAGTGCCAGCACGGCGGCCGGGCGGTGGCCTGTTGTGTTCACGGACAGCACACCTTCCCACAGTGGCACCGATTGTATGTGGTACAGCTAGAGCAAGCCTTGAAGGAGAAAGGTGATTTCTTGTAGTCTCCCGTCTCTCTCTCTCTCTCTCTCTCTCTCTCTCTCTCTCTCTCTCTCTCTCTCTCTCTGTGTGTGTGTGTGGTCAAGCTGGAAGCAGGCCTTGAAAGAGAAAGGTGATTTCTTGAAGTCTCCCGTCTGCCCTCCTCCTCTCTCTCTGATTTTATCATCTCTCACGTGGTCCATTTGGAGCAAGCTTTAACTGAGAAATGTGATTTACTGTATTCTCCTGCCTCTCTCTGTCACTCTCTCTCTCTCTCTCACTCTCCACTCTCTCTCACTCTCTCGCTCTTACTTTCTCTCTCCCACTCTCTCTCTCTCTCTCTCTCTCTCTCTTCCTCTCTGACTTTATTCTCTCTGATGTGGTCCATTTGTGGAGGAAGCCTTGAAGGAGAAAGATGATTTCTTGTAATCTCCTGCTCTCTTTCCTCTCTATCACCTCTTTCCTCTCTCTCACTCTCTCTCACCCTCTCTCATCTATCTCTCACATACGCTGACTTTATCCTCTCTTAGTCATCCAGCTGGAACAAGCCTTGTATGAGAAAGGTGATTTCTTGAAGTCTCCTTCCCTAGTCACTCTCTCTGCTCTCTCTCTTCCTCTCTCTCTCTCTCGCTCTCTCTCTCTCTCTCTAACTTGCTTTCTCATATACTATCACTATCTCTCTTATCTCTCACTCTCCTCTCTCACACTCTGATTTTATCATGTTTTAGTCATCTAGCTGGAAGGAGAAAGGTGATTTCTTGAAGTCTCCTATCCCTCGCTCTCTCTCTCTCTCTCTCTCTCTCTCTCTCTCTCTCTCTCTCTCTCTCTCTCTCCACTATCTCTCTTGCTATCTCTCTCACTAGCTCTCTCATACACTCTCACTATCTCTCGTATCTCTCACTCTCTCTCTCTCCTCTCTCACACTTTCTGGCATTATCATTTCTTAGTTGTTCAGCTGGAACAAGCCTTGAAGCAGAAAGGTGATTTCTTTAAGTCTCCTATCCCTCATCTCTCTCTCTCTCTCTCTCTCTCTCTCTCTCTCTCTCTCTGCTCTCTCCCCCTCTCTCACTATGTCTCTTACTATCTCTCTCTCTTCGCTCTCCCCCTCTCTCTCACTATCTCTCTCACTACCTGTCGTATCTCTCACTCTCACTATCTCTCATTCTCACTATCTCTCTCACTACCTCTCGTATCTCTCACTCTCACTCTCTCTCCTCTCTCACACTCTCTGACTTTATCATTTCTTAGTCATCCAGCTGGAGCAAGCTTAGAAGGAGAAAGGTGATTTCTTGAAGTCTCCCTCCCCTGGCCGACTCCATGCGAAGGTGTTGCGGAAGCGATTCGTGATCTCCTATACCTGCATTCGAACCACCTGTGCGCGCAATTTGGCAGCAGACCGTGTTGCTTTGATTTTTTTATGAAATGGTATGGATGCCGGTCGTTCAGAAAGCAATGGCAAACTACTGAACGTAAACTTGCCAAGAGATCACAACAGTAATAAATGCTGGTGTTGACTGTAACGTCCTGTAAAGGATGTGCAACTAACTTCTTTTAAAATTCCCTCCCCAACCCCCCCCCCCCCCTCTCTCTCTCTCTCTCTCTCCAGCTCTCTCTCTCTCTCTCTTTCACTCTCCCAACACGGGTTAGCTTAAAGCATCCCTCCCCCAACCAAACACCAACTCATTCCTTGCCTTTCACTCCCTCCCATTACAACCTCCTCAATGTCTCTCGCTTCTTCTCTCACGCCTCTCCTCTCATTGTGTGTCTCTCGCTCTCAGATCACTCTCTCCCGCTTTCCCTTCACATCATACCCTCTCACTGCCTCTCTCTTCCTCTCTAGTTCCCCCTCCCCTTCACCCTGTCTGTCCTGGTGACTGTCGGATTCTCTGTCCGCAGCTACGGGTAATTTAACGACAACTAACTACATTCTGTTAGGGAAATAGAGTCGAGGGTAGGGATAATGCTGCCCGGGGCTGTCACATGGGCGCACACAAACTGTCCGCGGGTAGGCGCGTGCCATCACAGGCACTTGGAGGCCACCAGAGACAGCGTCAGATTTCGCAAACATTCACCCGCACGTGACAAAACGACATGTGAATAATTGATAACAGCGCGTGAGTGACAGACGGTAACACTAGACATCGCTTGAGCTGACTGGCGAGGGGCACAGATAATAAGGCTCATTTATGTGAATGACAGACGGTAACACTAGACATCGCTTGAGCTGACTGGCGAGGGCCACATACAACTAGACACATTACTCTCGGATGATAATAACTATATTCCTAGACTAGATTCCTGTAGGTTCGTGCTATCAAATATTGATAACTTATGTGTGAACTGCATGTTGGTGCTGTGAAATGTTAATGAGTGATCTGTAAACTGGTGTCTTGGTGCAATCAAATGTTGGGGAGTGATATGTAAACTGATGTCTTGGTGTTGTCAAATGGTGAGTGATCTGTAAACTGGTGTCTTGGTGCTGTCAAATGTTGGTGAGTGATCTGTACACTGATGTCTTGGTGCTGACAAATGTTGGGGAATAATCTGTAACCGGATGTTTTCTGTGCATCCAGGACTGACAGTTGGTATCCCTTACTGGGACTGGACACGACCCCTGCAGAGGCTGCCCGAGCTGGTCAGTCAGAAGGTGTTCCTGGACACAGCTGGAGGCAAGGCCAGAGCTAATATCTGGTACCAGGGGGAGATTCCTTCACCCGAGGGAGTCCATCTGACCGCCAGAGCAGTGGACGCGCGCCTGTTTGAGCAGGTGAGTTAAGAGGTGTAAGCATGTACGATGCACCACTGGGCCATAACTGCAGCCTGCCATACATCATTTCAGAGTTCAATGAATCATTCACGTAATCATTCAATAGATGCAGTGTTTAGTCATCATCTATATAATTTAGTCAATCATGCAAGTGTTGAGGTAATCTAAAAGTGCCCAGTCAGTCACTCAAGTGTTCGTTCACTCATTCATATTTATTGTGAATCCTTGAAGTTTACAGTCAAACAGTGCAGTGTTTAGTCAACCACTCAAATGAGAAGAAATGTCATCAAGCATTCAGATGAGATGCAGTTTGGTCAATCATTAAGCTGCATAACAATTCCATCAATAATTCATATATGGATCATTTGGATCAATCAATCAAGTATGGAGCATTGTGATAGGTTAGTCTAGACTGCAGTCCCTAGATCTCTCTTCCAGGTTTGAACATTTTTGTAGTTAAAAAACAAAATGGTACAAGTTCTATTTTAGAAATATTAGGAGAGAGTTTCACTTTTGTTCAAATGTTGAACTGCATCATCATTATCGTCATCATCATCACCATCACCATCATCATCATCATCAATCATCATCATCATCATCACAATCCACACCATCATCATCATCATCATCATCATCACAATCCACACCACCACCACCACCACCACCACCACCACCACCACCACCACCACCACCATCATCATCACCCAGTATTCAGGTGCATGATTGAACCATTCTCCTCAGGTTGAAGCAGGTGACTACTCTGACCTGTTCGAGCAGGTGCTCAATGCCCTGGAGTACTCCAACTACTGTCAGTTTGAGGTCCAATTTGAGATAGCCCACAACACCATCCACTACCTGGTCGGAGGCAGACACAAGTACTCACTGTCACACCTGGAGTACACCTCGTATGACCCCATTTTCTTCCTTCATCATTCGAATGTGGACAGAATCTACGCTGTGTATGAGGCCATCCAGCGATCCAAGGGTTACGTACCAGGTATGTTCTAGCCTAGCTACATTCTAGGAATGGTAGATCAGAATATGCGCATCTTCTGATGTAACTCCTCTTTCAGAAGTGTACCTCAGGAATCATGTATCATCTGTTGTAGCTCCAGTCTCAGTGTAGGTCAGTATCATGGATCATCTGTTGTAACTCCACTCTCAGTGTAGGTCAGTATCATGGATCATCAGTTGTAGCTCCACTCTCAGTGTAGGTCAGTATCATGTGTCATCTGTTGTAGCTCCACTCGCAGTGGAGGTCAGTATCATGTGTCATCTGTTGTAGCTCCACTCTCAGTGTTGGACAGTATCATGGATCATCTGTTGTAGCTCCACTCTCAGTGGAGGTCAGTATCATGGATCATCTGTTGTAGCTCCACTCTCAGTGTAGGACAGTATCATGGATCATCTGTTGTAGCTCCACTGTCAGTGGAGGTCAGTATCATGGATCATCTGTTGTAGCTCCACTCTTAGTGTAGGACAGTATCATGGATCATCTGTTGTAGCTCAACTCTCAGTGTAGGTCAGTATCATGTGTCATCTGTTGTAGCTCCACTCTTAGTGTTGGACAGTATCATGGATCATCTGTTGTAGCTCCACTCTCAGTGGAGGTCAGTATCATGGATCATCTGTTGTAGCTCCACTCTCAGTGTAGGACAGTATCATGGATCATCTGTTGTAGCTCCACTGTCAGTGGAGGTCAGTATCATGGATCATCTGTTGTAGCTCCACTCTTAGTGTAGGACAGTATCATGGATCATCTGTTGTAGCTCAACTCTCAGTGTAGGTCAGTATCATGTGTCATCTGTTGTAGCTCCACTCTTAGTGTTGGACAGTATCATGGATCATCTGTTGTAGCTCCACTCTCAGTGGAGGTCAGTATCATGGATCATCAGTTGTAGCTCCACTCTCAGATATGTTAAAGAATTGTTCATGTTTACTTGCAGCACCATTCCAAGAGTCTTACGCTGACATGTATTTCTTTTGTCTTATCAGACCATTGTGTAGACTTCTGTCTAGTTGTGTTCACAGAATGTCAGACCATTGTCTAGACTTTTGTCTAGTTATGTTCACAGAATGTCAGACCATTGTCTAGACTTCTGTATAGTTGTGTTCACAGAATGTCAGACCATTATCCAGACTTCTGTCTAGTTGTGTTCACAGAATGTCAGACCATTAACGAGACTTCTGTCTAGTTGTGTTCACAGAATGTCAGACCATTAATGAGACTTCTGTCTAGTTGTGTTCACGAAATGTCAGACCATTGTCTAATTCTGTTCACATATTGTCAGACCATTTTTGGTGTATCTTCTGTCTACATTATGTTCACAGAATATCAGGCCATTATTTACATATCTTGTCAAACACAGACAGGCATCTACCATGAGCCCAATAACGTGTAGTGAAATATGCTGTAGATAAGAGTCAAGGGTGTCTTGAGACAACATGGATGCTTGCTTGGGCGAGTGTGTTTGTTTGTTCTATCATTGAAGCTAAATAGGGGGACAGGTGCTTGCAGGTGGCAAATTACTTATTCTGGGAGCTTGCTTTCTGGTCCTGGAGATGGTCGCTATCTGACTTCATTAACATTGTGTAGCTCAGATTTCTGGTCCTAGAGATGGTAGCTGTCTGATTTGATTAACATTGCATAGCTCAGATTTCTGGTTTACTCTATAAACTTGCGTCCACTTTTCAACAAACTGTCAATGAGGGTGAATGTCAAGAACTGTTTTACACCTATTTCTACAAACTATATATCAAATAATAGTAGTTCTAATGTGTCAGTCACCTCACGACAACAGTAATAGTAGTTCTAATGTGTCAGTCACTTCACAACAAGGATAATAGTAGTTCTAATGTGTCAGTCACCTCACGACAATGATAATAGTAGTTCTAATGTGTCAGTCACCTCACGACAATGATAATAGTAGTTCTAATGTGTCAGTCACTTCACAACAATGATAATAGTAGTTCTAATGTGTCAGTCACTTCACAACAATGATAATAGTAGTTCTAATGTGTCAGTCACTTCACAACAATGATAATAGTAGTTCTAATGTGTCAGTCACCTCACGACAACAGTAATAGCAGTTCTAATGTGTCAGTCACCTCACGACAACAGTAATAGTAGTTCTAATGTGTCAGTCACCTCACGACAACAGTAATAGTAGTTCTAATGTGTCAGTCACTTCACAACAATGATAATAGTAGTTCTAATGTGTCAGTCACCTCACGACAACAGTAATAGTAGTTCTAATGTGTCACTCACCTCACGACAATGATAATAGTAGTTCTAATGTGTCAGTCACCTCACGACAACAGTAATAGTAGTTCTAATGTGTCAGTCACCTCACGACAACAGTAATAGTAGTTCTAATGTGTCAGTCACTTCACAACAATGATAATAGTAGTTCTAATGTGTCACTCACCTCACGACAACAATAATAATAGTTCTAATATGTCTGTCACCTCATGACAACAGTAATAGTAGTTCTAATGTGTCAGTCACCTCATGACAACAGTAATAGTAGTTCTAATGTGTCAGTCACTTCACAACAATGATAATAGTAGTTCTAATGTGTCAGTCACTTCACAACAATGATAATAGTAGTTCTAATGTGTCGGTTATCTCACAACAATGATAATAGTAGTTCTAATGTGTCAGTAACCTCACGACAACAATAATAATAGTTCTAATATGTCTGTCACCTCATGACAACAGTAATAGTAGTTCTAATGTGTCAGTCACTTCACAACAATGATAATAGTAGTTCTAATGTGTCAGTCACCTCACAACAAGAGTAGTAATTCTAATGTGTGAGAGCCTTGTGTATGTGTGAGAGCCTTGTGTATGTGTAAGAGCCTTGTGTATGTGTGAGAGCCTTGTGTATGTGTGAGAGCCTTGTGTATGTGTGAGAGCCTTGTGTATGTGTGAGAGCCTTGTGTATGTGTGAGAGCCTTGTGTATGTGTGAGAGCCTTGTGTATGTGTGAGAGTCTTGTGTATGTGTGAGAGCCTTGTGTATGTGTGAGAGCCTTGTGTATGTGTGATAGTCACCTCAAGCGGATGTGTTCATATCTGCCCCCTAGGCCCTGGCTGTACAGGAGAATGTGAACTCTGTGATGTCCAAGGTTTCCAGGCACCACTTCAACCTTTCAACAGGGAATCAAACCCATTCCCAATCACCAGGATACACTCAGTTCCCGCTGAAGGCACAGAGCATACACTCTTTGGTTACAAGTGAGATGTCCTCATGTCTTAATGTTATAGCAGCACCTGTCAACATTGTGTAACAGCACATAGCAACCATTGTATAACAGCACATAGCAACCATTGTATAACAGCACATAGCAATACTAAACAACCATTGTATAACAGCACTTACTTAGCAACACCAAGTTAACCATTTTACAACAGCCCATAGCAATCACTGTATAACAACCATTGTATAACAGCACTTACTTAGCAACACCAAGTTAACCATTTTACAACAGCCCATAGCAATCACTGTATAACAGTACATAGCAACTATTGTATAACAGCACATAGCAACACTGAGTAACCATTGTACAACAACACATAGGAAACATTATACAACAGCATATAGCAACCATTGTATAACAGCACATAGCAACCATTGTATAACAGCACATAGCAATCACTGTATAACAGCACATAGCAACTATTGTATAACAGCACATAGCAACCATTGTATAACAGCACATAGCAACCATTGTATAACAGCACATAGCAACACTGAGTAACCATTGTACAACACATAGGAAACATTATACAACAGCATATAGCAACCATTGTATAACAGCACATAGCAACCATTGTATAACAGCACATAGCAATCACTGTATAACAACACATAGCTACTATTGTATAACAGCACATAGCAACCATTGTATAACAGCACATAGCAATACTAAACAACCATTGTATAACAGCACTTACTTAGCAACACCAAGTTAACCATTTTACAACAGCACATAGCAATCACTGTATAACAACCATTGTATAACAGCACTTACTTAGCAACACCAAGTTAACCATTTTACAACATCCCATAGCAATCACTGTATAACAGTACATAGCAACTATTGTATAACAGCACATAGCAACCATTGTATAACAGCACATAGCAATCACTGTATAACAGCACATAGCAACTATTGTATAACAGCACATAGCAACCATAGTATAACAGCACATAGCAACCATTGTATAACAGCACATAGCAACACTGAGTAACCATTGTACAACACATAGGAAACATTATACAACAGCATATAGCAACCATTGTATAACATCACATAGCAACCATTGTATAACAGCACATAGCAATCACTGTATAACAGCACATAGCAACTATTGTATAACAGCACATAGCAACCATTGTATAACAGCACATAGCAACCATTGTATAACAGCACATAGCAACACTGAGTAACCATTGTACAACACATAGGAAATATTATACAACAGCATATAGCAACCATTGTATAACAGCACATAGCAACCATTGTATAACAGCACATAGCAACCATTGTATAACAGCACATAGCAACCATTGTATAACAGCACATAGCAACCATTGTATAACAGCACATAGCAACCATTGTATAACAGCACATAGCAACCATTGTATAACAGCACAGAGCAACACTGAGCAGCCATTGTATAACAGCACATAGCAGCTATTGTATAACAGCACATAGCACATAAAAAATAACTTAGATTAATTTTTATTGTCATGTGATGTGAGAACTGTAATCAAAATTCTACACTGAAATAATGTGGACTACCATCAGATCATGTGATATGAGAACTGTGTTCAACATTCTACACTGAAATACAAGTCTGGACTGATGTAAAACAATAATGATAGATACACAATTGAAGCAGTGATCATCTTTGATTGATCCATCCTTAATGTCTTTGGTTTACCAGGTATTACTCACTATATAAGAGTCACAATGGCTGGCATTGATGGACACATGTCCACAGGGAAGGAGAGCTACTAGTCACCAGTTGTAGAAGAGCGACCTCACAGATGAATCATGATCAGAGATTAGACTGAGAATTTAAACAGAGTCTGGTGAAGGAACTAGCTCCAACATCTGAGGCGTATCTACACAGACACTAAACATACCTGCTACATGTAAGATGTGTTCACAGACACTAAACATACCTGCTACATGTGTGTTCAAAGACACTAAACATACCTACTACTGTAAGATGTGTTCACACATGTTAAACATACATGCTAGATGTGAAAGACATGCACACAAAATGTTAAACATACTCTCTAAGTGTGACTGTGTACATGCATGAAATTATGTCTACTATATGTCAACCAGCACTACATCTTAGTATTCTCTCAAGTTAAGTAAATGTTGACCCAGTATCATCGTTGTGTCATCCAGGTATGATAATTTGACCTTAAATGGCTACAGCATTGAGAGCATCCAGAGATTGCTCAGAGAGAGACAGTCACATGATCGAGCTTTCGCAAGTTTCCGTCTGCATGGCCTTGGGGTCTCTGCTGATGTCAGAATCAAGGTCAGTCATTTGAATATTAGATGTCACATCTTATACTGCTGCAGGCAGCGGCTGGGGACATGTTTATGTGTGCTTTGTACTGTGTGCCAATTACAGCTAGTTTCTGAAGCACAACTGCATTACAACAGATTCACTTATGACTCTCCACCTGACATCATTCTCAATCTGACATCATTTTCCGCTGAACACCACTCTGTCTGATACTATACTCTCTCTGACATCATTCTCTGTCTGACACCACAATGATAGTTTCACTGATATGATTCTCTCTCTGACATCATTCTATCTCTAACATCATTATCTCTCTAACATCATTCTCCATCTGACACCAGTCTGTGACATGTTGAGCGCATTATGCACATGCTATTGTCTGTGACATCTTGTGTGTTAACTACATGTCATCTGTGACATGTTGAGTGCATTATGCACATGCTATTGTCTGTGACATCTTGTGTGTTAACTACATGTCATCTGTGACATGTTGAGTGCATTATGCACATGCTATTGTCTGTGACATCTTGTGTGTTAACTACATGTCATCTGTGACATGTTGAGTGCATTATGCACATGCTATTGTCTATGACATCTTGTGTGTTAACTACATGTCATCTGTGACATGTTGAATGCATTATGCACATGCTATTGTCTGTGACATCTTGTGCATTACAGTACATATTATTGTCTATGACATGTTGAGTATGTTAGAATACATATATTATTGTCTGTGACATCTTGTGTGTTGAGTACATGTCATCTGTGACATGTTGAGTGCATTATGTACATGCTATTGTCTGTGACATCTTGTGTGTTAACTACATGTCATCTGTGACTTGGTGTGTGCATTATGTACATGCTATTGTCTGTGACATCTTGTGCATTACAGTACACATTGTCTGTGACTTCTTGTGCATTACAGTACACATTGTCTGTGACTTCCTGCAGGTTTGTGTCCCCCTACAAACTAAATTGGCTGGAGAATATTGTGAGTTTGCTGGTGACTTCTTCATCCTGGGTGGTCCCCTGGAGATGGCCTGGACTTTCAGCAGACCCTACTACTTTGACATCACCAAGACTGTGGAGCGTCTGGGTGTTGCTTTGGATGCAGACTACCATGTGGAGATTGAGGTCTACAGTGTCAACGGCACCCAGTTGCCATCGGACATCCTGCCACAGCCATCTGTCTCCTTCAGACCTGCAATTGGAAAGAAAGATCGTAAGTTTGTAGAAATACCTGGTCACACAAGCCAGGGTTTCACAACACACACCTCAGCCACCCTATCCTCAGGCCATCATGATGGATGTTTTGTCAGTCTGCTGAAAGATTGCCACACACATTCTTAATTAGTCTTATTAACATAAAGTAACCAGGAAGATATTGCTATATACAGTCTAAGCTTATTGTTTACATACTCTGAATTTATTGTTGAGAGGGTGCCCCATACTCTAAATTTATTGCTGATCTAGTGCCAGATACACTCTAAATTTATTGTTGAGAGAGTGCTACATGCACTCCAAATATATTTTTGAGAGAGTGCCACATGCACTCTAAATTTATTGTTGAGAGAGTGCTACATGCACTCTAAATGTAATTTTGAGAGAGTGCCACATGCACTCTAAATTTATTGTTGAGAGTGTGCCACATACTCTAAATTTGTTGCTGATCTAGTGCCAAATACTCTCTAAAGTTATTCTTGAGAGTGCCACATGCACTCTAAATTTATTGTTGAGAGAGTGCTACATGCACTCTAAATGTAATTTTGAGAGAGTGCTGCATATACCCTAAATTTATTGCTGACCTAGTGTCACATACACTCTAAATTTATTCTTGAGATAGCACCACATGCACTCTAAATATATTGTTGAAAAAAGTGCCACATACACTCTAAATTTATCTTTGAGATAGTGCCATGTACACTTTAAATTTATTTTTGAGAGAGTACCATATACACTACCATTTGTTTTAGAGAGTTCCACTTACACTCTATATTATTTTTGAGAGAGTGCCATATACACTCTAAATTTATTGTTGAGATAGTGAAACATACTCTAAATGTATTTTTTTTTAAATAGTTCCACATACTTTACACATAGTATGTATGCTAGACCTTGGAACATACTGTGTTATGTCAGCTGATATACAACTTGGCACATACAATTGTGTACATTAGACTCTGGAACATAATAATGTGTTATATCAGCTGATATACAACAGGGCACATATAATTGTGTATTTTAGACCCTGGAACATAATGTGTTATGTCAGCTGATATACAACAGGGCACATATAATTGTGTAGTTTAGACCCTGGAACATAATGTGTTATGTCAGCTAATTTACAACTGGGCAGCATGTAATTGTGTACATTAGACTCTGGAACATAATGTGTTATGTCAGCTGATATACAACAGGGCACATATAACTGTGTACATTAGACCCTGTAACATAATGTGTTGTATCAGCTAAATATACAACTGGGAAACATATAACTGTGTACGTTAGACCCTGGAACATACAATGTTATGTCAGCTAATATACAGTTTGACACATATAACTGTGTAAGTTAGACCCTGAAACATAGTGTTATGTCACCAGATATACAACAGGGCACCCAGTAGTTCCGTAGCCAGCCTGCCAGTGCAGGGGTTGTGTGTTCAGATCCCCATCAAGCCACATTTTTCACATTTACCTTGACCTTCCAGGTCGACCCAGCCTAAACTGGATGCCAGAAAATGTACTGGGAAATTAAGGCAATTAGCCACAATATGATATTCACAACATGATATTCACAACATGATATTCACAACATGATATTCACAACATGATATTCACAACATGATATTCACATTACCTGTCTAGTGCAGATTGGCATGATATTCACAACACTACCCGTCTAGTGCAGATTGGTCTATAAAATTATGAGTTTAGCACCATATACCCCAAAAGCCTTGAGGTATGAAAAAGGGTTGCTGACTGTTTGTGCTAATAAATAAACAGCTAGTTGTGTTGTGACACTGGGACCTGAATATATACACAGTCACAGTTGGCAGGTTACGTTGACGCTAGAACACAGTTAGGGATGCAAGCACAGACACAATTTTGCTACACTGAAACATTAGCCTTGACCTGTGTGGTACCGTCTGCAGCCCCCATCTCCCACAATGAGGCCAGCCACAACCACAACAACAGCCAGGACATCTCTGTCAGGAAAAATGCAGAGCATCTCAGCAGAGAGGAGATTCTACAGCTCAGGGAGGCCATGGAGAAATTCCAGGTAACTGTGTCTCTGGTCTACCTATCATGTCTGTGTCCAGTTAACTATGTCCTGACCTACATTTCGTATCTGTGTCTAGAATCTATGTAGGCTATCTGTGCCCAGTACACAAAGTCCCTGATTTACCTATATTACCTGTGTCCTGACCTATGTTTGGTATCTGTGCCTAAGATATTGGCAATGTCTGATACTCTGATGTGAAAATGTTATGAACATTGCCATGACTGCAATTTCTAGCCAACAGAGGAGAAAATCTAGAAAGTTGATTTTAACAGTTGTATTCATCGGTCAGGCTAAATTATAATAGAATGCTATTATTTGTTTTAATGATTGTGCTTATTAGTCAGGCCAAGTTGTAAGAGAACTGCTATTATATGTTTTAATGATTGTCCTCATCAGTCAGGCTAAGTTGTCAAGGAACTTTTACATGGCTATACACAGCTGGACCAACCAAAGTAAAAAGTAATAAATGAGCAGATGAGATGACAAGTAATGCACCGCTACACACAAGAAGAAGCATGGTCAGGGCTAATATAATCAATGCAGTACAGAGTTGGCTGTTACAATGTGCACTGATGCTATTTGACATAACATAACGTAACTTTTACAATGTGCACTGATGCTAATTGACATAACGTATCTTTTACCATGTACACTGATGTTATTTGACATAAAATAACATAACTTTTACAATGTGCACTGATGCTGTTTGACATAACATATCTTTTACCATGTGCACTGATGCTGTTTGACATAACATAACGTAACTTGTACAATATTTCAAACCTGCCAGAATGATGGAAGTGTTGATGGATACCAAGCTATTGCAGAGTTCCATGGTGACCCAGGGAAGTGTCCATTCCCAACGGCTAGGGACAGGTTTGCTTGTTGTGTGCACGGCATGCCCAACTTTCCCCACTGGCACAGACTGCTGGTTGTCCAGGTAAGATAGTTTGCCTGATGGAATTGAACAAACCAAATGATGACTAGAAAATGTGTTGAATAAATTGTTTAGACAGGTTCCTATTAGCTCTAGACCAAGCAAGGTAAGAAATGCTAAAACAAGTCATGATTATACAGGGGACATCAGTTTAACAATTACACTAACTGAACATAGACACAATTTAGTTGCAGAACCTTTTGATCCTGAACCAATAGATAATTATAGATGAGGTTTTGACACCTGCGCTTAACATCCACCAAATGAGGATAAGACTGGCCACTTATTTCTCCATGTATTCAGGACTACATTATATATGCGGGTGATACAGTATTGATTGCAGACAATGAGCAGGATCTACATAATTTATTAGATGCAATGAACAACTAGGGTTAAAATTAAATTCTAAGAAGACACAGATTATGGTTGTCACTAGGAAGAAGGAAATACCACAATGTAATATACAAGTAAATGGGAATATTCTTAAACAAGTGAATCGGTGCAATTATCTCGGAACAGTCTGATGGGAGATGCCTTGAAAAGATTAGAACAAGAATCGCCATGGCAAAGTAGCCATTTTCAAAATGAAAACTATACCAACCAATAAAAAGATGTCAATTGCTACGAGAAAAAGAGTATTGAGGTGCTACATAGAGCCTGTACTATTGTATGGATGTGAAGCATGGACAATGAGCAGTCAAGGTGAAAAACATCTGATGGCTATGGAAATGTGGTTTCTGAGGAGAATGCAAAGAATACTATTGACAGACAGAAAAAAACCAATGACCAAGTCCTACAAGAAACAAATGAAAACTGTAAACTGATTAGATAAATTAGACGTAGTCACAATATTTTGTACACGTTATGAGAAAAAATAAATTGGAGAACTTGGTGACAATTGGCAAGACTGAGGGGAAAAGAACAAGGGGAAGGCAGAGAAGTAAATATCTGGATGGCTTGGTCATGTGGTATGGTTGGGACAAGAACACACAGCTGATCCATGACTCTGGTGATCATGTGAGATGGCAAAACATGAGGCGCATGCTTATCTGCATGGCACATGATGTTGTTTCAGGCCTACAAAATGTGATAGCTCTATCACATCACAGAGTTGTAGCAGGTTCCTGTTTTGAGACATGTCTTTTTAAAATATTGTACCATGAATAATGGCAATAAATAAGATGATCATGCCCAGACATCATCCAGACCAAGTATTCCTGTCCTGTAATCACCAATCAAGCAACCATTTCAGCTACCAATAAATGACTTTATAAACCAATCAAACAACCAATGTACTGAGCATGTCAACTGTGATATGCACGTGTACATATGCTATGATATGCATGTGTACATATGCTATGATATGCATGTGTACGTATGCAGGTGTACAACACATAATGTCTGTTGAAAGATCATCCAATGGCATATATGTCTTTGATCTTATAAGGTTATGACAGAGTACAAAATTTACATAGAAGAAGACAGATGAAATAAATGGACATAAAAACACATGTGACCCATGCTCTTCTGTCTTAAATCACAGTACATAGAGTGCAACGTGTGACACATGTCTCATCTGTCTTGAGTCACAGCACACAGATATTGTGATGTTAGACACCAATAGTAGAATACACATAACCTACAATAGAGTACACACAAAACCTACAATAGAGTATATATTGCTTGCAAGTCATCATAAACATCTACGCTGCATGGCTACTAATGTACTTTGCTGTAGGTTCTACCATTATTTTAATGTCAGCTTTCCATCCTAACAAATAAACAGTTTGCCATATAAAAGTACATGCTTCGAATCATAAGCAGCTGTGAACACAGATAATACACAGCATCTCGTATAACTGTGCTGAGTATATCTGTGATGTTCACACAGTGATCACATAACATGTGATTCTATTTCACAGAATGTATCAATAGTGGTGCACTGACAAATAAACATAGATGTTTACATCGCACTGTATTTTTTCTCATGTTGTGATAAATATATCACATTGTTTCATCTTTGTCTCGTTGTTATACAAGGGTGGATACAAGTAAAAATCTTAAAAGTGTGATAGAAATTACAATAAACATGCTAATGTCTTGTAACGAGTCAACATTGTTTTTATGGATGTCAAGAGTGTTAAGCACATGACATCATGGTGCAGATGAATACAGTGACGTCATAATGACAGTTTAAAAATGTCTGCCTCACATTCAACATGCACCAAAGAGGAGCAGTTTTTGTTATCTGATTTTTGATCAGTGAAGGGTTGAAACCTATAGAAATTCATTGGTAAATGAAGGTCCAGTATGGTGATGCATGCTCTCAGTTCAGCAAGTGTATAAGTGGAGCTTGAAGTTTCAAAACGATGTGACTTCTGTGACAGACTGATCCCGGCCGGGTGAGGCACACCGAGTAATGACCCAGAGTCAATTTTTCTACAGGAATCCAAGATTTTTATTGGTGCTGGAGGACTTGCATCCAACACAGTGGTTACTACATTGAAAATTGATACATTTGTTCTGTATTTTTTCAGAATATATTCATACAAATGAAATAAAAAACATTTCAGGTGTTCATTTAAAGCACCTTCATAGATATCTCACATGGTAAATTATATTTCTCTTAGCTATATCTAGCTAAGGGTGTTATATCTATATCTGTGTGTTGTATCTAACTCAAATTGTTACATCTATGATTATTGGTTTTGCTTATTATTTGTCAATGTTCCATTATGCTGATTATTTAATGCTGCACATTTGATTTCAGGTGGAAGATGCTCTTCGTCACAGAGGTGCTCAGATCGGAATTCCATACTGGGACTGGACCAAACCTAGAACAAATATCCCTGCACTAGCAGCTGATGAGACATTCGTGGATCCACACGAGTGAGTCAGTCAAATATAGTATTGCACATCTGTATAAGCATGTTGAACTCAAAACTACAAGATCTTCAACAACATTGCGAGCACTACTTGAAGTAGCTTTGAAGGATTTCAGATCTTTGCAGTTTGTGAATTGCATCAGTGTTTATTGTTCAACAAGTTAAAGCTTCCTGTGTTTTAACTGGGATGGTGTTATTTTGTTGTTCGCTGTGATTGTGTCACCTAGCAACTTGTTCATGTCTGGGGGTCGTCCGATGTGGGGTCATTATCTGTAGACATATATATTTGGTATGGTATATTTTATATTTTTTAAATATTTGTCACATACTAATATATTCTGGTATGTTTCACAACATTTTATGTTATATTTGTCACACACGAATAATCTATTCTTGTATGTTTTACATTTTATTTTATATTTGTTACACACTAATATATTCTGGTATATTTTACAGCATATTATTTTATATTTGTCACACACAAATATATTCTGGTTTTGCTTTACAACATTTTATATTTGTCACACACTAATATATACTTAATGACACTTGTATCTTGCTAACAAACATTGACCTATATTCTTGCCAGCAACCAAGAACATACCAATCCTTTCCACCATGCACGCATTGGATTTTTGGGCAATGGAGCTCAAACCAGTCGAGATGTTCAACCTGGCCTGTCACAAACTCCAGAGTGGGGTGACCACACTGACCTTTTTGATGCTTTCCTTCTTGCCCTTGAGCAAGACAACTTTTGTGACTTTGAGGTGAGCTCTTCAGCAGCAAAGATCTAATATGTTTATAGATTTGAATAAGTACATCAGTTTACCAGCAATTAATGAATGAACTGACAGCAAGAAAGCATAATGTTTCTGAATTGTGAATGTGTTTCTATGAAAGTGTGAATTTTAAATGTGTGAAGTGTCATTGTAGTTTGATAAAAATCTAAAGTGAAGCAACCACAAGATGAGTATATTTTTTATACATAAAACAAATGTTGTTTATAGAAACGTGGCTTTGCTAGCAGAGAAGATGTTTGCAGGTTTGAGCTGATAAAAACACTAAATTTGTACACAAGTAGCTCAGACTAAACAGATATGCCTGTTAACTCTTGATGTTAATCTCTTTTTTCACAGTCATAAAGATAGCAGTTGTATCAGTTGTGATGATGTATTTGTCCATCCACAGGTTCAGTTTGAAATTGCCCATAATTTGATCCATGGGCTGGTTGGTGGAAAGACCCAGTATGGATTGTCCTCCCTCTCCTACAGTGCCTTTGACCCAATTTTCTACATCCATCACAGCAATGTGGACAGGATCTGGGCCATCTGGACAGCCCTGCAGGAGCACAGGTGGGGTTGTTTACTCTTTATTAACATTCTTTGCTAGTATTTGCACCTTTATCTTGCACTACTTTGTGTTTTCATCATGACTACTTTGTACTTTCAGCATGACAACAGTAACAACAATGACAGTACAAATAATGTATGCTTATCAATCAAAGCCGATAGTTCTATTGTCTCATCAATCGCCAGACATATATTGACATGTCGGTAGTAACTTTTCTTATTCTACAACATTGCTTCTGTCAACAGCAAATACTCTCCCACGGGAAGGAGTCCTTGTTTGCTGGCTATTGTAGTCTCCTTCATCTTATCTGAACTATCTGGACATAATGATTTATATGTGGACATCATGGCTTATATAGACATTGTGACTTATATGTGGAAATATTGACTTATATATGGACATCATGACGTCTTTGTAAACATCATGACTTCTATAAGAAACATCATGACTTTCATGTGGACATCATGAATTCCATGTGGACATCATGACTTCTATGTGAACAGCATGTCTTAGATCTGGATATTATGACTTCTATCTGGACATCATGACTTGCATCTCAACATCATGACTTATATCTGGGCATCATGACTTCTATTTAGACATCATGACTTCTATATGGACATCAAGGATTATATCTTGAGTTCATGGGTTATATCTGGACATCATAGCTTTATCTGGAGTTATATCTGGACATCATGACTTCTATGTGGAAATTATGACTTATATCTGGACATCACGGCTTGTATCTGGACACCATGACTTCTATCTGGACATCATGACTTCTATCTGGACATCATAGTTTATATCTGGACATAATGATTTCTACGTGGACATCACAACTTACATCTGGACATCATGATTTAACTGGACATCATGACTTAGATCTGGACATTATGACTTCTATCTGGACATTATGACTTCTATCTGGATATCATGACTTACCTGGACACCATGACTTCTATCTGGACATTATGACTTATTTTCTACACACTGCAGCAATCAGAGACATGATGAGCAAAAGGGTGTGAAGTTTGGCTTCATCAGTTTCACAATGCCTCTATTATACAATCTGTGGATAAGATGAACAGCAGCTTCTCTCCCCTTGCTGCTTCATAAGGTCTGCTGCTAAACGAAAATAATGGAAGACAAGGGGAAACCACAGGTATAATAGTTAATGATCATGATCACCCAGGTTACATGGCCAATAATGATGTATGATGTGTCCTACAGCATAAGCTCAGTCATGGAAGACGGTTCCTAACTTTGTCTAAGTTTAGGAGCCTGATGCACTCACACACACACACACACATGCAGGCTGATGTCTTCCTTGCTGTAAAACTTCCAGAGAGTGCCATGTGACAATCTCTTCTAATCTTGTCTCCAGGGGTAAGCCTTACAAAGCTCACTGTGCCCAGTCATATGTGCATACGCCACTGAAGCCGTTCGCCTTCCACACACCGTACAACAATAATGAGAAGACATACGCTCATTCAACCCCTGTTAATGTCTATAAATATGAGACAGAGCTTGGATACACGTATGACAGCCTAGAATATGGAGGCATGCGTATTCCAGAACTGGACAACTATATCAACACTAACCTCAAGGGCAAAGCAAGGACATTTGTTGGAATCCAGCTACATGGAATTCAGAAATCAGGTACAATTTTCTATGGTACATTTTCAGTCTTGCAAGGTACAAGAGGAACATGATGAGATGAGAGATGATGAGTGTTGTAAAGTGATGGGTTGTAGTAAGTGCCAAGATAGTAGACTTATCCACAGTTTGGGAGTCTCCGTGGTCAAGGTGTCTGCCTTGGGCTCTGAATGTTGTGGGTTCAATTTTGGACAGCATCCTTTGGTTCACAAGTGCATTCTTTCGGAGACTCCTGAGGGTTGTTGCTGGAGTTATGGAGTTTGTGCTGTGTGCGACGCTTTCCTTGCTGCGGAAAGAGACTGAGCCATATGGAATAAAAATCTGGTGCAATGAAGTCGACCCTGTTGACTTTTAAGTGACTTTAAGTTGGTAGCAGATACAGCAGTCAAGAATAAATGTCATAGATGACACAGATAACTAATTACAGACAAGTTCATGTCACTGATAAGATAACCAAGCAATTAGAGACCACTTAATGAGACTCGAAACAAAACTAACCAGTTATAAACAAGTTCATGTCACTGATAAGATAACCAAGCAATTAGAGACCACTTAATGAGACTCAAAACAAAACTAACCAGTTATAAACAAGTTCATGTCACTGATAAGATAACCAAGCAATTAGAGACCACTTAATGAGACTCAAAACAAAACTAACCAGTTATAAACAAGTTTGTGTCATTGATAACACAACCAATTAATTAGAGAGCAAATCTAGTCCCTCACAACGTAAACAAGCAATTAGAAACAAGCTCATATCACTCACAATATAATCAATCAACATAACCAACCAATTCAACAAGCTCATATCACTCCCAATATAACCAACCAATTAGAGACAAGCTTGTATCACTCACAACACTACCAACCAATATTACTTACAACACAACCAACCAATTAGGGACAAACTTGTATCACTCTCAACACAACCAACCAATTACAGACAAGTACGTATTTCTCACATCATAACCAATATATTAGAGAGAAGATTATGCCACCAACAACATAACCAACCAATTAGCGATCTACAAGCTCGATTCTGTTGAGCAATGATTTGTGCAGCCTCTAGCAGAGAATACACAACCATTTTCCTGTCCATGACACTTTGAATCGTGGACGTATACTATTGTTTTATTGTTGCTAACATTGACATCTGTCAGTTGTTGGACCTCTCATTCTGTCACTATATGACTGCCTGCACTTTCTGCCCAAAGTGGTGATCACTTGATGGAAGCTGCTGATGTGTCTGCTAAATCCATTCCTGCCAGTCGTGGTGTTCAGTGAGCACGACAGTGTGCTGGCATGCCATGCTTTACCACTGAACTGGTCTTTCTCATCAGTCTGCGATCTTGTTCCAAGTTCTGTATATATTTCACAATGACCTATCAGTTGATGAGATTAATTTAACCTGTATGAAGCAGAGTTCATCCCACATCACTGCCTGTTGCTTTCTCTTTCCAGGCACGGCAACTATCCACGTGACTACCCCAGGAAAGCAGAATTACACCGCTGGTGTGTTTGCTCTACTTGGTGGACCATCAGAGATGCCATGGGGCTTTGACCGTGTGTACAGGTAACTTGCTTTGTGTGTGTGTGTCTGTCCATTTACATATAACAGGTAACTCACTGTGTGTGTGTATTGTCTCTCTGTTTACTTCTCCAGGAAGTCAGAGAAGGATAGCAAAGGACACTGCTAATAAGGAAAGCTCACTCATGAACTATTCTAACATGGGATTCATACTTTAGACATGAACTATTGTAGCATGGGATTCATACTTGAGACATGAACTATTGAAACATGGGATTCATACTTTAGACATTAACTATTGTAACATGGGATTCATACATTAGACATGAACTATTGTGGCATGGGATTCATACATTAGACATGAACTATTGTAATTAGGGATTCATACTTTAGACATGAACTATTGTAACATGGGATTCATGCTTTTGATATGAACTATTGTAACATTGGATTAATACTTTAGACATGAACTACTGTAACATGGGATTCATACCATAGATGTGAACTATTGTAACATGGGAATCATACTTTAGACATGATTTATTATAACATTGGATTCATACTTTAAACATGAACTATTGTAGCATGGGATACATACTTTAAATATGAACTCTTTTAGCATGGGATTCTTACTTTAGACATGAACTATTGTAACATGGGATTCGTACTTTAGACATGAACTAATGTAACATGAGATTCATAAATTAGACTGAACTATTGTAGCATGGGATTCATACATTAGACATTTATTGTAACATGGGATTCATACTTTAGACATGAACTATTATAACATTGGATTTGTACTTTAGACATGAACTAATGTAACATAGGATTCATACTTTAGACATGGGCTATTGTAACATGGAATTCATACTTTGAAATGGACTATTTAACATGGGATTCATACTTCAGACACGACATCTCTCATGCGTTGGAAGCTCTGGGCCTGGCCTACAATGACCGCTATGATGTCACCATCGAGATGCACGAGTTTGATGACACCCCAATTGACATTAGCCTGTTCCCAAAAATCAGCATCATCCACAGGGCAGCTGAACGTAAGCTCATTCCTTTGCTTTATTTATACATGGGATTGCTCCCTTTATTTATACATAGTATAACTCCCTTTATTTATACATGAGCATAGCTCCCTTCATTTATACATGGGATAGCTCCCTTCATTTATACATGGGATTGCTCCCTTCATTTATACATGGGATAGCTCCCTTCATTTATACATGGGATTGCTCCCTTTAATTATACATGGGATAGTTCCCTTCATTTATACATGGGCATAGCTCCCTTCATTTATACATGGGTTAGCTCCCTTCATTTATACATGGGATTGCTCCCTTCGTTTATATATACAATTGCTCACTTCATTTATACATGGGATAGCTCCCTTCATTTATACATGGGCATAGCTCCCTTCATTTATACTTGGGGATATCTCTCTTTATTTATACACGGGATAGCTTCCTTCATTTATACATGGGATAGCTTCCTTCATTTCTACATGGGCATAGCTCCCTTCATCTATACATGGGCATAGCTCCCTTTATTTAATCAGACAGGAGGAGAACTTTGTCTCACTGAAATACCTGTCTGGCTATTTGTGGAAGCAATCATTCTAGAATGAACCAGTAAAGGTCAGACAAAACTTTATTTTTGTGTAACTTTACCATCTGTGTGTGTGTGTGTGTGTGTGTGTGTGTGCATGTGTGTGTGCGCGTGCGTGTGTGTGCGCGTGCGTGTGTGTGCGTGTGTGTGTGTCTGTGTGTCTGTGTTTATATGTTTATATGTGTTTGTGTGAATTTATTACTTTGATATGTCATTGTGTATGTTTTTCTCACTTTAATATGCATATGTATTATTTTGACACCATGTATGTGTGTGTGTGTGTGTGTGTGTGCGAGTGAGAGAGAGAGAGAGAGAGAGAGAGAGAGAGAGAGAGAGAGAGAGAGAGAGAGAGAGAGAGAGAGAGAGAGAGAGAGAGAGAGAATATATAAACATGCAATAACAGACTTACTTCTGGCTCCAGAACCCCACGAGCCCAGCGACGATGACCTACATGTACGAAAGAACGCTAACTTCCTCACTGAAGCAGAAATCCTGAAACTTCGCCATGCTCTGACCAAACTGGAAGAGGACAAATCTACTGGAGGTTATCAAGATCTAGGCCGCTTCCATGGAACCCCCAAATGGTGCCCCAGTCCATCTGCTGAGACCAAGTTTGCTTGCTGCCTTCATGGCATGCCTACATTCCCCCACTGGCACAGGTAGAGGTCACCTCTCTGATTGCTGTCTTTTCTTTCTCTCATTTCTCAACCTGCAGGAGTCAACAGCTGTTGTTGGTACTCTGTCATCTGTGGCAGTTATACTCTACAATCTGTGCCAGTTATACCTTGTCATCTGTAGCAATTATACTCTGTCATCTGAAGCAAATAGACTCTGTCATCTGTAGCAATTATACTCTGTCATATGTGGCAATTATACTCTGTCATATGTGGCAATTATACTCTCATCTGTGGCAGTTATACTCTGTCATCTGTAGCAAGTATACTCTGTCTTATGTGGCAATTATACTCTGTCATATGTGGCAATTATACTCTGTCATCTGTGGCAGTTATACTCTGTCATCTGTAGCAAGTATACTCTGTCATCTGTGGCAATTATACTCTGTCATCTGTAGCAATTATACTCTGTCATCTGTAGCAAGTATACTCTGTCATATGTGGCAAATATACTCTGTCATCTGTGGAAATTATACCCTGTCATATGTGGCAATTATACTCTGTCATCTGTAGCAATTATACTCTGTCATCTGTAGCAAGTATACTCTGTCATATGTGGCAAATATACTCCGCCATCTGTGTAAATTATACTCTGTCATATGTGGCAATTATATTCTGTCTTCTGTAGCAAATATACTCTGTCATCTAGCAATTTATACACTGTCATCTGTGGCAATTATACTCTGTCATTTTTAGCAATTATACTCTGTCATCTGTGGCAGTTATACTCTGTCATCTGTAGCAAATATATTCTGCCATCTGTAGCAATTATACTCTATCATCTGTGGCAATTATACTCTGTCATCTGTAGCAATTATACTCTGTACTCTGTAGCAAATATATTCTGTCATCTGTGGCTGTTATATTCTGTCATCTGTGGCAATTATACTCTGTCCTATGCAGCAATTATACTCTATAATCTGTATCAGTTATACTCTGTCATCTGTGGCAGTTATATTCTGTCATCTGTGGCAGTTGTATTCTGTCATCTGTGGCAGTTATATTCTGTCATCTGTGGCAGTTATATTCTGTCATCTGTGACAATTATACTCTGTCCTATGCAGCAATTATACTCTATAATCTGTATCAGTTATACTCTGTCATGTGTAGCAATTATACTCTATAATCTGTATCAGTTATACTCTGTCATCTGTGGCAGTTATACTCTGTCATCTGTGGCAGTTATATTCTGTCATCTGTGGCTGTTATATTCTTTCATCTGTGGCAATTATACTCTGTCCTATGCAGCAATTATACTCTATAATCTGTATCAGTTATACTCTGTCATCTGTGGCAGTTATATTCTGTCATCTGTGGCAGTTATATTCTGTCATCTGTGGCAGTTATACTCTGTCATCTGTGGCAGTTATATTCTGTCATCTGTGGCAGTTATATTCTGTCATCTGTGACAATTATACTCTGTCATGTGTAGCAATTATACTCTATAATCTGTGTCAGTTATACTCTGTCATCTGTGGCAGTTATACTCTGTCTTCTGAAGGAGTCAGGAGATGTAGGTGTTTTATAAACTGCAGTATTTAATTGACACAACCCCGGTAGATTGGCAGTACACAAGTGTGTTGATATAATCCAGGTAGATTGATAAATTCTGGTAGATTCAAATCAAATCAAATCAAATCAACTTTATTAGGGTCACAAATTGGGCGCGCAGGCCCGTCTTACATTCGGCCCTTCCAATCACTCGTCTTTCGTTCATCAAGAGCATAATACATTTACATATGAAGAAAAATAAACATTGTGAAATGAATGTTGTAAACATAAACAAGGCAAATTACCATGTTATGAGGCCCATCTCCCACCTACCACCAGATTGACATAAGAAGATTGGTAAATTGAGATAGATTGACATAATGCAAGTAGATTGGTAGAATTCAAGTAGTTTGGTAGAAGCCAAGTAAAATGATAGAATCTGGGAAAATTGATTAAATGCCAGGTAGATTGATATAATCTGGGAAGATTGGTCAAATGTCAGGTAGAATGGTGGACTCTAGGAAGATTGGTATAATCCAATTACAATGGTCGAATATGGGAAGATTGGTATAAAGCAGATAGATAGGTAGAATCTAGGCAGAATGGTAGAAGCTGGGAAGTTGGTAGATTGCCTGGTAGAATGGTAGCATACAGGTAGAATGGTAGCATCCAGTTACACAAATGCCACCTGCAACTAAAAACTGAAGGGTGATAACTGTCCTCGTGTGTTTATGATTATTCATGAGATGAAACAAGTGTCAAAAGAAATTGTAACTGTACAAGTTTATAGACATAATTGTTCTGAGCCTTGTCATTGACTTGACACAGTCAGAGTTTGGTAATATATAGACAGATTTTTAAACGTTTTAATGATCAAGAATGGAACTGCATGTTTCTGACAGCAAACAGTCAATGAGACAGCAAACAGTCAATGAGGCAGCAAACAGTCAATGAGACAGCAAACAGTCAATGAGACAGCAAACAGTCAATGAGACAGCAAACAGTCAATGAGACAGCAAACAGTCAATGAGACAGCAAACAGTCAATGAGACAGCAAACATCAATTAGACAGCAAACATCAATTAGACAGCAAACATCAATTAGACAGCAAACAGTCAATGAGACAGCAAACAGTCAATGAGACAGCAAACAGTCAATGAGACAGCAAACAGTCAATGAGACAGTAAACAGTCAATGAGACAACAAACAGTCAATGAGACAGCAAACAGTCAATGAGACAGTAAACAGTCAATGAGACAGCAAACAGTCAATGAGACAATCAAATATTCTGGAACATCATTCTCTCTTCCTAGGTTGCTGACTGTTCAAGCAGAGAATGCTTTGCGTAGCCATGGTTACAACGGAGCTCTCCCATACTGGGACTGGACTCAGCCAATGACATCCCTGCCTGCTATCGTGTCATCGGAGACATACGTGGACCCCAGCACTGGCAAGGACACCCACAATCCCTTCTTTGAGTAAGTATTGTATTGACACACTGTGAACTGACAAACTGTGAACTGACAAAATGTGATCTAACAGACTGTTAAACTGACAAACTGTGAAGCGACATAATGTGAAATGATACACTGTGAAATGACAAAGTGTGAAGTGACATAATGTGAAATAACAGACTGTGAACTGACAGACTTTGGACTGACACACTGTGAACTGACAGACTGTGGAATAAAAGTCTGTACAATGACAGACTTTGAACTGACAGACTGTCATATGACAGTTAAATTACAATCACATGAACTGACAGATTGTGGACTGACAAAGTATGGAATAACAAATGACAGCTTATGAACGAACCGACTGTGTAGTAAGAGACTATGAAATTAAGTTCAAATAACAGCCATATGAACTGACAATTTGTGAACTGACAGACTGTGAATTGACAGACTGTGGACTGAGTACATAATTCAATCAATCAATCATGTGCCATGCCGGAAAGCGTGGGCGGTCATGATTCGCCATTTCACTCGATCACCAGAGTCGTGGATCAGCTCAGTGTTCCTGTCTCGTCCATGCCATGTGGCCAAGCCATCCAGGTATTTTCCTCTCGGTCTTCCTCTTGGTCTGTTCCCCTCGATCTTGCCAGCTGTCACCAAGTTCTCCAGTCCATTTCTTCTCATAACATGTCCAAAAAATTTTGACTGTCTACGTCTAATTTCTCTAATCAATCTACGATTTTCATTTGTCTCTTGTAGTACTTGGTCATTGGTTTTTCTATCTGTCCATGGTATTCTTTGCATTTTCCTCAGAAACCACATTTCTGCAGCCATCAGATGTTTTTCAGCTTGACTGCACATTGTCCAAGTTTCACATCCATACAAAAGAACAGGCTCTATGTATCCCCTCAACACTCTTTTTCTCGTTTCAATTGACATCAATTTATTGGTCAGAATGTTTTTCATCTTGCTAAAGGCTACTTTCGCAATGGCGATTCTTGTTCTAATCTCTTCAAGGCATCTGCCATCAGATGTTATGACTGTTCCGAGATAATTGAACCGATTCACTTGTTGAAGAATATTCCCATTTACTTGTATATTACATTGTGGTACTTCGTTCTTCCTAGTGACGACCATAACCTGTGTCTTCCTACAATTTAATTCCAACCCCAGCTGCTCACTGTGTACAACCACAGCGTCTACTAATTGTTGCAGATCCTGTGCATTGTCTGCAATCAATACTGTATCATCTGCATATCTAATGTTATTTATGTTTCGTCCTCCAATGCTGATTCCATTTAGGTCTTCTACATTTCTGAAAATATTTTCACTGTATAAGGAAAAAAGATCTGGAGACATTACACATCCCTGCCTAACACCTCTCTTAATAGGTTGGTATTGTCCTACTTCATTATCAATTCTTATGGCAGCTTGTTGTTTCCAATATATGTTTTTTATAAGTCTAATGTCTTTCCCATCAATTTGTAGATCTGCAAGCATATCCACAATGTTGATAATTACAGACTATTAAATGACAGAATGTGAACGTACTATAAACAGACAGACTATGAACAGACTGTGAAGTGACAATCTTTGCATTGACAGTCTAAAGATGGACTGTCTGTGGACTGACATTTTGTTATTATGAATGAACATGTGTTCATGAGATTTCTCAGGCTGAAGCTTTTGTAAACATAATCAATAAATACATCATTTTTATGATAATCATGTGTTGACATCATGCCAGTTGTAGCTATGCAATACCTTTTCATTATCTTTTTTAGTTTTATTCTGGTTAGGTAATCTGTTTTAGTCTCCTAAAGAACTACCTAACAAATGCATATCTAAAGTCATGTGGTTGTGAATTGCTGGACAATATAATTAATTGACATCATCCCTTTGTATTAATTATGAATCTGTTACAGTCTGTGATCACATGTGCTGGGACCAGGAGTCCTTATTTAATGAATGATTTTCCCCTCAGTGCCCACATTGATGATGTCAACAAGAATACAGTCAGGGCAGTCAGAAATGAATTATTCCAACAGCCTGCATTTGGAGAGTATACTGACATTGCTAAACAGGTAATATATGTCAGTCAGCCTTGACACAATTAGATGTGTCCCAAACAAATGCTTGTCATTTCCTTTTCCTCAAAACATGGATTCATGTTTGCATAATGAAAACAAGAAACACATATTCCATTCTTTGGCTTAACTATGCACAGGTGTTAAATATTTATAATAGATTTTAGAGAAAGAAATTAGATCAGTCCAGTAAATTATATAACAATTATTAGAGTGACAAAGCTGAAGATATGCTAGATATTACCAGTCCCCAGAGCTGAAGATGTCATGTTATATATTACAGTCCCCAGGGCTGATGATGTCATGTTATATATTACCAGTCCCCAGAGCTGAAGATGTCATGTTATATATTACCAGTCCCCAGAGCTGAAGATGTCATGTTATATATTACCAGTCCCCAGAGCTGAAGATGTCATGTTATATATTACCAGTCCCGAGAGCTGAAGATGTCATGCTAGATATCATGTCCCCAGAGCTGAAGATGTCATGTTATATATTACCAGTCCCCAGAGCTGAAGATGTCATGTTATATATTACCAGTCCCCAGAACTGAAGATGTCATGCTATATATTACCAGTCCCCAGCGCTGAAGATGTCATGCTATATATTACCAGTCCCGAGAGCTGAAGATGTCATGCTATATATTACCAGTCCCCAGAGCTGAAGATGTCATGCTATATATTACCAGTCCCGAGAGCTGAAGATGTCATGCTATATATTACCAGTCCCCAGAGCTGAAGTTGTCATGCTATATATTACCAGTCCCGAGAGCTGAAGATGTCATGTTATATATTACCTGTCCTCAGAGCTGAAGATGTCATGCTAGATATCATGTCCCCAGAACTGAAGATGTCATGTTATATATTACCTGTCCTCAGAGCTGAAGATGTCATGCTAGATATCATGTCCCCAGAGCTGAAGATGTCATGCTATATATTACCTGTCCTCAGAGCTGAAGATGTCATGTTATATATTACCTGTCCTCAGAGCTGAAGATGTCATGTTATATATTACCTGTCCTCAGAGCTGAAGATGTCATGTTATATATTACCTGTCCTCAGAGCTGAAGATGTCATGTTATATATTACCTGTCCTCAGAGCTGAAGATGTCATGTTATATATTACCTGTCCTCAGAGCTGAAGATGTCATGTTATATATTACCTGTCCTCAGAGCTGAAGATGTCATGCTAGATATCATGCCCCCAGAGCTGAAGATGTCATGTTATATATTACCAGTCCCCAGAGCTGAAGATGTCATGTTATATATTACCAGTCCCCAGAGCTGAAGATGTCATGTTATATATTACCAGTCCCCAGAGCTGAAGATGTCATGCTAGATATCATGTCCTGTCAGAAGTCGGGGTGCCCCACCGGCTAGATGAATGTATTATTCACTGGCGAGCAACCCCAGATAGTCAGAAACTGACTAGGGACAAAATCTATATGGCTGAACTACAGATTAAGCCCTTGAATATCCAACGTACAGTTCCTAGTGGCTCGTTACAAAATTGAAATGAACTGTGCTGAATATTCGCCAAGGATGGGAAGGAGAAGGTTAGTTAGAATAGATTTTTACGTCTGAATTAAAGTGTAAAGACAACTATTTCAGTACAGGTTTTTCTCCCTGACTGCTCCCTTCCTTGGTGAGTAAGTGAACCCCCACCAATGTACACACACAACACGTATGCACAATTGGAATTAAAATATAACGACCGAACTATGAGTTACAATACTACAACATTTATTTGCTAATCATAACAATAGACATCGGATGATTGTCAATATGAGGATGATAAAATCATATAACATATTGTGATGAGAAACATTACGTAACTTTACTTGTTACTTCATCTATCTGGAACTGTGGTCCAGATCCCCACTCTCCAGTAGACTCAACAAAAGAAACAGCTTGCCGGTATCCTGACTCATGCCAGTCCTAGCTCTACCTAGTCTTCACTCGTTCTTGAGATCTGTAACATAGGTGCTCCTTGTGAGTGTTCTGAAGTCAGACTTAATCTAACATAAAACAGGCTAGGGACCCTTATTTAAGCTGAGTCAAGCGGACCGTATTATCTCCTTGGCATTCCCATCATAAATTCTTCTTATCTCCACCGGACGGTAATTGCACTTATCACTGCAATTGGCCATCACACCGGTGGGTCTTGTTTACAGCCCTGGGGCTATTATCTCTCCCTCTGTCAATGTTGTTCACACCTGGGCGATTTCCTACCTGTGCTTATCAGGTGTCATGCCTGGTCGGTTTTAATTACACTGTCCATGGCCCAGTTCATTGTTGATTCAGCATGTCTGGGTCAGCAGTTTCCCAAGGTGTATACTAATTATCTAGTTGCCATTTTACTTGCCATCTGCAAGCTTACGTCATGGCTAGAGGCTTTTTGTGAATAATCTTACCTCACGACTAGATAATTTTGGAGTAGTGTGATTAATTCATTCTTTCTCAATTTGGCCTCTCAAATTTGGAGACCGAGAAAAATATTCTGGGATGTTAAGGCGGCCAATTCGTGACATGTCCCCAGAGCTGAAGATGTCATGTTATATATTACCTGTCCTCAGAGCTGAAGATGTCATGCTAGATATCATGTCCCCGGAACTGAAGATGTCATGTTATATATTACCAGTCCCCAGAGCTGAAGATGTCATGTTATATATTACCAGTCCCCAGAGCTGAAGATGTCATGTTATATATTACCAGTCCCCAGAGCTGAAGATGTCATGTTATATATTACCAGTCCCCAGAGCTGAAGATGTCATGCTAGATATCATGTCGCCAGAACTGAAGAAGTCATGTTATATATTACCAGTCCCCAGAGCTGAAGATGTCATGTTATATATTACCAGTCCCCAGAGCTGAAGATGTCATGCTATATATTACCAGTCCCCAGAGCTGAAGATGTCATGCTAGATATCATGTCCCCAAAACTGAAGATGTCATGTTATATATTACCTGTCCTCAGAGCTGAAGATGTTATGCTAGATATCATGTCCCCAGAGCTGAAGATGTCATGTTATATATTACCAGTCCCCAGAGCTGAAGATGTCATGTTATATATTACCAGTTCCCAGAGCTGAAGATGTCATGTTATATATTACCTGTCCCGAGAGCTGAAGATGTCATGTTATATATTACCAGTCCCGAGAGCTGAAGATGTCATGCTAGATATGTCCCCAGAGCTAAAGATGCAGGTTCGAGTGTGTCTAATACAGGCTTGTGATGTTTCTGTGACTGCAGGTCCTGCTGGCACTGGAACAGGAGAACTTCTGTGACTTTGAGGTTCAGTTTGAGATTGCCCACAACTTCATCCACGCTCTTGTGGGCAGTGGTGAAACATACTCAATGGCTTCCCTGCTGTATACAGCATTTGACCCACTCTTTTATCTCCATCACTCCAACACGGACAGGATCTGGGCCATCTGGCAGGTGGGTACTTATCTCATACATCTGTCAGTCATTCCATTTCTAGACCTGGCAATTACTGAATTACTTTAAGGCATATAATTATTTTGTATTTGTTTTGGAGGTATTTGACATGATATTATAAACAACTGCTTTTGTTTGAATATTTGAGAATTATTATTTTTTTTTATCTGCTTATCAGTTGCTGATAAAATGATCTAGTGGGTTAATACACAAGCTGTTGCATAATTATCATTTTTTTGATTAAATTGTTCCAGCTGGCAGCACCTTTCTTCACAACTTATGATCATCTCACATGATTGATACTAGCATACTTCATGTCATGACAATAGCTGATTAGTGGACCATCATATATTCCAGGTTTTCTTGCTAAACTTAGACCATTGTGTCTGTGTTTTACATGTATCCCAGATTTGATGTTTTGTTACATGCCCATGCTTGTGCTTAATTTCTGCAGCAAGCTTTACAGCCATTCTCATGAGCTTCTTTCAGGGCATTCTCATGAGCTTCTTTCAGGGCATTCTCATGATAATCTTTCAGTGCATTCTCATGAGCTTCTTTCAGGGCATTCTCATGATAATCTTTCAGTGCATTCTCATGAGCTTCTTTCAGGCCATTCTCATGAGCTTCTCTCATGGCATTCTCATTAGAATCTATCATGAGATTCTCATCAGCTTCTATCATGACATTCTCATCAGCTTCTTTCAGGGCATTCTCATGAGCTTCTATCATGGCATTCTCATCAGCTTCTATCAGGACATTCTCATCAGCTTCTTTCAGGCCATTCTCATGAGCTTCTCTCATGGCATTCTCATTAGAATCTATCATGAGATTCTCATCAGCTTCTATCATGACATTCTCATCAGCTTCTATCAGGACATTCTCATCAGCTTCTATCAGGACATTCTCATCAGCTTCTTTCAGGCCATTCTCATGAGCTTCTCTCATGGCATTCTCATTAGAATCTATCATGAGATTCTCATCAGCTTCTATCATGGCATTCTCATCAGCTTCTATCAGGACATTCTCATGAGCTTCTATCATGGCATTCTCATCAGCTTCTATCAGGACATTCTCATCAGCTTCTTTCAGGACATTCTCATGAGCTTCTATCATGGCATTCTCATCAGCTTCTTTCAGGACATTCTCATGAGCTTCTATCATGGCATTCTCATCAGCTTCTTTCAGGACATTCTCATGAGCTTCTTTCAGGACATTCTCATGAGCTTCTTTCAGGACATTCTCATGAGCTTCTTTCATGGCATTCTCATTAGAATCTATCATGAGATTCTCATCAGCTTCTATCATGGCATTCTCATCAGCTTCTATCAGGACATTCTCATCAGCTTCTTTCAGGGCATTCTCATGATAATCTTTCAGGGCATTCTCATGAGCTTCTTTCAGGGCATTCTCATGAGCTTCTATCAGGGCATTCTCATCAGCTTCTATCAGGACATTCTCATCAGCTGCTTTCAGGCCCTTCAAACTTGTCTTTTTCTTTGGACATGGCATTCTGAATTGTTTACATTTATTTCATAGAAGCAGTATTTCTATTGTCTCCTGTGACTTTCTGTCACATTGATCAAATATCAAGCAACATTGTTGGCTAGATGCAGCAACATGGAAGAGTTGTATGTAATAACTCTGATAAGAACTAAGTGCAACATCATGGAAGAGTTTTCTGTAGTAACTGAGAAGAACTAAGGGCAACAACATGGAAGAGCTAAGTGAAACAGCACAAAAGAGCTATGTGCAGCAACATGGAATAGCTCTGATATAACTCAGAAGAGCTAAATGCAACAACACAGAAGAGCAAAGTGCAGCAATGTGGAAGAGATCTCTGTAATAACTCAGAAGAGTTAAGTGCAACAACATGGACGAGCTCCCTTTAATAACTCAGATGAGCTAAGTGCAACAGCACAGAAGAGTTCTATGTCTCAGTTCCATAGACATTGTCAGTGTGCTTTCTGTGTATACATTTCAGTGAAGCATTACCTTCCTAAATGTACATAATGAATCACTATGGACAATGTTGTCCAGTAAACTGTTAAGTCTGGTTTAAATGTCTTATTTGCTCACATACCTTGTTTGTACAAATGTTTACATGTGTTATTCTGTATTTGTTACATTTGTGTTGTTGTGTTGTATTATATTATTAGCACATTCCATTTTCCACCACATTTCTGTTGTTTCTGCCACACACATTAAAAATCCTCCAACCCAATATAAAACAGCATCATCTAATAGAACAGTATCCTCTATATGCAATTGTATAATCTACATACGAGAGTATTTTTATATAAACAGTATTCTATTTATACAACAGTATCCTCTACATACAACAATACATTTGTAAACTAAGAAATGTTTATTTCTGGCCACCCCAGGCATTACAAAAATATCGTGGTAAACCATATAACACTGCCAACTGTGCCCTCGGACAACTTCGGAAGCCACTGTCACCTTTCAGTCTGACCTCAGATGTGAACCCTGACCCTGTCACCCGGGAGCACTCAGTTCCATTCCAGGTAAATATGCCTATTTGTGGTTGTTCTTTTCCCATGTTCATCAGTGTTCATAAATTGTTGGTCAAAGTTCATGTATCTACAGTTAAAACACTAATATGTATGCAGATGTATTGTTATTGCCAGTGACTTACCTTCTATTGTTATTGCCATGTGACATACCTTCTTTTGTTATTACCGAGTGACTTACCTTCTATTTTTATTGCCAAGTGACTTACCTTATATTGTTATTGCCAAGTAACTTATCTTCTTTTGTTATTGCCAAGTGACTTACCTTATACTGTTATTGCCAAGTAACTTAACTTCTATTGTTATTGCCAAGTGACTTATCTGATATTGTTATTGCCAAGTGACTTATCTTCTGCTGTTATTGCCAAGTGACTAACCTTATACTAACACATACTAACCACAAAAATCTATGACTTCAAGAGTTCAGTCATCATGAAAGCTTGTAACATATTGACTCAAGTTTAAAACTAAACTTTGACTTCAAGTGTTCAACTACCATGAGAACTTTCAATATTGACTCACATTACAAACTAAACTTTGACTTCTTTGTTCAACTACCATGAGAATGGTCAATATAATGACACAAGTCATGAACTTCATGTGTTTAACTACCATGAGAACTCCTACGATAATTATGATGTTATAAACTAAACCTTTGACTTCAGGTTTTAAACCACAATGAGAACTTTTATTATTGACTTGTTATAAGTTAAACTTTGACTTCAGGTATTTAACTACAGTGAAAACTTCCACTATGATTATGACAAGTAATAAACTAAACTTTGACTTCAGGTGTTCAACTACCGTGAAAACTTCCACTATGATTATGACAATCTTGAGTTCAATGGCCTGGGAGTTGCACAGCTTGCACGTGTCCTGGAGCAGAACAAGGGAGAAAACCGAGTCTTTGCTGGATTCTTGCTCCATGGAATTGGCCAGTCAGCTTTGATCCACTTCTTCATTTGCAGGTACACTGAATGTAATGATGAGAAGCACATGTATGTGTGTGTTGTTTAATCTGACTTAACAGCAGAAGATGCAGCTACATCCTGCTCTTCATGGCTCCCTTGTATGTCTTCCCATACAGTTTTTCAGCATTCTCCATTGTTCATTTAATGCTTTGTATTGTTGGCATTATATTGTAGCTGTTTCTTATAGCCACCCTGTATTGTTCTTACATTTCTTTATCTAATCTTACAATTTCTTTGTTTACTCTAGTTCTCATAACAGCTGTGTTTACTTTTCAATCATATGTTCAATTGTCCATACTGTGATCACTTTTACAGTCAACAATTATCGTCAACAGTTACAATTATTGTCACATTTATCAATGCATTTCTGAATCTCTTATTAATAAATATGCAGTCAGTTTGAAATATTTCTTATCAGAACTTGTCCATGTGTATAGCCATCTCTTATGTTGCTTAAACCAGGTGTTTGCGATCAGCATGTCATATATTTTTGCCATTTCTATAAGATTTTCTTCCCTTTAATATCTTATTCCCAAACTATTTTCACCAACCACATCTTCAAATCTCTTATTTCCTACTTCAGCATTGAACTCACCAAGTATTATTTTCACTTCTTGTGCTTTGTGTTGAAGGTTGCCATTTCTTTTTCATCATAAATTATTTGTATTTCTTCATCACTACTGCTTGTTGTTGGTGGATTTATGTGTATAATGTTTATAAATATTGGTTTGCCTATGATTTGAATCATGATAACTTGATCTTTAATGCTCCACTAACCACTAATTAATTTAGCTATTTCCTTTGTCAAACAGTACACCCTTCTTTTTTTCACACGTTTATCACCTCCTGAATATATTGTGTGTTTGTCCATTATTATTTTATCACATTCTTTCCATCTCATCTCACACATTCCTAGAGTAATAATTATCATCTTGTTCATGTCTTTTACTGCAGCATCAAGCTGTCCTGTTTCCTCTAATGTCCTGACATTCCAAGTTCCTATTCTAAATTTCTTGGTTTTGATTTTGCCACCAGTAGCTTGATGATGGTTTGGTGTCAGATGATACATAGATGAAATAGCGTAGTAACTTGTAACATGATAGTTGAATTAAGAGAACAAAGTAGGAGATAATCATATAATATAATAGTACTATTTAATATGATGGTTGAACTTAGAGCACAAAGTAGGAGATATTTATCATTATACAAGTAATAAAAGAGAGAATATGGCTGGTGTAGACATCAGACAAGTTCATGCATGGGAAAACATGGGCTGACAATCAACCAGGCTGAAATCTGGATATATTTAATTATTTTACAGTTTGCTTGACCTCATTTCTTTCTGCCAGGAATGCTGATGACTGCAGCAATCACGCTGGAGAATTCTACATCCTGGGTGACCCACATGAGATGCCTTGGACTTATGATCGTCTTTACAAGTATGAGATCACAGACAAGCTGGAAGACCTGAACCTCCGCTACAACGATCGCTACTATATCAGATATGAGATCCATGATCTCAGTGGAAATGATCTTGGTCAACTCTTCCCAACTCCAACTGTCCTACATCAGCTGGGAACCAGTAAGTAGACTTGCAAAATTTTCTGCGAGTTGTAGATTACATGCAATTGTAGATTAGGTGTAATGTCTATCAATTGTAGATTAGGTAAAATGTTTATCTGTTGTAGATTAGGTGCAATGTATGTCACTTATATACTAGGTGCAATGTTAATTGTAGATTATGTGTAATGTCTGTCAGTTCTGTTTTCACTTAGATTATGTTGTTTAGACAAGCAGCTTGATTTACACAGTGAATACATTCACACACTGACCAGATTCATAGAACTGTCTTTATTCAATTCCATTTTCAGGCAATTCATAAGCAACTTTTTACGATGGTACTATGGATCCTTTTGTCTGTGGTATTTCACAGATATCAAAACATAATAGTCATGTAGTGATGTTTCATACATAGACGCACACAATAGTTGTGCAGTAATATTTCATAGATGTTTACTTTCTTAGTCTTCTGTAAACAACTGACTCTCTTGGATATGTCATTAATAGTTCTAACAAATGTGTCATAGAAACTAAAATGCAATTAGCACCTGCTCTATATTAATTAATACAGATAAAAATATACAAGGCACAATAACAATTATACAACAAGGCACAAACAATGAAGTCAGTCTACAGCTGCTGAGAACATTTGTTTATCATCAGGAAGAATCAAGCTGTCAGGAAAACAACACCTCCAAATAATTGAACAGAAAACAACTTGTGAGATCAGGCTTCCCATGTCACAAATCTAACGTTACACAAGCCACCCACAAGAAATATGTACTGCATTATATGTTATAACTTATATTTCATATCTTAAGCCTTAAATAGTGATCACCGCTTCCATTGACAATGAACTGTATTTTCCGTGGAGGACTTTTATGTTGGCATTCTGATGGCAGCATTATGCACAGTGTACCTGTGCGGGCTGTTGGCTTGTCGAGACTCTTGTCTATTCAAGTTTTCACATAGGGCAGTGTGGGACATTTCATGTGATATTCACTGGCACTGGAATGGAGCATGATGGGGAAGACACATTGCCGTGAAGTTGGAACTAACTAACTAACTAATTATCTTAATCCTTTACACGGCACACATTTTGCTTTTTGTTGTAACTCTGAATGGGCACAATTTTTCAGGATGTCAGTAAGATTTAGGTTTACGTTAGTAAAAACATCAAATCTAAGGTGTTAGTGAACATATTTTTGTTAAATATAAAACAAAATGAAGGAAAGTGAATGCAGATTTATTATTTTACTCACATGAGAAATAAATAATCCAATGTTGCCTACATTTTGGTTGCATTCATTGGAACCCATGCTCGATCAATCTTTTTGTCTAGCATACTCATTTGTTTGATCAGCAATAATCATTTGAAAAGTCTCTGAGCTATCCGAAGTGTGTACACTGCTTAAGTTGATATCACTGATATCTAACTCCGATTCATAGACAACTTCGTGCACTTCAATCTCACTTAAATTGAACCTAGCGAAATCTCTGCCATCACTTGAAGAATCGTCAAAATCCATTTTGAAAAACAAAGCATAAAAACCTTGAAAACTATTTTTAAAAAAAAGTTTAATTAAAATTTTTTAACTTGTACATAGTGCCCATGTTATCAAGTTATAAGCAAACCTGGAAATAAACAATGGGTAGTCCCGCAAAGTCTCGAGTCTCGTGTGTTTACAATGCTATGTTGTCACTGATGCTTTTGGGCGTTTTACCCATTCGGTAGTAAAGAAGTTTACAGCTGCTGTGCTGTTGTTTTACATCATATGTATTATATCTTATATGTTAAATATCTCTATATGAGTAGATAGTGCAAGTAGAGAAATCACCACAATAATGGTCCAAAAATTACTTGTATGGACAGTGACAAGGTTCATTTATAGTTCCATGACATGCTATAAAGCTAGATTTATAGTTTAGTAACATGCTACAGAACCAGATTTATAGTTTAGTGACATGCTAGAGAGCTTGATTTATAGTTTAAGACATACTATGAAGCAGCTATATTTATATTTCAGTAATATGCTACAAAGCTAGGTGTATAGTTTACTGACATTCTAAAAAGCTAGGTCTTAAGTAAAGTTACTTGCTACAAATATTTCAGATCATTCTTCACATCGATTAACAATTTGCAATTCATTCATTTTAGATCACCTGTATGGGCAAGAATATCGTGAATCGATCACATATGGCTCTCAAGTTCGTCGCAATCTTGAAAGTCTGAGTGTTGGAGAGGTTGAGAGTCTGCGCTCAGCTTTCCTGGCAATTCAGCAGGATCACACTTACGAAAACATTGCCTCCTACCATGGGAAACCTGGCTTGTGTGAATATGAAGGTCACAAGGTTGCCTGCTGCGTCCACGGCATGCCCACCTTCCCATCATGGCACAGGCTCTATGTGGAGAGGGTAAGCACTGGATCTTCTTGTCAACATTGGTTGTGATTTCCTGTTGTTGTGACTGACAGCTATGATTTCCTATTGTTGTAACTGACAGTTGTTGTATACTCTTTGCAGAATGTCGTAATCAACCCAAGGTTGATTTTATGTAAATTTAATTAGTCTGACTTTTTTTATATGTATCGCAGACAGTAAGTGATTATTTTGACCTTGAATTTCTGCCACTCAGGTTGAGGAAGCACTTCTGAGCCAAGGATCATCTGTCGCTGTGCCCTACTGGGACTGGACCAGTCCAATTGAAAAACTACCTGATCTCATTAGCAAAGCAACATATTACAATTCACGCAAACAAAGATTTGATCCCAACCCTTTCTTCAGTGGCAAGATTGCTGGTGAAGATGCTGTCACAACCAGGTATGTTTGCAAGTGTGAAGCCTGTAGAAATATTGAGTTTCCACTGAAACAGATGGAAACAAATGTGAACATCAATGAAATAAAGCAATTTAACATAACTGTTGGTCCAGTAGTTAATGTGGACACTCAATAAAATGTTCATCTGTGACTCTGGAAACTAAGTTATTGTCTAAAATCAGATAAATTCAACTGTCATTTTAGATCTCTCTGATCTTATCTTCATTGATTACAATATCTCTAGACAAAGTGGCAATTATGGTGTCAGGTTTTAGTCAGATGTGATTGAACTACCATGTGATAGTAGATGGTACTACCTGCTTTCTGTTAGCGCCAAATGCTGGGCAGCACTCACCAAACCCGACACCCTGCATTGTGCCAACGGCTTCGGGCGGAGGAGTGCAACTGGACGTTCCAGACTTATCAATGTTACCTTTCCTCTGGAGTAAACTAGGCAGGCCGAGAGAGGGATCATGCTGCATGGGCAACACATGGTCTCTAAATTCAGCTCAGGCTTTGTGTTATGGAGAAGTATAACTCCATTTTCCAAACTATTGTCTGTCAAGACGGCAAGTGCCAGTCAGTCAGTTAGTCTAGCAAAACTATCTGAAACCATATATACACTTGATAGTATTAACACTCATTGATTACACACATGCAACTGATGGTAGTCAAACTCAACAGAATCAGTACATGCAATTGATGGTAGTAAATCATTTAAAAGTACATGAAGGAACTTTAAATCAGAGCAGGAATGGATCAACAGGAGAGTCAGTAAGCAGCAGTTGGAAAAGATCATATTCAGTGAGAGCTGTCAGGTATGAATAATGTCACTAAAACAGTTAGTGGTTATACTTAGTTAGGTAGCATACAAACTGTCAGCTTGTTATACTGTCTGACATATCTGTGGGTGATTTAACCAAACCAACTAGAAGTCATCCTTACTTAGATAGCATACACACTGTCAGCTCATTGTACTGTCTGACATATCTGTGGGTGATTTAACCAAACCAATGTGTAGTTATACTTTACTTAGATAGCATAAAAAATGTCAGTTCATTGTACTGACTGACATATAGGTGGGTGATTTAACCAAACCAACTATAGTTAGATAGCAAGAAAACCTGCAAACTGACCACTTGTAACTTCCCGACAGAGATCCACAGCCACAGCTGTTCAACAATGACTACTTCTACGAGCAGGCTCTGTTTGTCCTGGAGCAGGACAACTTCTGTGATTTTGAGATTCAGTTTGAGATCCTGCACAATGCTCTGCACTCCTGGCTGGGTGGCCATGCTCAGTACTCTCTCTCATCCCTGGACTACACAGCTTTTGATCCAGTTTTCTTCCTCCACCATGCCAACACCGACAGGTAAGGACACACTCTCAGTTCATCACAAACTGTGATAGAGTTCATTCCTCCATTACGCCAACACTGACAGGTAAGTCCAGTAGAGTACAAGACCTTTGACCTTGTCTTGTGTGTAAGTCCTGTAGAGTAAAGGACCTCTGTCCTTGTCTTGTGGTGTAAGTCCAGTAGCGTACAAGACCTTTGTCCTTGTCTTGTGGTGTAAGTCCTGTAGAGTAAAGGACCTTTGTCCTTGTCTTGTGGTGTAAGTCCAGTAGAGTAAAGGACCTCTGTCCTTGTCTTGAGGTGTAAGTCCTGCAGAGTAAACGACCTCTGTCCATGTCTTGAGGTGTATTGTGTATATGGTGCTGGTCCTCATATTTTAAAAGACCAGTAAGAGCGTCATGTGTGTATTTTGATGTGTAATGTGTGATATTTGATGAGTGACATGTGATGGTTGATGTGTGATTGTTGACGTCTGATGGTTGATGTGTGATGGTTGATGTGTGATTGGTGATGTGTGATGGGTGATGTGTGATGTGGTCAGTATCAAGCTGAGTGCATACATTTCCAAAGACATTTGCTGGCAGCCATGCTAGACTGGGTCACTAACTGGTATGAGCAAACTGTTATTTCATTATACATTCTGATCATGTTTTCTCTCATGACATTCATATGCTTAGAATACAAATTAATTGTTATATTTGCGACAGAAGAAGCTAGAATTCTTGTAGGATGATCAGAATGTGTATATTCTGTGACATTTCTTCTGGATGTTTTATCAGATTGTGATTTCCCATACTGACAAAATGATAGATGCCATCAACTATTTATAATTAAAAACATGTCATCATTTGATTGGATCTTTCATTTTGTTCTGTAACAAACCATCAGTAACATCTCATGTGTCCTGTAACAACACATCACAACATAACATTTGTCCTGTAACAACACATCACAACATAACATTTGTCCTGTAACAACACACCACATCATCACAGGTCAGCTTCAATGCCAAGACGCTCCATCATCTAATTCTGTCCTCTCTGTAAATCACATCACAGTTGTTTGTTCTGTTATTCACATCTTCTGTCTCCAGTTCCCTTCCTTGTCCTTGTTGCTTGTACATGAATCATACTGGCATTTTAACCCACTTCAGTTTCTTATTGCATACGTATGATGGTTGTTTTCAGGATCTGGGCAGTCTGGCAAGAACTTCAGCAATACAGAGGTCTGGCTTACAACGAAGCTGACTGTGCCATTAACCTGATGAGGAAACCCCTGCAGCCATTCAACAACCAGGAGCTGAATCACGGGGATGCTACCACCAGATACAGGTAGGCACATGTGACTCACCTGGCATGTTCTTGGTTGAGGGATCCAGTGACATGTGATTGTCTTAGGTGGCTAGGTGTCATGTGATTGTCTTAGGTGGCCAAGTGACATGTGATTGTCTTAGGTGGTCCGGTGACATGTGATTGTCTTAGGTGGCCAAGTGACATGTGATTTTTGTTTAGGTGACCAGGTGACATGTGAATGTCTTACATGGCCTTATGACACGTTGATGGTTGTACAAGGCAAGACAGCATATTGGTTAATGACTTGGATTCACAGAGAAGACCCTACTCCACATCACATGTTGCTGGAAGACTTCAGAGACAAGCAATGGTTAGAGAATATTGATGAGAAGATTGTTTCATAACCAAACAATGAGTGCAGGATATTGATAATACATGTGTGATAAACAAACAATGAGTAGAGAATACTGATGATCCATGCTTCACAAACAAAAGTGACTATAGAATACTGATGGCAATCTTGTTCATAGATAAACAATGGGCATAGAATATTGCTAACATTCTTGCCCATAAACAAACAATGGGTAGAGAATATTGATGAAAAGGTTGTTTCTTTGATAAACAATCGGTTGAGGATATTGTTGGCAATACTGTTTATAGACACGTGCTTGATATCAAATGTTTTTAGATGTCTACCTTGACATCACATGTTTCCAGATGTCACTTGACATCAAATGTTTTTAGATGTCATACTTGATATCACATGTTTCTAGATATCTACCTTGACATCATATGTTTCTATATGTTACCCTGATATCATGTTTCTAGATGTCTACCTCAACATCATATGTTTCAAGATGTCTTACATGACATCATAAGTTTCTAGATGTTACTCTAACATCACATGTTTCTAGATGTCTACCTTGACATCATATGTTTCTAGATGTCTTACTTGACCCCCCCCATGTTTTTAGATGCTTGCTTGACATCATATGTCAAGTTACAATAAATTCATGTAATATGGATTGTATTTTCAACAGCCGACCAATCGACACCTTTGACTACCGCAACAACTTCCATTATGAATATGACACGCTGAAGTTTAACCACATGACCATCCCTCAGCTGGAGAATGTGCTGAAGACCCGCAGACAGCATGGCCGCGTCTTTGCTGGCTTCCTTCTTCACAACATTGGTGCTTCGGCTGATGTGGAGATCTTCGTCTGTGTACCCACCGGACAAAAGGGCAGAGACAACTGTGACAACAAGGTATACCACACGTTCTGTGTCTTTCATGATACTGGTGCTTCCTTTTCATTTGTCATGTCATGTCATGTCATATGTGCTGTGTTGTCATGTCATATATCTAGTCATGTCTGGTGCAATGTCATGTTTTGTCATTTATGAAGTCATGACCTGTGTGCTCTCATCTTAGTTTTCATTTGTTACATCTTGTCAAGTGTAGTCATTTTATTAGCCACATAAGTTAGCAAATTTGTTACATCTTGTCAAGTGTACAGTCATGTTATTAGCCACATATGTTAGCAAATTTGTTACATCTTGTCAAGTGTACAGTCATGTTATTAGCCACATAAGTTAGCAAATTTGTTACATCTTGTCAAGTGTACAGTCATGTTATTAGCCACATATGTTAGCAAATTTGTTACATCTTGTCAAGTGTACAGTCATGTTATTAGCCACATAAGTTAGCAAATTTGTTACATCTTGTCAAGTGTACAGTCATGTTATTAGCCACATAAGTTAGCAAATTTGTTACATCTTGTCAAGTGTACAGTCATGTTATTAGTCACATATGTTAGCACATGCAAATATATGTATGTTAACCACACATTATATTAACACACATATGTTAGCATATGCAAGTATGTGTATGATTATATTAGCACATATATGTTAGCATATGCAAGTATGTGTATGTAAGTCAGCACACATATGTTAGTACATGACTGTGAGTTTGCACATGTATAAAACATTACTGTCAGCATGTATATATACATACACATGTTAGTACATAGATGTTTTCTGACACATGCAAACACATGTTAGCATTTGTTTGTTAATACATTAAACCACAATAAGTTAGTGTATTGTAGCATCATTTTGTTAGCACAAATACGTTTACATCCATATGTTGGCATACATATATTAGCACTTGTATGTTGGGGAATTTTAAGCCAAGCTTATTTGTTATGTGTATCACATTCACACATGCCCATGGTTGTACACACTCATGGATGTACACACACACATGGATGTACACACACTTATTTATGTACACACACACACACACACACATGAATATACTGTCGAGACAGTGCTTGATTCGTTCATGTGTTTTAGGCTGGAGTCTTCTCTTTACTGGGTGGCCAACTGGAGATGCCATTCACGTTTGATCGCCTGTACAAATACGAGATCACATCAACTATCAGGCACTTGGGATTGAAGTTGGACAACGCTGCAAACTTCCATCTCAAGGTGGAGCTGAAGGCTGTCAACGGAAGTCTTCTGGATGTACATATTTTGCCAGAACCTACAATTATTTATCTGCCAGGGACAGGTCAGTACCAGCTGGTGGCAGTTTGTTTTTCTGAGTTCCCTGTCACAGTTTTGCAGTTTCTTGAATGTTATTCTTCATCTGTCTTTCATGTTCCAATGAAGCATCCACTGTCAACCAACTGACATCAGGCCCTCAGTTTTCTGCAGAGCGAAATCAGTTTCTTCAATGCTGGTGACTAATGCACTTTGAAATAAGCACCACAAGATCATTTGCTCATGATTATTTATGAATGTTGAGCCTGTGCAATGAAATAAGCAGCTTCAGGCCTGAGATTTAGTTTCTTCAACTGCTAAATGTCCTTACACTACTTGTCTTGCTGCCTTCTGACATCATCTCCTGACTGCAGTTATTACATTTGTTGTGGATATTTTCAAGTGTATCTGATATCCTTTATTGACACCTCATGACTGCAGTTATTACATTTGTTGTGGATGTTTTCAAGTGTATCTGATATCCTTTATTGACATCTCCTGGCAGCAGTTATTGCATTTGTTGTAAATGTTTTCAAGTTATCTGATATCCTCTATTGACATCTCCTGACAGCAGTTTTTACATTTGTTGTAAATGTTTTCAAGTTTATCTGATATACTTTATTGTCCTCTCCTGGCAGCAGTTATTACATTTGTTGTAAATGTTTTCAAATGTATCTGATATCCTCTATTGTCATCTCCTGACAGCAGTTATTACATTTGTTGTGAATGTTTTCAAATGTATCTGATATCCTCTATTGTCATCTCCTGACAGCAGTTATTACATTTGTTGTGAATGTTTTCAAATGTATCTGATATCCTCTATTGTCATATCCTGACAGCAGTTAATACATTTGTGGTGAATGTTTTCAACTTCTGCACCATTTGTTGTTTCAGAGGAGAGGCAGGAGCACAATGGACAAGTGAGTCGTTACCAGGTCAGGAAAAACCTGCAGGCACTGAGTCCTCGTGAAGAGCTCTCATTGGTCCGTGCTCTGGAATCTCTGCAAGCTGACAACTCTGCTGATGGTTTCCAGTCTATTGCATCATTCCACGCCCTTCCACCTCTATGTCCAAGTCCCACAGCTAGCCACAGGTGATGGTTGCATTTCCGTTCATGCTAGATTTCTGGTTAATCCTGAAATCCAAATAAAACCGTTGTGTATATCGAAATGTTGTATAGGTAGAAATGTTAAACAGGTTAAAATGTTGTGTAGATAGAAATGTTATATTGGTAAACATGTTTTGTCTTACAACTCACCATTAGGCTATTACAGTCAAGTTATTTCTCTGCATCCTGACCCTAACAAATTGTTTGATATTAATCACAAACATGATCTGTTTATTCACAATATTAATCACAAACATGATCTGCTTATTCACAATCATGAGAGGTTGAATTTCTCTGCTGACCATGGCATAGTGTGTTCATTTCACACACTGGTCAGTTGGACTGAAATGACTTTTCGTCCTTGACTTGGGGACATTTCACACACTGATCAGTTGAACTTAAATGTTGACTTTTTGCCCTTGACTTGAGGACATTTCACACACTGGTCAGTTGGACTGAAATGTTGACTTCTTGTCCTTGACTTGGGGACATACACTGCAAGTACATCAGAAGTCAGAGACGGTTGGACTGATGGGGGGAAGACACTGACAATAAAGAAAGTAAACCTCACACAAGATAGATATAGTGCACTCACTAGTAGCACACCTACAAGTAGTAGTAGTAGTAGTAGTAGCTTATGTGTGGACTATAATTAAGTTCATAGCGATTGAATGGAAACAAGAAAGAAAAACTGCCTCTCTTGAACTCATTGAATCTAATGTTACCTTGCTCTTCACATCTCTCTTGAACTCATTGAATCTGGTTTTACCTTGCACTTCACAGTTTCTGAAAACCATCTGTTTTCATCCACTGATGAGAGAAGTCTCACATTGTGCAGTTCTTCCCAGTTTGTTATTTCTGTCACAATTTCAGTTTGCCTCCTACATTTCATGCATGCTACCATTGATCTAACTGTAGTTCTGAATCTGGAAGAAACATTGACACTTCCTAACTTGAACCATCCACATTCTCCATGTCTGACTTTATTAACACTTTCAGAACTTGATCTCCCTGAGAACATGAGCTGAGAGTAGAATGTCATCTCTATTGTCCAGTGATGAAGGTTGTGACATGAGAGTAGAATGTCATCTGTATTGTCCAGTGATGAAGGTTGTGACATGAGAGTAGAATGTCATCTCTATTGTCCAGTGACAAAGGTTGTGACATGGGAGTAGAATGTCATCTCTATTGTCCAGTGACAAAGGTTGTGACATGAGAGTAGAATGTCATCTCTATTGTCCAGTGACAAAGGTTGTGACATGAGAGAAGAATGTCATCTCTATTGTCCAGTGATGAAGGTTGTGACATGAGAGTAGAATGTCATCTCTATTGTCCAGTGACAAAGGTTGTGACATGAGAGTAGAATGTCATCTCTATTGTCCAGTGACAAAGGTTGTGACATGAGAGTAGAATGTCATATCTATTGCCCAGTGATGAAGTTGTGACATGAGAGTAGAATGTCATCTCCATTGTCCAGTGGTGAAGGTTGTGACATGAGAGTAGAATGTCATCTCTATTATCCAGTGACAAAGGTTGTGACATGAGAGTAGAATGTCATCTCTATTGTCCAGTGACAAAGGTTGTGACATGAGAGAAGAATGTCATCTCCATTGTCCAGTGGTGAAGGTTGTGACATGAGAGAAGAATGTCATCTCTCTTGTCCAGTGATGAAGGTTGTGACATGAAAGAAGAATGTCATCTCAATTGTTCAGTGACAAAGGTTGTGACATGAGAAAAGAATGTTACTGAGATTCAATAGATCAGGTCTTTCTCACTATTCATTATCATCCAGTTAGTAATGAGAAGGAATGGCTGATCACTTTAAAATATTACAAATTCATTGACTAGACAAATTAAATGTTTTACAGTACATGGCAGCTTGGAATAATGTTTGCAAATCCTGTCTTTGCATTTTTCAGATATGCTTGCTGTCTCCATGGCATGGCAACATTCCCTCAGTGGCATCGGCTCTACACTGTACAGATTGAAGACGCCCTCCGACGTCATGGCTCACTTGTGGGGATCCCGTACTGGGATTGGACCCGTGCTAGCCAGTCCCTGCCACAATTCTTAACCAACCAAAACTATACAGATGCGTACACGAAACAAACTTTAGAAAACCCCTGGCATGGAGCCAATATTGAGTTTGAGCATTCACACACAGAAAGAGATATCCAGGTATAGCTATAGCAACCACTGAAACATTGTACACATTGTAGTGTGCTGGTAGGACTTCAGTATTAGATATGAAATAGCTTCATTGTATTTTGTTTCACAAGATAACTACATAGTATAAAATGTTTATTCTGGATTTATTGCATTCTGAGCTCTGAAGTTGTTGTCCCTCCAGATGATGACATCACATAAAGAACTGAAATAAAATATATGTCTTGGAGCTGTGGCTTAACTTGCCTGCAGAAATCTGGCTAAGATCTATACATAAACAACTAGATCAGTTTGTAACCATAACCTCTAACCATAGTTTGTTATGTATATTGATTGAATGATGTATGAATATTGGCATTTGCATATTATTTAGCAATGTCTTTAATACATATTCTCACTGATTAGTTTGTTCTGTTGTCAGAGAGAGGTTTTGTATCAGTTTAGATCCTAATCATGGGACAGCTGGCTGTTGGAGCAGACACTGCTGGCCATAGATCACATTATTTAGCCATGTGTTTGATGCCAGATCTCACTGATTGCTTTGTTCTGTTGACAGGATGAGTTTCTGTTTAAGCTTGGCCCCCACGGCTGGGACAGCTGGTTGTTTGAGCAGCCACTGCTGGCCATAGATCACATTATTTAGCCATGTGTTTGATGCCAGATCTCACTGATTGCTTTGTTCTGTTGACAGGATGAGTTTCTGTTTAAGCTTGGCCCCCACGGCTGGGACAGCTGGTTGTTTGAGCAGCCACTGCTGGCCATAGATCACATTATTTAGCCATGTGTTTGATGCCAGATCTCACTGATTGCTTTGTTCTGTTGACAGGATGAGTTTCTGTTTAAGCTTGGCCCCCACGGCTGGGACAGCTGGCTGTTTGAGCAGCCACTGCTGGCCATAGATCACATTATTTAGCCATGTGTTTGATGCCAGATCTCACTGATTGCTTTGTTCTGTTGACAGGATGAGTTTCTGTTTAAGCTTGGCCCCCATGGCTGGGACAGCTGGTTGTTTGAGCAGCCGCTGCTGGTCATAGACCACATTATTTAGCCATGTGTTTGATGCCAGATCTCACTGATTGCTTTGTTCTGTTGACAGGATGAGTTTCTGTTTAAGCTTGGCCCCCACGGCTGGGACAGCTGGCTGTTTGAGCAGCCACTGCTGGCCATAGACCACATTATTTAGCCATGTGTTTGATGCCAGATCTCACTGATTGCTTTGTTCTGTTGACAGGATGAGTTTCTGTTTAAGCTTGGCCCCCATGGCTGGGACAGCTGGTTGTTTGAGCAGCCACTGCTGGCCATAGATCACATTATTTAGCCATGTGTTTGATGCCAGATCTCACTGATTGCTTTGTTCTGTTGACAGGATGAGTTTCTGTTTAAGCTTGGCCCCCACGGCTGGGACAGCTGGCTGTTTGAACAGACGCTGCTGGCTCTAGAACAGGAAGATTACTGTGACTTTGAGGTTCAGTTTGAGATTACCCACAATGCAATTCACTCCTGGGTGGGTGGCTCAAAGGAGCACTCCATGGGGCATCTTCATTATGCCTCGTATGACCCGGCTTTTTTCATCCATCACTCAAACACTGACAGGCTGTGGGCCGTCTGGCAAGAACTCCAGAAGTACAGAGGCCATGATCCGAATGAGGCTAACTGTGCCTTAGAACTTATGAGGGTAAGTAGTCCATTGTTGGTCGTTATATGAGTCTACATGCAGAAAAATAGTCAAATACATTGAACAAAACCACAGCTGAAATAACAGTTAGTTGCATACCTTTGACATGATGCTGTAATCAACCCCAGTATGCAATGGCAGTTGGTGATTGTCTAGACAACGTTACATTTCCAATAGTTTGCCATTGCTTTCTGTATAGTCAACACTGGTACTATTGAATAAATCAACACAAAGCAGCCTGCTCCCACATCTGCTGTAACAACTTGGAACCTGAGAGGTTGGGATTGTGGCATAGTGTTCACTGTCCCTCAGCCACAGCTGCTGGGTAGTGGCTTGAATAAGTACTACAAGTTGGCAACACCTGACATGGGGAAGACATCTTCTGTTGCACATACACACATACACATATTCTCATACACAAAATCACTCATATACATACACATTTCTTCTCATACATATACACAGTTACACATCTTCTCATTCACAAAAACACTCATACACATACACACATCTTCTCATACATATACACACATAGTCATCTTCTTATACACAAAAACACAGACGCATCTTCTCATACATAAACATGCATACACATCTTCTCATACACATAAACACTTGAATGTTCTCATGCACATAAACACTTGAATCTTCTCATGCACATAAACACTTGAATGTTCTCATTCACATAAACACATATACATCTTCTATTGCTCATACACACATCAAACATGTCACAAGAGCCCAGCCATCTCTCATTGTTGTCTGGTAACATTTGTTCTGTTTTATTTGTAATATTTGTCTCTTCATCATCATCATCATCATCATCATCATCATCATCATCATCATCATCATCATCATCATCATCATCATCATCATCATCAGCATGATAGGCTGATATCGTCCTACTTTATTATCAATCTTTATGACAACTTTTTGTTTCCATTATATGTTTTTTTTTACAAGTTTGAGGTCATTCCTATCAATTTGTTGATCTGCAAGCATCTTCATCATGTTGAATGTCTGACTTTATTGAAAGTTTTTGTGTGGTCAATGAAACAAAGATGTCGGCCTTTGTTGACTTCCATTCAATGCCCCAATAATGTGTTCAGCAAATACGCAGCACAAGTCGTGCTCTTACCTTCTATAAATCCACATTGTTTTCCCCTGTTTCAAGTTGTACTTTATATTTCCTGTTGTTGAATGTTACTGTGGCCATTCTTATCCCTTTAATCTTTTTGCTACACCCACAAATATGTTGCTGCTGACTAACAGAATATAATGCTGCTTGTTGTCCAGGAACCTCTGAAGCCATTCAGCTTTGGATCCCCGTACAATCTGAACCCCCAGACCCTGGAGTACTCTCGACCTGAGGCCACCTTCAACTACAGGGTCCACTTCCACTATCAGTACGACAGCCTGGAGTTTGTGGGCATGAAAATCTCAGCCTTAGATGCCTTCATCAAGGAGCGCAGAGAACACGATCGAGTCTTTGCTGGTCAGTTTACGTCTGCATGTTCATTTTGGTTTGTGAGGATAGCTTTTTCCAGAAGCTTCTACTGGTACAAATAACACTTCATGCGGTCATAGGGTGATGTGTGTGTATGTGTGTGTGCATGTGTGCATGCATCATGCGTGTGTGTACATGCATGTATGCATGCGTGCATGTATGTGTGTGTGTGTGTGGAAGAGGGGGGGGGGAGGTGTTGGTGGATACATGGAATGAATGATTACAGATTTAGAGTGAGTTCTTCGGTTAGTTTCCAGCATCATCCACAAGCTGGATTGTTGATTTTACTGCATACGTCAGAACTACAACTTGCATATGTGGCAGTTGTAATATAACCCACACCCGGGAAGGTTAACCCGGTCAACAAACGTCCTCTGAATTCGGATGTGTCGGCCTATAGGAGCAATTAAACAGGCACAATGCAACTACATCCAATTGAGAGTCCTAATTCCTTCGAAACACCTGGGACGGTTAACCCGGTCAACAAACGCCCGCAGAGGTCGGTTGCGTCAGTCTAATGGCGCAAGAACGCAACTCTGCTGTAAACAGGCACAATGCAATCACATCCAAAAAAACTCCAAATGAACACAGAAGAAGAAGAAGATATAACTCACAAGTTATGTTTCTTAGGATTTATGATATTATAGAATTATGTGTTGTCAGATGTAACATAAACATAGAAGTTATGAGTTTCATAAAATCTTTGGTATCATAGAATTTCTATGTGCCATATGTAGCATAGACACAGCTGTTTGTATATTTCATATAATTCCCATGTGCTCAATGTTATTTGTGTCTTCCTTTTAGGATTCCTTCTGAAGGGTTTTGGCACTTCTGCTTCTGTGAACTTTACAATTTGTGATGGTGCCATGAAGAACTGCTTCCCTGGTGGATACTTTACAATTCTGGGAGGATCTGCAGAGATGCCATGGCACTTTGACAGACTATTTAAATACGAGATAACTCATCAGGTCTGTAGTTCTGCAATGTGACTGATTTCCCTTAACTAACCTTTATTGCAAATAGTTATCAAGTTAACACTGATTCTACAACAGATTACAACTAATAATAGAATGATAGGCAATAGTGGGTAGGCAACATTCTCCTTTTCTGTTCTAGTTTGACTGTGAAAGTTTGTTATGTGTAGAATAGAATATTGATACATGTTTATGTGAAGCATGCTAGCCTTCAGTCACAGAACACTGTCAGTAATTTCAAGATCAGATAAGTTGCAATCACATTGTATTGTTTAGTGTCTTAATTTTGTTTGTAAAATAACGGTGTCTTTTATATATGACAATCAATAATTGCCACCGATAGAAATGAATGATTGTCAGTGATTAATAAGAAGTTTGTATTGATTTACATGAATAATTGTCAGGGTTTGACTTGAAAGGTCTTCAGTGTTTAACATGAATGGTTTTCAGTGTTACACATGAATGGTCTTCAGTGTTACACATGAATAGTCTTCATTGCTTGACATAAAACTTCATAATTGTAGCGACCAGCATGCTTGATGCTTGGTGACTAAATTGTGGCCACAAATGTCCATTTCAGCTGGAGGAGCACAACATCAAACATGATGATGATTACCACTTCCATGTGTACATCACCGCCATCAATGGGACACAACTGAGCAGTGAACTCATCCCCGAGCCCAGTGTGATCTTTGTACCTGCTCGTGGTAAGTACATCTAGCTGCCTGCCACACTCACACATTCAACTCTGTCATGTCTACAACACACTCACATCTACAACTCTGCCACATCTACAGCACACTCGCATCTACAACACACTCACATCTACAACACACTCACATCTACAACACACTCACATCTACAACTCTGCCACATCTACAGCACACTCGCATCTACAACACACTCACATCTACAACTTTGCCACATCTACAGCACACTCGCATCTACAACACACTCACATCTACAACTCTGCCACATCTACAGCACACTCGCATCTACAACACACTCACATCTACAACTCTGCCACATCTACAGCACACTCGCATCTACAACACACTCACATCTACAACTCTGCCACATCTACAGCACACTCGCATCTACAACACACTCACATCTACAACTCTGCCACGTCTACAACACACTCACATCTACAACACACTCACATCTACAACTCTGCCATGTCTACAGCACACTCGCATTTACAATACACTCACATCTACAACTCTGCCAGGTCTACAACACACTTGCATTTACAACACACTCACATCTACAACTCTGCCAGGTCTACAACACACTTGCATTTACAACACACTCACATCTACAACTCTGCCAGGTCTACAACACACTCACATCTACAACACACTCACATCTACAACTCTGCCAGGTCTATAACACACTCACATCTACAACACACTCACATCTACAACACACTCACACATTCAACTCTGCCACGTCTACAACACACTCACATCTACAACTCTGCCAGGTCTACAACACACTCACATCTACAACTCTGCCACGTCTACAACACACTCACATCTACAACTCTGCCACATCTACAACACACTCACATCTACAACTCTGCCTGGTCTACAACACACTCACATCTACAACACACTCACATCTACAACTCTGCCAGGTCTATAACACACTCACATCTACAACACACTCACATCTACAACACACTCACACATTCAACTCTGCCACGTCTACAACACACTCACATCTACAACTCTGCCAGGTCTACAACACACTCGCATTTACAACACACTCACATCTACAACTCTGACAGGTCTACAACACACTCACATTTACAACACACTCACATCTACAACTCTGCCAGGTCTACAACACACTCACATCTACAACTCTGCCAGGTCTACAACACACTCACATCTACAACTCTGCCACGTCTACAACACACTCACATCTACAACTCAGCCAGGTCTACAACACACTCACATCTACAACTCTTCCATGTCTACAACACACTCACATCTACAACTCTGCCACATCTACAACACACTCACATCTACAACTCTGCCATGTCTACAACACACTCACATCTACAACTCTGCCATGTCTACAACACACTCACATCTACAACTCTGCCATGTCTACAACACACTCACATCTACAACTCTGCCACATCTACAACACACTCACATCTACAACTCTGCCATGTCTACAGCACACTCGCATTTACAATACACTCACATCTACAACTCTGCCAGGTCTACAAAACAGTTGCATTTACAACACACTCACATCTACAACTCTGCCAGGTCTACAACACACTTGCATTTACAACACACTCACATCTACAACTCTGCCAGGTCTACAACACACTCACATCTACAACACACTCACATCTACAACTCTGCCAGGTCTATAACACACTCACATCTACAACACACTCACATCTACAACACACTCACACATTCAACTCTGCCACGTCTACAACACACTCACATCTACAACTCTGCCAGGTCTACAACACACTCACATCTACAACTCTTCCACGTCTACAACACACTCACATCTACAACTCTGCCACATCTACAACACACTCACATCTACAACTCTGCCACATTTACAACACACTCACATCTACAACTCTGCCAGGTCTACAACACACTCACATCTACAACACACTCACATCTACAACTCTGCCAGGTCTATAACACACTCACATCTACAACACACTCACATCTACAACACACTCACACATTCAACTCTGCCACGTCTACAACACACTCACATCTACAACTCTGCCAGGTCTACAACACACTCGCATTTACAACACACTCACATCTACAACTCTGTCAGGTCTACAACACACTCACATTTACAACACACTCACATCTACAACTCTGCCAGGTCTACAACACACTCACATCTACAACTCTGCCACGTCTACAACACACTCACATCTACAACTCTGCCAGGTCTACAACACACACATCTACAACTCTGCCACATCTACAGCACACTCGCATCTACAACACACTCACATCTACAACTCTGCCACATCTACAGCACACTCGCATCTACAACACACTCACATCTACAACTCTGCCACATCTACAGCACACTCGCATCTACAACACACTCACATCTACAACTCTGCCACGTCTACAACACACTCACATCTACAACACACTCACATCTACAACTCTGCCATGTCTACAGCACACTCGCATTTACAATACACTCACATCTACAACTCTGCCAGGTCTACAACACACTTGCATTTACAACACACTCACATCTACAACTCTGCCAGGTCTACAACACACTTGCATTTACAACACACTCACATCTACAACTCTGCCAGGTCTACAACACACTCACATCTACAACACACTCACATCTACAACTCTGCCAGGTCTATAACACACTCACATCTACAACACACTCACATCTACAACACACTCACACATTCAACTCTGCCACGTCTACAACACACTCACATCTACAACTCTGCCAGGTCTACAACACACTCACATCTACAACTCTGCCACGTCTACAACACACTCACATCTACAACTCTGCCACATCTACAACACACTCACATCTACAACTCTGCCTGGTCTACAACACACTCACATCTACAACACACTCACATCTACAACTCTGCCAGGTCTATAACACACTCACATCTACAACACACTCACATCTACAACACACTCACACATTCAACTCTGCCACGTCTACAACACACTCACATCTACAACTCTGCCAGGTCTACAACACACTCGCATTTACAACACACTCACATCTACAACTCTGACAGGTCTACAACACACTCACATTTACAACACACTCACATCTACAACTCTGCCAGGTCTACAACACACTCACATCTACAACTCTGCCAGGTCTACAACACACTCACATCTACAACTCTGCCACGTCTACAACACACTCACATCTACAACTCAGCCAGGTCTACAACACACTCACATCTACAACTCTTCCATGTCTACAACACACTCACATCTACAACTCTGCCACATCTACAACACACTCACATCTACAACTCTGCCATGTCTACAACACACTCACATCTACAACTCTGCCATGTCTACAACACACTCACATCTACAACTCTGCCATGTCTACAACACACTCACATCTACAACTCTGCCACATCTACAACACACTCACATCTACAACTCTGCCATGTCTACAGCACACTCGCATTTACAATACACTCACATCTACAACTCTGCCAGGTCTACAAAACAGTTGCATTTACAACACACTCACATCTACAACTCTGCCAGGTCTACAACACACTTGCATTTACAACACACTCACATCTACAACTCTGCCAGGTCTACAACACACTCACATCTACAACACACTCACATCTACAACTCTGCCAGGTCTATAACACACTCACATCTACAACACACTCACATCTACAACACACTCACACATTCAACTCTGCCACGTCTACAACACACTCACATCTACAACTCTGCCAGGTCTACAACACACTCACATCTACAACTCTTCCACGTCTACAACACACTCACATCTACAACTCTGCCACATCTACAACACACTCACATCTACAACTCTGCCACATTTACAACACACTCACATCTACAACTCTGCCAGGTCTACAACACACTCACATCTACAACACACTCACATCTACAACTCTGCCAGGTCTATAACACACTCACATCTACAACACACTCACATCTACAACACACTCACACATTCAACTCTGCCACGTCTACAACACACTCACATCTACAACTCTGCCAGGTCTACAACACACTCGCATTTACAACACACTCACATCTACAACTCTGTCAGGTCTACAACACACTCACATTTACAACACACTCACATCTACAACTCTGCCAGGTCTACAACACACTCACATCTACAACTCTGCCACGTCTACAACACACTCACATCTACAACTCTGCCAGGTCTACAACACACACATCTACAACTCTGCCATGTCTACAACACACTCACATCTACAACTCTGCCACATCTACAACACCCTCACATCTGCAACTCTGCCATGTCTACAACACACTCACATCTACAACTCTGCCATGTCTACAACACACTCACATCTACAACTCTGCCACATCTACAACACACTCACATCTACAACTCTGCCACATCTACAACACACTCACATCTACAACTCTGTCATGTCTACAACACACTCGCATCTACAACACACTCACATCTACAACTCTCCCATGTCTACAACACACTCGCATCTACAACACACTCACATCTACAACTCTGCCATGTCTACGACACACTCGCATCTACAACACACTCACATCTACAACTCTGCCACACCTACAACACACACATCTACAACTCTGCCACATCTACAACACACTCACATCTACAACTCTGCCACATCTACAACACACTCACATCTACAACTCTGCCACATCTACAACACACTCACATCTACAACTCTGCCACATCTACAACACACTCACATCTACAACTCTGCCACGTCTACAACACTGCCACGTCTACAACACACTCACACATAAAACTCTGCCATGTCTTAATGTGTCTACAGTTATCATACTTGCCACACTCACACATACAGCTCTGCCTCATCCACATGTGTCTACAATTATCATACCTTCAGTGTCAGTTACACAGACATGTCTATATCTGCCTGTGTCCCACTCCCTCCTACCAGCATAAACTTACAATAAAACTTTCAATGTCAGTAAAACAAGTCTGTATCTTTCTTTCTCTTACACCCTACTACCAGCATTAGCTTACAATAAAACTTTCAATGTCAGTAAAACATGTCTGTATCTGTCTTTCTCTAACACCCACCTATCACCATCAGTTTACTATCTCTGAACTAAGAGCCACTTCTTCACATGTCTAGAATTATGAATTATAAAATTTTAAGTCAGTTAAACACATCTGTATCTGTCTTTCTCTTGCACTCACCTGCCATCATTTGTTTAAATCTCTGAACTACCAGTCACTGTATTGCTCCATCTGCAGATGACAACCACATTCAGAAGGTGACTCCAAACCATGTTCGTCGCAACCTGAACTCGCTGGTCGAGAGAGACATCCAAAGTCTACAGGCGGCTCTGCACGACCTCCAACATGACACCACAAACGACGGCTGGGCTAACATTGCATCCTTCCACGGAGCTCCTGCTCGTTGTCCAGATCCTGAACACCCAAGTGTGGCTTGCTGCCAGCATGGCATGCCCACATTCCCCCACTGGCACAGGCTGTTTACTCTTCAGGTAAATGATGGCAGCCCAAACTACAAGATTATGTACATGCCCATACTATAAGATTATGCACATGCAAGCTAAGCAATTATGTACACTAAAGATATACAGTTGTATACACGAAGATTATGTACACTCCCACTACAAGATTATGTATGATCAGATTTTAAGTTATGTAACTTGAAGTATAAGATTATGTACGCTAGATAAATAAGATTATCTACTCACCAGCTGTAAAATTATGTAAATAAAAATTTTTGTAGTCTCACTACACTTTGCATGCAGAAACATTAAATACATGACATCATAACAAAAATGTGCTAAAGATTCATTAAATTAGTTACAACAGTCACTGCTATATTGTCTAACACTTTTTTGGGGAAGCTGGAAAGTACCAATGAAGTATTAATTATAACTGTTTCAACAAATTTCTTACTGTAATGTAATGAGGAGGTTGTTTATCAGGAAATCTTGCTATAAATCTTTAAACAACCATCCGTGTGTATAGACACTTGTTCAACCAAAACAAATTATTTCTTCCCTTGATAACACCATTCTGTTTGGAATGCAAAGAATTACTTCAGCAGACGACAGCCATTTGCAGCATGATGGACTGTGGAACACATATTTAGATGACGTCATGTACTTCATTTTTCAAAATAGTTCAACATACAAAGTGCAGTGAGACTTTACAAAACCCCTGTATATGTATGTTTAAACAAGAAAGATAATAGTTTTATCCTTTCATGATCATACAACACAACATGAACAATTCAACTAGAGATAATAGAATAGATAACCAACATTAACTGACGAGAGACTGATGACTGAAGTAAATCAACTGATCGGACTTCACAAACCTCCGCCCTTCTGCTCAGGTTGAACAAGCTCTGCACAGACACGGCAGCTCTATCGCTGTGCCCTACTGGGACTGGACACTGGCTATTGAAGACCTGCCCAGCACGTTCACCTCACAAGACTACTATGATGTCTGGAGAGATGAGGTAGTGTCTTGCTTTATGTCTGCTTCTCTGTGCTTTCTCTGCACTCTCTGAGAGTACTTTCTTTTTTGTCTGTCTATGCTTTCTCCTAACTATGTGAGAGTACTTTATGTAGGTCTGTCTGTCCAGTCTTCTAACTGTGTAAGAGTACTTTCTGTGTGTATGTCTGTCCTTTTTCCTTACTTTCTGAAAGTACTTTCTGCTTTTTGTTTGTCTGTCTGTCTGAAGGTAGCCTTTTGCGAGATGAAAAACATACTGACCAATAAAAATATGTCAATTGCAATGAGAAAAAGAGTGTTGAGATGCTACATAGAACCTATACTTTTGTATGGATTTGAAGTGTGGACAGTGAGCAGACAAGATGAAAAACATCTGATGGCTGTGGAAATGTGGTTTCTGAGGAAAATGCAAAAAATACCAAGTACAGACAGAAAAACCAATTACCAAGTACTACAGGAAACAAATGAAAATCATACACTGATTAGAGAAATTAGATGTAGACAGTCACAATTGTTTGGTCACTTTATGAGGAGAAATAAATTGGTGAACATGATCACAAATGGCAAGATCGAGGGGAAGAGAACAAGGGGAAGGCAGAGAAGTAAATATGTGGATGGCTTGGTGATGCGGTATGAATGATCAGGTCTTCTAAACTGGCAAGGCACACCAGGCAGGGAAAAGAATGTTCAGTTCTCTAACAGAGAGAAGTATGTTCAATTCTCTAGCAGGAAATCAGTGAGAGATTATACCAGGTGGTGTAGGTGTTCCTGTGCTGGCTGTCCATGAGTGGGGCTTTTCATCTGACCATACCTTGCCCACTTGAAGATCCCAAAGAATCACGCCTGAATCAAATGTTCACTTTGAGCTGACTGCATGAAATACATGCCAAGACTCATCCTGTCTTGTTTCTCATATGCCTTTTGTCGCTGTATCTAGAGAACATATTTTTCTCAAGCTAACTCCAGTATTTTCACAGAGTATTGCCACCAGAGTCTGTTTTGATGTCAAGATATTTGTTATTAATCATCATCATCATCATGTGCCATGCTGATAGACTGGGAAGTTATAGTTCACCAACTGACAATAAATCAATTTGATTATTGCTCACTGGACTTTAGGCAGCCTGGTGTGCCTTGCCAGTCGAGAAGACCTGGTCATTTAGGACCACATCGATTGATGGATGTCAGTCGCAGCGATCAGGCAAATTTTGAGTGATGTTGCAATATTCTAGTATGATAATTTGCTTGCATCTAGCGTGTGCCGCGTGGTTTAGTGGTTACACACCCGCGTCACATGCCAGTGATCCGAGTTTGATCCCGGGTCCAGTCAAGGATATGCACTACTGATGAGCTCAAACGAGAGCAAAACTCGAGTCTAGTACTTCCAAATTGACGTGGACAAAGCCTTAGATTCATACCGGAATATGATCAGCGTTACCAGTAGAGGGTTGTGCTCAATGTTTAAATGTCATACACTTGTTTTCTCTATTTGTCTGTGTTTGAACACATGTAGTACAGTGTATTGATTGTAAGGAGAGCATATTTGTCTGTGTCTGTGTACATGTGTAAGTCTGTCATCTCAGTGTCTGTAAGACAGCATGCTTTCTTTATTTGTCTGTCAGGTTATTGCGAACCCCTTCGCCCATGGATACGTGCCCACGGAGAAAGTCTACACCGTCCGGGATGTGCAGGACCTGATCCATGCCAGACACAAGGATGGGAACCACTCTGCCCTCTTTGACCTGGTCTTGGATGCCCTGGAGCAGACTGACTTCTGTGACTTTGAGGTATGATCATTTGTGGGACATGAGGCATGACTGCAGTTCTCTGGCAGGGAGAGGTATGTTAAGTTCTCTGGCAGGGAGAAGTATATTCAGTACTCTGGCAGGGAGAAGTATGTTCAGTTCTCTGGCAGGGAGAAGTATGTTCAGTTCTCTGGCAGGGAGAAGTATGTTCAGTTCTCTGGCAGGGAGAAGTATGTTCAGTTCTCTGTCAGGGAAAAATATGTTCAGTTCTCTGGCAGGGAGAAGTATGTTCAGTACTCTGTCAGGGAAAAATATGTTCAGTTCTCTGGCAGGGAGAAGTATGTTCAGTTCTCTGTCAGGGAAAAATATGTTCAGTTCTCTGGCAGGGAGAAGTATATTCAGTACTCTGTCAGGGAGAAGTATGTTCAGTTCTCTGGCAGGGAGAAGTATGTTCAGTACTCTGGCAGGGAGAAGTATGTTCAGTACTCTGGCAGGGAGAAGTATGTCAATTCTCTGTCAGGGAGAAGTATGTTCAGTTCTCTGGCAGGGAGAAGTATGTTCAGTTCTCTGTCAGGGAGAAGTATGTTCAGTACTCTGTCAGGGAGAAGTATGTTCAGTTCTCTGGCAGGGAGAAGTATGTTCAGTACTCTGGCAGGGAGAAGTATGTCAGTTCTCTGGCAGGGAAAAGTATGTTCAGTTCTCTGGCAGGGAGAAGTATGTTCAGTTCTTTGACAGGCAGGGAGAAGTATGTTCAGTACTCTGGCAGGGAGAAGTATGTTCAGTTCTCTGTCAGGGAGAAGTATGTTCAGTACTCTGTCAGGGAGAAGTATGTTCAGTTCTCTGGCAGGGAGAAGTATGTTCAGTACTCTGGCAGGGAGAAGTATGTCAGTTCTCTGGCAGGGAGAAGTATGTTCAGTTCTCTGGCAGGGAGAAGTATGTTCAGTTCTCTGGCAGGGAGAAGTATGTTCAGTTCTCTGGCAGGGAGAAGTATGTTCAGTACTCTGTCAGGGAGAAGTATGTTCAGTTCTCTGGCAGGGAGAAGTATGTTCAGTTCTCTGTCAGGGAGAAGTATGTTCAGTACTCTGTCAGGGAGAAGTATGTTCAGTTCTCTGGCAGGGAGAAGTATGTTCAGTTCTCTGGCAGGGAGAAGTATGTGAGTTCTCTGGCAGGGAGAAGTATGTGAGTTCTCTGGCAGGGAGAAGTATGTTCAGTTCTCTGGCAGGGAGAAGTATATTCATTTCTCTGGCAGGGAGAAGTATGTTCAGTACTCTGGCAGGGAGAAGTATGTTCAGTTCTCTGTCAGGGAGAAGTATGTTCAGTTCTCTGGCAGGGAGAAGTATGTTCAGTTCTCTGGCAGGGAGAAGTATGTTCAGTTCTCTGGCAGGGAGAAGTATGTCAGTTCTCTGGCAGGGAGAAGTATGTCAGTTCTCTGGCAGGGAGAAGTATGTTCAGTTCTCTGGCAGGGAGAAGTATGTCAGTTCTCTGGCAGGGAGAAGTATGTCAGTTCTCTGGCAGGGAGAAGTATGTCAGTTCTCTGGCAGGGAGAAGTATGTCAGTTCTCTGGCAGGGAGAAGTATGTCAGTTCTCTGGCAGGGAGAAGTATGTCAGTTCTCTGACAGGGAGAAGTATGTTCAGTTCTCTGTCAGGGAGAAGTATGTTCAGTTCTCTGGCAGGGAGAAGTATGTTCAGTTCTCTGTCAGGGAGAAGTATGTTCAGTTCTCTGGCAGGGAGAAGTATGTTCAGTTCTCTGTCAGGGAGAAGTATGTTCAGTACTCTGTCGGGGAGAAGTATGTTCAGTTCTCTGGCAGGGAGAAGTATGTTCAGTTCTCTGGCAGGGAGAAGTATGTCAGTTCTCTGGCAGGGAGAAGTATGTTAAGTTCTCTGGCAGGGAGAAGTATGTTCAGTTCTCTGGCAGGGAGAAGTATATTCATTTCTCTGGCAGGGAGAAGTATGTTCAGTACTCTGGCAGGGAGAAGTATGTTCAGTTCTCTGTCAGGGAGAAGTATGTTCAGTTCTCTGGCAGGGAGAAGTATGTCAGTTCTCTGGCAGGGAGAAGTATGTTCAGTTCTCTGGCAGGGAGAAGAATGTTCAGTTCTTTGGCAGGCAGGGGAAAGTATGTTCAGTTCTCTGGCAGGGAGAAGTATGTTCAGTTCTCTGGCAGGGAGAAGTATATTCATTTCTCTGGCAGGGAGAAGTATGTTCAGTACTCTGGCAGGGAGAAGTATGTTCAGTTCTCTGTCAGGGAGAAGTATGTTCAGTTCTCTGGCAGGGAGAAGTATATTCATTTCTCTGGCAGGGAGAAGTATGTTCAGTACTCTGGCAGGGAGAAGTATGTTCAGTTCTCTGTCAGGGAGAAGTATGTTCAGTTCTCTGGCAGGGAGAAGTATGTCAGTTCTCTGGCAGGGAGAAGTATGTTCAGTTCTCTGGCAGGGAGAAGAATGTTCAGTTCTTTGGCAGGCAGGGGAAAGTATGTTCAGTTCTCTGGCAGGGAGAAGTATGTTCATTTCTCTGGCAAGGAGAAGTATGTTCAGTTCTCTGGTAGGGAGAAGTATATTCAGTTCTCTTATCAGGGAGAAAATTGTTGATGACTATATTTTCCATTTTGCAAAAGGCTGCCTTTGCCGTGACGAATCTTGTTCTAATCTCTACAATGCACTTTCTTTCAGATGTTATGATTGTTCCAAGATAGTTGTACTCATTCACTTGTTTGAGAATTCTTGTATTTACTGGAGTGTTAAATTGTGATATTTCTTTTTTTTTTTTTTTTCAGGAGAAGATTATAATCTCTATTTTCTTATAATTTAATTCTAGCCCCAGTTCTTCACTGTGTACAGAAAGCACTTGGAGTACATGTTGCAGATCCTGTTTATTGTCTGCAATTATTACTGTGTCGCCTGTATATCAAATATTATTGATGTTGTATCCTCCAATGGTAATTCCTCCAATATTATTTGAATTTCTCATATTTCTTTGTACCATCATCATCATGTGCCATGACGGTAAGCGTGGGCAGTCATGTTTTGCCATCTCACTCGATCAACATTCCTGTCTCGACCATACAACGTGGCCAAGCCATCCAGGTCCTCCCCATGTTCTCTTCCCCTCGATCTTGCCAGTTGTCACCAAGTTCTCCAATTTATTTCTTCTCATAACGTGACCAAACAATTGTGATAGTCTACGTCTAATTTCTCTAGTCAATTTATGATTTTCATTTGTTTCTTGTAGGACTTGGTCATTGGTTATTCTGTCTGTCCATGATAGTCGTTGCATTTTCCTCAGAAACTGCATTTCCACAGCCATCAGATATTATTTCAGCTTGTCTGTTCATTGTCCACACTTCACATCCATACAAAAGCACAAGTTCTATGGAGCACCTCAACACTCTTTTTCTTGTTGCAAATGTCATCTTTTTATTGGTCAGTATGTTTTTCATCTTGCAAAAGGCTGCCTTCGCCATGGCGATTCTTGTTCTCATTTCTTCACTCTTCTTGTTCTAATCTCTTCATCTCTTCTTGTTCTCATCTCTTCATCACTTCTCTCTTCTCTTTCTCTGTGTAGTGCAACATGACTGCAGACATTACACATGACTCTAGTATACCTTTCCTGATTGGCTGTTACTGACCTTCTTCAGTACCAATCTTTATGTCAGTATGTTGCTCCAGTATATCTTTTCAATAAGTTTAACATCTTTCCCATCAGTTTCAAGATGTGAACGCATTTTATCATGTTGACATGTCTTACTTTATCGAAAGGCATTTGTGTAGTTAATATACTAAAAAAATGTAGATCTTTGTTTCTTCTATAGAATGTTGCATTCATGTTCTCAGCAAATTCACAGCATTTGCTGTATCCTTGCCTTCTGCAGGCCAACTTTGTTCTTCCTCTATTTCAGGGTGTATTGTTTTCCTATCTCATTGCATGATGATACTTAGCATAATCTAGTTTTTTTATATTCGTCACAATCCAGGGCTCTTGATTTCTTTGGGATTGTAATAAAAGTATGGTTACATAATCCAGGAGGTATATCTCCAGTTTCATATACTTTCTTCAGCAGCCTGGTGGCCTAGTCTGTTCTATTTTCTTCTCTGGCACTGATAAATTCAGTTGTAATGTTGTTTGGATGATGGGTTTTGCCAGATGTCATATGGTTAACAGCATTCTGAACTTCCATCTTAAAAATTGGCATTCCTTATTGTTATTGGGAATATGAAGCTGTCACTTACATGGATCATTACAAAGGTATTTCATGTACTCTGATCACATATCTCAAATCTTATCATTGGACATTATGGTGTTACCTTCTGCTTTCAGGCAGTGTGTTCATGTAAGTGTTTGTCATTAGTGATAGTCAATGCATGGGCAGCAGATTGCTCATGATGTTGTCAAGTCATGTGTACTGATGCACTCCAGTCCAAGAATCTGTGTTCCTGAAGAGAATGAGAGCATCCATGCTTCATAAACATGTACTTTTAGTTTAAGTATATGTTTGGTCACCTTTCATACAGCAGTAATGCTTACATTCAGACATGCAGTTTATGTATCAAATCTTCAAGAATCTCTGTGGCGGCCAATTCTCAATTTAAAGATGGAGATTCTCTTGCAGCTCTGAAAGTCTTCTCATGTCATCAAGACCCATTTCTTGTGAAATTTATTTTAGAAAACACAAAAACTGTGCAATCTCTGTTACATTTCTGTGTCAAATGTTGACCTAGAGTTGACTATAATTCTGGTATGCTGGACTCTGCAGGTACAGTTCGAGATCATGCACAATGCCATCCACTACCTTGTTGGAGGTCACCAGACTTACTCGCTGTCATCCTTGGAGTACTCAGCCTATGACCCTATATTCTTCCTGCATCATTCTTTCACGGACAAGATCTGGGCTGTCTGGCAGGAGCTGCAGAAGAGAAGACACCTGCCTCACAACAGAGCTGACTGTGCACTCAACTTCATGACCGAGCCAATGAAGCCGTTCAGCTTTGAAGAATTTAATCTGAACAAGTTAACTAGGTGAGAATTATACTGGTCCATTTCCAAAGTAATAGGTAAACCAGGTAGTATGCTACCTGTCTGACAAAAGTTAAATATATATTATGTTTATTTTTCTGACAAAAGTTAAATATGTATTACGCTTTTTTTTCTGACAAAGGTTAAATCAGGTATTATGATTTTTGTCTGACATAAGTTAACCAGATATTAAGCTTTGTGTCTGATAAAAGTTAGACCAGGTATTACGCTTTTTTTCCGACAAAAGTTAAATCAGATATTATGCTTTTTGTCTGACGAAAGGTAAACCAGGTATTATGCTTTTTGTCTGACAAAAGTTAAACTAGGTGTTATACTTTTTGTCTGACAAAACTTAAACCAGGTATTATGCTTTTTGCCTAAAAAATGTTAAACCAGGTATTATGCTTTTTGTCAGACAAAAGTTAAACCAGGTATTATGCTTTTTGTCTGACAAGCGTTAACCAGGTATTAAGCTTTTGGGGTACACACATGTGTACACATACCTAGAATATAAATGACTGTGTATGTTATAAATACATATATCTAGCCACTGTTAAAACCTTGACATGTGTCTGTGTATGCTGTGTAGGGAACATGCGGTACCTAACTCTGTGTTCAACCATGAGGACCTTGGATATGTCTACGACAACTACGACATCGGCAACTACAACCTAGATCAGCTGGAGCAGCTGATCCATGAGAGACAGACTAAGCCTCGAGTCTGGGCTGGCTTCTTGCTCAAGGGGATCAAGACATCAGGCTCTGTGGTCATCAATCTGTGCCAGGTAAATTTATTGGTTTGTGTGCCAAGTATGTTTCTTAGCTTGTGTGCCAGTTGTGTGCCAGGTAAGTCTGTTAGTTTGTGTGCAAGTCCAATTTGTTAGTTTCTCATTTATTGTTATACAAGCACTTCTAATAGTTTTGTGACATGCTGGATGTAGGATATTTCTCATCTGTTGTTGTATTTGTGAACAGCAGTGGCTTCTTTGTTTCTGCCATGTTTACGATCTCTTTCAGTTGCCACTATCTCATTCCATGTGCTAATTCTAGTCATAACAAACATTCATACTGTAACATCCAGTGATAATCACAACCAGTCTCATATTGCTGACTGACAAAAAGCATTATGCTCATCATCCTCATCATCATCACCATCATCATATAGTGGCTTGTCCTGTAGTAAATGTTTACCTCTAACATCCTTTATAGATGTTTTGTGTCAAAAACCAGATGCCCTGTGGTAAATTTTTGCCTCTAACAGCCTCTAGTGATGTTTTTTTAAGAGCAATGTTTATTTTTGTTTAAAATTTCTGTCATCACATTTCCATCACCCATCAGCAGTGAAGCTAGATATTGAAAACTGTCACTTTCTGTCATTTCTTTACATTGATAAATAAATCTGTTTAGAAATTTGTTCTGTTGCTAGTTGCAATTTTTATTGCTGTATTTTATTCTTTACTTTGCTCTTACACTCTGGCACTGTGGTGGAGGGGTTATGAAATCAATCTTACACTCTAGCACTGTGGTGAAGGGGTTATGAAATTAAACACACTCACGCATAACACCTTCGAAGCACTGCTGGGGACGAATTGGAAGCAGACCACCTTGCACTGGTTTTCATACAATGGTATTAGTGCTGACCATTCATAAAACAATGGCAAACTACTGAACATAAATATGCCAAAAAACCACAAATCCTTACACTGTCTTTATTTGTTTCTCAGTTCCCTGCTGTGTTGGTGAGAGTAAAAACGTGTTGTTATTGAAACATCATTTTCAGTTATATGTTTTGCTCCAATCACAAGGGGTAACATTGTTAGCATATCAATATTCACCTATTTGTATTTCTTCAATCACAAGGGATCATATTGTTGGCATATCAACACTCAGCTATAGGTATTCATCCGATCACAAAGGATCACATTTGTCCTTGTCAATATTTGTTCTAACATCCATCTTCATGTTTTTAGTATAGAGATTAAACAGATAAAGGGACACAATGCACCCTGTCTGATTCTCTGTTCTACAACAAACCAGTCTGTTGTATCATCACATACTCTTACAGCTGCCATTTGTTCACAATGGAGAGTTTTTATGCTTTATATTAAATGTAATGAGAAACCCATTTCTTATGCTAATGTTTACAAATTCTAAAGCAGACTGTTAAATTGTTTGTGGGGCAACAGTGTTTAATGGAATCACCTTGAACTTATTGAACTTTGGCTTCCAGGGTGTAGGCAAGACTAAGTGTACGTTTGCTGGTCGCTTCAATCTTTTGGGAGGATCTCTGGAAATGCCCTGGGCTTTTAACCGTCTGTTTAAACGTGACATTACCGGAGCCCTGGAAGAGGCAGGGTTTCATCCTGAGGATGTGTTGGATGCTGCATCTCAGCTACACTTGGAGGTTGAGGTGTTCGATGTTGAAGGTCATGCTCTTAGCCTGAAGAGCGTCATGCCACCTCCAACTTTGATCTTCGAACCTGCCCATGGTGAGTTTGTCCAACAGATTTGTTAGTAGACTCTTATGCTCATTTCTTAGTGCACTCTACATACACAATTCTGAATGCAGTGTAACATGAATGTCACATGCTTCAGTGCATACACTCAAATACTAACACAGTCACATGCATATCACATTCTTTGATTTGATATGCACATGTATTAATACAGTCACATGAATGTTGCATTCTTTGATTTGATACACCCATGTATTAACACAGTCACATGAATGTTGCATTCTTTGATTTGATACACCCATGTATTAACACAGTCACATGAATGTTGCATTCTTTGATTTGATACACCCATGTATTAACACAGTCACACAAATGTCACATTCGTTGATCTGATACACCCATATATTAACACAGTCACACAAATGTCACATTCTTTGATCTGATACACCTATGTATTAACACAGTCACACAAATGTCACATTCTTTGATCTGATACACCCATGTATTAACACAGTCACACAAATGTCACATTCTTTGATTTGATACACCCATGTATTAACACAGTCACATGAATGTCACATACTTTGAATTGATACACCCATGTATTAACACAGTCACACAAATGTCACATTCTTTGATTTGATACACCCATGTACACAGTCACATGAATGTCACATACTTTGAATTGATACACCCATGTATTAACACAGTCATATGAATGCCATATTCTTTGATTTGATACACCCATGTATTAACACAATCACATGTTTGTGTGTAACATTATCATGGAAGTATTCCAGTATGTAGCAGTATTGATGAGGTATGCTTGTATGTAGCAATATCACCGAGGTATGTCTGCGTGTAACAATACATCTGTAATATCATTGCTTGAGGGAGACTTTGCATAAATAAACATATTTGTATATAACCCCAGATGATGCTGAAGACGTGGAGTCAACTTCCATTGCTGGTGTTGGTGTCCGCAAGGATGTCTCTCACCTGTCTGTGTCTGAGACTGAGAATCTGCGTGAAGCTCTGCGCCGAGTGCAGGCTGATGCAGGGCCCAATGGCTTCCAGGTGTGTATGCTGACACTAGGCACTAGCCTGCTGCTGACTATATGTACATAATATACACTGATATAGACAATATAATATACTGACTAGACAACATAATATACACTGATATAGACAATATAATATACTGACTAGACAACATAATATGTACTGTCTAGACATGATAATATACACTGTCTAGACATGATAATATACACTGTCCTGATTGTACATGTAAATAATATACACTGATATAGACAATATAATATACTGACTAGACAACATAATATGTACTGACTAGACAACATAATATGTACTGTCTAGACATGATAATATACACTGTCCTGATTGTATATGTAAATAATATACACTGATATAGACAACATAATATGTACTGGCTAGACAACATAATATGTACTGTCTAGACATGATAATATACACTGTCTAGACATGATAATATACACTGTCCTGATTGTATATGTAAATAATATACACTGATATAGACAACATCATATGTACTGGCTAGACAACATAATATGTACTGTCTAGACATGATAATATACACTGTCTAGACATGATAATATACACTGTCCTGATTGTACATGTAAATAATATACACTGATATAGACAACATAATATGTACTGACTAGACAACATAATATATACTGTCTAGATAAGATAATATACACTGTCTAGACATGATAATATACACTGTCCTGATTGTACATGTAAATAATATACACTGATATAGACAACATAATATGTACTGACTAGACAACATAATATATACTGTCTAGATAAGATAATATACACTGTCTAGATAAGATAATAACATGTGAGCATCTCAGTCTTTTAGTTGTTACCATGAATATGTATAATGACATTACGATTAGTTTCACATACTATATGATGACATTATGATTAGAGTATCGTATACTGTATGATGACATTACAATTAGAGTTTCACATACCGTATGATGACATTACGATTAGAGTTTCACATACTTTATGATGACAATATTATTAGAGTTTCCTTCTACTCTGACCTTCCCAGAAAAATCTGGACAGATGTAGTATGAGTTATTGTTAACCTTTGCAGAGACTTGCCAGTTACCATGGCAGCCCCGCTCAGTGTGAATACAACAACCAGCCAATTGCCTGCTGCCTCCATGGGATGGCTAACTTCCCTCAGTGGCACCGACTCTATGCCAAGCAATGGGAGGATGCCTTGGCTGCCCATGTATGTACTTGAGGTTTCTTTGTCTTGTCATATTTCTTTACAAACATTTCATGTAGTCACTTTGGCAATATTTCTGTACAAATGTTTCATGTAGTCACTTTGGCAATATTTCTGTACAAATGTTTCATGTAGTCTATTTGGTGATATTTCTGTACACATGTTTCAAGTTTGTATTCAGTTCCATCAGTGCTTTCTAGTATGTAACATTGATGTTGCATGTGTGTTGACTACGCAGTTGTATGCACACATTCATATACTTAGTGTTAATGTATACATTCTCATGTCTGTTTGTAAGTATACATTCACATATTTGGCTATAAGTATACATTCACATAGCTGGTTGTAAGTATACATTCACATATCTAGCTGTACGCATACATTCACATATCTGTTTATAAGTATACATTCACATATCTGGTTATATGTATACATTCACATAACTGGTTGTATATACACATTCACATACTTGTTTGTATGTACACATTCATATTTCTGGTTGTATGTATTTATTCACATTTCTGATTGTATGTATAAATTTACATATCTGGTTGTATGCATACGTTCACATATCTCTTTGTATACATACATTTGTATACATACATTTGTATACATACATTTGTATACATTCACATAATTGTATAATAACAGAATACTGGTTTTTTTGTCTCAAGGGAGCTACGGTTGGAATTCCTTACTGGGACTGGACTACAGCATTTACCTCCCTTCCGTCATTGGTTTCTGAAGTAGAAAACAACCCATTCCACCACGGCACCATCTACAATGGGGAGGTCACCACAAGAGCACCCAGAGAGAAGCTCTTCAATGATCCAGAGTTTGGGTCTGAGTCCTTCTTCTACCGACAGATTCTTCTTGCTTTTGAGCAAAGCGATTATTGTGACTTTGAGGTAACCATCATCACTCATCTTGTTTTTGCATCTTGACTTCTTCCTTCTCACGTTTATCGACTAGCTCCTATCTCAGCTTCCTCCCATCTCTGCTAGTCACCTGTCTTCTGTAGCTAATCTGTCAAACCTTTCTCATCTAACCAAACTGTCTCATCTAATTCATGTCTTACTTTCTTGTCTTGTTCCATGTCTTCCTTTCTTGTCTTTTCCATGTCTTACTTTCTTGTCTTGTTCCATGTCTTACTTTCTTGTCTTGTTCTGTTTTCCTTTTCTTGTTCCATGTCTTCCTTTCTTGTCTTGTTCCATGACTTCCTTGTCTTGTTCTGTTTTCCTTGTCTTGTTCCATGTCTTCATTTCTTGTCTTGTTCTGTGCCTTCCTATTTGTCTTGCTCCATGAGAACAATATAAAATAACACAAAGTAATGCAGCTTTACATAACATAATTATGACATATACAGCACGTTGCGGCAACTAGCCTTCATCAGGAAACAAATACATGCATGAAATAAAACATATAGCACAGGAGAAGATCCTTCGGTGACTACATAAAGGCATAAGGATGGGATGAGAAGAATAAAAAGATGAAAAAAATTAGAACAATGAAGAGAAAATGAAAATATGAAAATTTTTTACTTCTCTCAGCCGTAGGCTGTACTACTACCTACTACCTTAGTAGTCCTTATGCCTCTGTGATTTTGTTTCTGTATTCACAGGTCCAGTTTGAGATCACACACAATGCTATCCACTCTTGGACTGGTGGCCAGTCTCCCTACGGCATGTCTACTCTGGAATACACAGCTTATGATCCACTATTCCTTCTCCATCACTCCAACGTCGACCGTCAGTTTGCCATCTGGCAAGCTCTACAGAAGTTCCGAGGCCTGCCCTACAACAGCGCTAACTGTGCCATCCAGCATCTGCGCCAGCCAATGAAACCTTTCAGCAATGAGGACAACACGAACCCAATCACAAGAGCCAACTCCAGGGCCATTGATGCCTTCAACTATGAGAGGTTAGTGTCTGACTGTGTTGTTGACCTGCCTGTAATCTCTTCCTCTACATGGGCAGTCAATCGATACAGAATTCTTTAAGATTTTCTGTTTTAGAGAAGAATGTTTTAGACATGGTAATTTATGAGATCAAAATATATAAAGGATATAATGAATATAAAGGACATAAAGAATATGAATGATATAAAGAATAAATGGATATAAAGAATATAAAGGACAGGCAGAAAAACAAATGAAACAGTCTTTCAAGAAGTCAATGAAAAAGGGCACCTAATGTGAGAAATTAAATGTAGGTGGTTGCTATGGGCGGGCAAGTAATTGAAAAACAACTGGAAAACATTATGGGAAAAGAACAAAATAAAACTAAAGAGATAAATACCTTGATGACCAAACTAGGTAAATGAAACACAATGGAAGAGATAAATACCTTGATGGCCAAACATGGTAACAGAAACACTATGAAAGACAAATATCTTGATGACCAAACAACATAACTGAAACACAATGAAAGAAATACATATCTTGATGCCCAAACAAGGTAACTGAAACACAATGAAAGAGATAAATACCTTGATGACAAACTATGTAACTGAAACACAATGATAGAGATAAACATCTTGATGGCCAAACTATGTAACTGCAACACAATAAAAGAGATAAATAAATTGATGACCAAACAACGTAATGGAAACAAAATTAAAGAGATAAACACCTTAATGACCAAACAACATAACTGAAATACAATGAACGAGATAAATACCTTGATGACCAAACAATATAACTGAAACACAATGAAAGAGATAATAACCTTGATGACCAAACAACATAACTGAAACACAATGAAAGAGATAAATACCTTAATGGCCAAACTACGTAACTGAAACACAATGAAAGAGATAATAACCTTGATGACCAAACAACGTAACTGATACAAGAGCGCAATGGTGATTCAAGACTGGGTACGCTCTGTGATGGCTTACATGTATGGCACTTGATCATGGTAGATATAAAAACCCTCTTCATTTTAGAAAGATAGTTAACGAAGGTAAAAATACACAAGTACAGTTCCCTTCCACACTTGAGAATTGTGCTGGGTTGAGGTGCTTAGTTATTTTTTTTATTCAGGAACACAGAAGTAAGATACAAATTAATGGAATCATTAACAAGAGACATGCAAACACATACAGACTCACATATTGACACCCAGACCCACATGCAAACAGATACACACACATATATACAAGCTGTACACACACATATATACAAGTCAATGTTGAGAACAAATGGGAAGTGATATATTGTGACAGGACACTGGTCGGTGGGGTAACTGAGAAGTGACACTAATTGTACACACTTCTGAATACAGAAAGCTGCACACATGGTCGTCTGTGTATTTGATGGAGAAACTTTGCTAATGAATAATTCTCTACTTTTAGAATTTCCTGAGAAGAAAACTTCTATACGTGTAGAATTTCTTGAGAAAAATTTCCATTGACTACATACGTGCATAGATTAGCTAAACCGTTTATAACAAGTTGTTGATAATTGACAGACTGAACTACCAGTATGATGACCTCAACTTCCATGGACATACCATCTCTGAGTTGAATGACCTGTTGGAGCATCGCAAGGAGGAGGATCGCATCTTTGCTGAGTTTCTACTGCGTGGACTGGGAGCTAGTGCAGATGTCACATTTGATCTGTGTGACTCCACAGATCACTGTGAATTTGCTGGTCAGTGGGTCCAACTGTGTTTGTTGAGTCAGAAACCTGTTTACTGTCCTAGCTTCATCCAGTCATTATTTACAATATTGTGTTTGTGTATTTCTTGAGCCTCTAACTATTTTGTCCTCATCTGTTATCTTCCCTTGCTTGTATTTTTATTTTGTTTATTCCCATATTTGTTTTCTCAATTTTTCTGTAATTTTCTGTATGTATATTCTAACCATCATTGATATTTCCAACATTCTATGTCTAAATGTTTTGTACGTCTTGTGTCATTATGTTAGCCCTAAATGTTGTACCTGAATATGCGTTAGACAGTTACAGAAATATCGCTAGACAAAGCACAGTAAGAGGAAGAAAGTGGAGGAAAGAAAACAGAAAAATAAGAAGGAGAAGCTGGAGGCAGCAATGGCGACAGGGAAGCACAAAGAAGCAGAAGAATGAGGAGGGAAAGAAGAAGCAGAAGAGGGAGGAGGAATAGGAGGAGAAGGAGCAGCAGCAGAAGAAGATGAATAATAAGAAGGAGGAGGGAAAGGAGGAGAAGGAGAAGGAGAGAAGAACACAAGTAGTTCTCTCAGTAATGTAGACGACGTGATCTTTAGACAAAATCTCAACTCTTGTGATAACATATTATTTGTTGTTGCTGGCCTGCATGAGTCCTCCTGGCAGGCTACAAGATGTGATTTTGTTGTTGATTCTGTTGTTTGAGTGGGTTTAAACTTTCCTTTTTTCCTGTAAGTTTCTTTGCTCTAAATACCACATGTTATATTTCAACATTTCTGAGTTTTGGCTTGCTTCATATGTGAACCGTCTGTGAATCATGTCTGATTTGTGGCGTGCCTCATTTGTGAACCGTCTGTGAACCATTTCAGGAACATTTGCAATTCTTGGTGGCCCCCTGGAGATGCCCTGGGCATTCGATCGTCTCTTCAAGTATGACGTGACCAACGTATTCAACAAACTCCACCTCAGACTGGACTCTGAATACCATTTTGATGTCCACATCACAGCGGTCAATGGCACAGAACTTGACAGCCATCTCATCCGGTCACCCAGTGTCCAGTTTGTCCCAGGACTCAGTGGTCAGTGACTCTTTTCACTTATATATTCACTTCCTAATCTACATACATGATGATATTGAAGTTAATAATAATTTAGTGACACGTGTATAGTGAAAAACAATTCAGTGAGACATGCTCACATAGCAAAATAAGATAGATGTGTGTACAGGGTGAATCAAGATAGAGAGATATGTGTACAGAATAAGACAGGGACATGTGTACAGGGTGAATCAAGATAGAGAGATATGTGTACAGAATAAGACAGAGACATGTGTATAGAGTGAAGCATGTGTACAGAATAAGACATTGAGACATGTTTAAATAACAAAACACGACAGAAATATTTGCACAGAACAAAGTCATTATTCACCAAAACAGTAAAATAGTGCTGTTAGCCATGTGTTCAGAACAAAACCAGACAGTGTGACATAAAAAAAAAACAGATTATTATTATATAAGAAAACAGAGCAGTACAATATTGGTACAGAATAGTAAGGCATTGATTGATTGATTGATTGATTGATTTAGGAACCGATATCACAGCATTCGGTGCATTCCCATAAGCGCTCCGTCCCCATCCTCAGAAGCTAGCGAAGAGTTCCAATTCCAGTAGTACCAGTAGCAATCTGATTATATGTGTATCTCGCCTTTCCTCTAAGCGTCGAGCATCGGCCAGATCCCCTCGTCACTACTCGCTGTCGCATTCTTGCGAGACCATGGTGATCCATTTGCTCCTCCGAGGTGTATACGTGCTCCCACAAGGCCGCAACCACGTCTGCCTTATCATGCATCAATACTCCCAACATCCCACTCTTACATGGTTGAGACCTAGTCTCTCCACTTTTCGTCTTGTTCTCCTGGCGCCTGCCCTCCTATTTCTATGCCTTCTTCTCACACCATTTTCTCGTCTTCTCCTCCTCAGTATGACATAATAAAACAGAACAGAATGACATAGAACAGAAAATTATGGTATAACCAAACAGAACAGTATGACAAAGCTCTGTGAGTCTGGGCAGCTGTAAATGTTGTACTTAGTTAGCCAGCCATAAACTCCATCATGCTTAAATATGTCATCTTGTGGTTAGTAAATGCTCACATTATATTTATCCCCACTACTGGCACTGGCATGTGACATCTGAACTCTTAACTTTGACAGCAGGCTACCACAGGCGAGCGGAGCAGGAAGTCAGTGAAGAGTCTGGCAAGCTGGTGAGGAAAGACATCAACCAGCTGACACTGGATGAAAGTGCCAACTTGAGGGATGCCTTGACTAAACTCCAACAAGACCAGGGAGCCAATGGGTTTGAGGCTATAGCTGGATTCCATGGTGCTCCATTTAAGTGCCCTGCCAATGGGGATGACAAATACGCTTGTTGTGTGCACGGTAGGTTGTTCTCTGACTATACTTGTTGTGTGCATGGTAGGTTGCTGTCTGATTATATTTGTTGTGTGCACGGTAGGTTGCTCTATGGCTATACTTGTTGTGTGCATGGTAGGTTGCTCTATGGCTATACTTGTTGTGTGCACGGTAGGTTGCTGTCTGATTATATTTGTTGTGTGCACGGTAGGTTTCTCTATGGCTATACTTGTTGTGTGCATGGTAGGTTGCTCTATGGCTATACTTGTTGTGTGCATGGTAGGTTGCTCTATGGCTATACTTGTTGTGTGCATGGTAGGTTGCTGTCTGATTATATTTGTTGTGTGCACGGTAGGTTGTTCTCTGACTATACTTGTTGTGTGCATGGTAGGTTGCTCTATGGCTATACTTGTTGTGTGCATGGTAGGTTTCTCTATGGCTATACTTGTTGTGTGCATGGTAGGTTGCTGTCTGATTATATTTGTTGTGTGCACGGTAGGTTGTTCTCTGACTATACTTGTTGTGCGCATATTAGGTTGCTCTCTGACTATACTTGTTGTGTGCATGGTAGGTTGCTCTATGGCTATACTTGTTGTGTGCACGGTAGGTTGTTCTCTGACTATACTTGTGCGCATATTAGGTTGCTCTCTGACTATACTTGTTGTGTGCATGGTAGATTGCTCTATGGCTATACTTGTTGTGTGCATGGTAGGTTGCTGTCTGATTATATGTTATGTGTGCACGGTAGGTTGCTCTCTGACTATACTTGTTGTGTGCATGGTAGGTTGCTGTCTGATTATATTTGTTGTGTGCACGGTAGGTTGCTCTATGGCTATACTTGTTGTGTGCATGGTAGGTTGCTGTCTGATTATATTTGTTGTGTGCATGGTAGATTGCTCTATGGCTATACTTGTTGTGTGCACAGTAGGTTGCTCTATGGCTATACTTGTTGTGTGCACGGTAGGTTGCTCTATGGCTATACTTGTTGTGTGCATGGTAGGTTGCTCTATGGCTATACTTGTTGTGTGCACGGTAGGTTGTTCTCTGACTATACTTGTTGTGCGCATATTAGGTTGCTCTCTGACTATACTTGTTGTGTGCATGGTAGGTTGCTCTATGGCTATACTTGTTGTGTGCATGGTAGGTTGCTGTCTGATTATATTTGTTGTGTGCATGGTAGGTTGCTCTCTCACTATACTTGTTGTGTGCATGGTAGGTTGCTGTGCTGTCTGATTATATTTGTTGTGTGCATGGTAGGTTGCTCTATGGCTATACTTGTTGTGTGCATGGTAGGTTGCTCTCTGACTATACTTGTTGTGTGCATGGTAGGTTGTTCTCTGATTATATTTGTTGTGTGCATGGTAGGTTGCTCTATGGCTATACTTGTTGTGTGCATGGTAGGTTGTTCTCTGACTATACTTGTTGTGTGCACGGTAGGTTGCTCTATGGCTATACTTGTTGTGTGCATGGTAGGTTGCTGTCTGATTATATTTGTTGTGTGCTTGGTAGGTTGGTCTATGGCTATACTTGTTGTGTGCATGGTAGGTTGCTCTCTGACTATACTTGTTCTGTGCATGGTAGGTTGCTCTCTGACTATACTTGTTGTGTGCACAGCAGGTTGCTCTGTGACTATACTTGTGTGAATGGTATGTTGCTCTCTGACTATACTTGATGAGTGCATGGTAGGTTGCTCTCTGACTATACATGTTGTGTGAATGGTATGTTGCTCTCACTATACTTATTGTGTGCATGGTAAGTTGCTCTCTGACTATACATGTTGTGTGAATGGTATGTTGCTCTCACTATACTTATTGTGTGCATGGTAAGTTGCTCTCTGACTATACATGTTGTGTGAATGGTATGTTGCTCTCACTATACTTATTGTGTGCATGGTAAGTTGCTCTCTGACTATACATGTTGTGTGAATGGTATGTTGCTCTCACTATACTTATTGTGTGCATGGTAAGTTGCTCTCTGACTATACATGTTGTGTGAATGGTATGTTGCTCTCACCATACTTATTGTGTGCATGGTAAGTTGCTCTCTGACTATACATGTTGTGTGAATGGTATGTTGCTCTCACTATACTTATTGTGTGCATGGTAAGTTGCTCTCTGACTATACATGTTGTGTGAATGGTATGTTGCTCTCACTATACTTATTGTGTGCATGGTAAGTTGCTCCCTGACTATACATGTTGTGTGAATGGTATGTTGCTCTCACTATACTTATTGTGTGCATGGTAAGTTGCTCTCTGACTATACTTGGGGGTCATGGCAGTGTTGTAACTGCTGGCTTGGAGGTCATGGCAGTATTGTAACTAGCGCACTTGCCTCCTGGCTTGCTGGGCATGTGTTTAAACCCCATAAAGGCAGATCTAAAAAGATTATCTGGGCTCCCAGGTCAATGCGATCTAAACTAGGCACCAGGAAATTTTGGGGAAAGTCAAGGAGGTTGTTACAATATTGACCATATGACTTATCACATGACCCACCACATGACACATCAAATGCCGACTGGCCTATCAAAACAAGGGCCTACTGTCATAAGTCGGGGTGCCCCACTGGCTAGATGAATGTATTATTCACTGGCGAGCAACCCCAAATAGTCAGAAACTGACTAGGGACAAAATCTATATGGCTGAACTATAGATTAGGCCCATGAATATCCAACGTACAGCTCTAAGTGGCTCGTTACAAAATGAAATGAACTGTGCTGAATATTCGCCAAGGTATAGGAAAGAGAAGGTTAGCTTAAGATAGATGTTTTAAGTCTAAATATATTAGTATAGACGACTATCTCAGTACAGGTTTTCTCCCTGACTGCTCCTTTCCTTGGTGTGTAAGTGAACCCCCACCAATGTACACAACAACACGTATGCACAATTGGAAAAAATATAATGACAGAACTATGAGTTACAAGACTACAACATTTATTTACTAATCATAGACATTGGATGATTGTCAATATGAGGATGATAAAATCATATAACATTTTGTGATGAGAAACATTACGTAACTTTACTTGTTACTTCATCTATCTGGAACTGTGGTCCAGATCCCCACTCTCCAGTAGACACACACAAAAGAAACAGCTTGCCGGTATTCTGACGATCCTGCCAGTCCTGGCTCTACCTAGTCAGTAGTCTCTAGTCCTGAGATCTATAACATAGGTGCTCCTTGTGAGAGCTTGAAAGAAAGTCAAGAATGTGTTATATCAGTTCTACATCAGCGCAATCCTAATTAAAACATATCATAACACAAACATATACAATGACCAGTCTGGCCAAGTTTATCTTCCAGCTCTACTGTGTTCACCATCCTCCTTCTCCCTACTGTCTTTAGTCTGGGACGGGCTTTTCAATTGTCTCACATGCCTGTAATGATTACATTTCTGCCGCCCCATGTCCATGTCGCTAATACAGAAATTCTGTGTCGTACAGCCGCTCCGTCCAAAGTTAGTTTAGCAGCTCACAGGGTCGGTAATGGTATTATAATAATGCCGGGTCATCCGGGCTTACAAGCCGTGACCAGTAGCTGTGCCAGGGTTCCGTGAACTACCCTCCACCATACGATGAAAAAGGTTTAGCACCATATACCCCCTAACACTTGTGGGTAATGTCTGTACCATTACACCTCTGCTACAAATGCAATCGCTGGTTAGTGTGCCAATGCGCACACCATAATATAACACTTCATATTGGTAGGTTTGCATATGACAAATCAATATACCAAACATCCAATACACATAAACCTATTGATTAAACTAGACATATGATACTTTAACATCATAGCATAATGCACTAGTTAGTTTATGAAATTACACCTACATACATCCAACATCCGTAAACATTATATTACTTCAAGATGGACATATAATGATACTCAATATAATAGCATCAGTCATTATTAATGAGTACTAATATTGTATAGCTACAAAATGAGATATACAACAGGTCTTAATTGAAGTTACCACACAGACCAGCTATATTTGCTGAGCTGCCCGGTTTAATCACCTGCTGTTGTAAGAATTAAATAAATAGTCAGTTGACTATATTCTGTACAACAAATGCACACACCAAAAAAGCAACTAGTCTAGTTTAGAAAGAGATGGCAAGCATCTGCTACGACACCTCAAGTATATCTAGACAAGACCTGCCTTCCATAAGTTTCTACTTCTCAGAAGAGTAGCACTTACAGCACAATGATATTGAACACAGAACTTAGAAAGAACACTCAAGTAACCTATGACAATGATAGTTCTTGCAATAACCTAGATCAGATATAGACTGAAAATCGGTCCATCCATCTAAGAAACTAAGAGACTTACTACGGGACTAGTTACTAAGAAATAATTCCTAGAAGCCAACATAATATTCATGCATATGACTACAGACATTGAGCTGGCGGCCTACCTGTTCTGAAGTCAAACTTAATCTAACATAAAACAGACTAGGGACCCTTATTTAAGCTGAGTCAAGCAGACCGTATTATCTCCTTGGCATTCCCGTCATAAATTCTTCTTATCTCCTCCTGACAGTAATTGCAATTAACTCCAAGTCTGTCCAGTCATAAAATTCTTTCTGCATGCACACTAGCCTTCACACCTGTGGGTCTGACCATTATTAGCCCATTGAGTCTTATCAGTGATTTCACACCTTGCGCCTCTAGTCTCTACCAGATGGGGTCAGCCATCGCGGTTGGGTGATTTCCTAGCTATTCTTATCAGGTGTCATGTCAAGGGAACAATTAGGTTCTCATGGTCAACAGCCAGTTTACAACTCTGTGGGTAAACCAGGTTTTAATTACACAGTCCATGGCCCAGTTCATTGTTGATTCAGCATGTCTGGGTCAGCAGTTTCCCAAGGTGTATACTAATTATCTAGTTGCCATTTTACTTGCCATCTGCAAGCTTACGTCATGGCTAGTTGGTTTTAATTACTATTCAGTCCCTCGAGTCTGCCCTCCCGTCTGGCTGGATTGATAACAAATGGGGGTGACTGGTACTGGTGTCAAATTAACTTCCCAAATAGAAAGCCATTCCTGGTGGTTGTTTACTTGCAGGTTTTGCAAGCTTACGTCAAGACGGTATAGCCTTGAATATAGAGAAAACAGTTTTGTTCGTCTGTTGATTCTCTACATGGCCTATCAAAAGTGAACCGAAAATTGTTCTGGGAAGTAAAGGTTGCCAATTCGTGACAGAGCTTTCCCCTTAAAAAAAAAGTTTCTGCCAGAAATCTTTTGTCAAAGCACGCCGTACATCCCAGAATAATGCCTAAGCACTCTCCGTTCTGTATCTGCCTAAAGGTTTCCAATATTCCTTGTGGCAATGGGTTGTCCTGCATCTGCATAAAGACGTTCCATTTCCATACTCCCATGATACTTTGGATAGGTCCTTGTACCTGGTTTTCGGCCGGGATTCCATGCAATAGCTTGTTAAAATCCGGTAATTGTCAGGAGGTTGTAATTTTATCCCTCTGGGAAAGATCACAATCAACGGGATTCTTCTACGCCTCTGGGCAGCAATTGTTTTACACCATTCACTCACGTGATTTACTCCTTTCAGCCGAGGATGTACCCGTAGTGAGGTCTTGCATAAGCTGGCCACAGCAAAGCTTGTCTCCGTGATTTTCCTCCATCCATTATAGATCCTCAACTGATCCATCAATAACTTCCTTTTGAAAGGAATAATGTTACACATCATGGTCCCATGATATAAATTCAACTGGCGCTTTCCTCCTTCAAAGTTGGGCGTAACAATCTTCCCTCCTCGGTGTCGCGGTTTCTTCCCCTGATAATCAGTTAACGGGCTGAGTTTCTCTGCATTAGAGTTTCGTGTGAAAACCGTGCTAGAAATTGGAAATTTAGTGTGCCAAGTTGTCCAGCCTTGAGAAATAACATAGTTACTCCAGGGCGATAAAGTGGTGTTACTTTTGAATAAAGTATCCACAAATAGCTGATCTACTCCTATCAAATCGACCTGACTGAAGGGTAGATTGAGTCCTAAGAGTGTTGATTCCAAACTACTCTTGACTTCTGTTACTTCAGGTCCCTGTTGCTGGAATTCCCTGATAACTTCAGCTAATGAGATGATAGGCGTTTCTTCCTCCATCTTGTGCAAAGAATTTTCTTCTTTAGCAACTACAGACAATGTTGTCTGCACAATATCAGAGTCCATATTCTGGCTCCTGGCAATTCCCTGTGTTTCCTGAGTCTCCGAACTGGTATACTGTGAGATAACAACTGGAAATGTTTCCTGGTCTGGATGTTCCTCTCTGGTCGTGCTTTCATGGGCTAAGTCCAGTTGAGGTAAATCCTGTGATGGGCTGGTGTCTACACAATCCATCACACTACGTAAATCATTTGAACTGATGTCTAGTGTCTTTTCCTGAGCTGCAGCCTCAAAGATCACAAGGGGTTCCGGGTCATCCTTCATCCCACTGTCAGTCAAATTTAATCCCACTTCTTCCTCGTCTGGGCTGAAGGGAATAATAAAGTCGGTTACCTTTCGATCTCCGACCTCCTTAAAAGATGTCCTCAGGTCATCTTCCTCTTGAGTTTCACCTCTCGTTGAAGTAAAATGAGATTCCTGGGAGTCTTGTACTGGCAAACCGTAGTGCAAACAGTTGTCCTCTGGGTAACTGTTACTAGGTAAATTATCTGAACTGATAATTAGTGACTCTTCCCGCGTTGCAGCAGTGAAATTCACCTGGGATTCTGTTCCTTCCTTCCTCCCTATTTCAGTCAGATGTAATTCCACTTCGTGATTCTGTGACCAGAAGGGAATGTGAGAATCGGCTAGGTCTCCGCCTGCGACCTCATTAGAGGTTGTCTTCAGTTCCTCTTTCTCTCGAGATTCATTTCTCGTAGTAGTCAAGTGGTTTTCCTGAAGGTCCTCTACTGTCAAACGACTATTGCCGTGGTGCAAACAGTTATCACGTTTGTGACTGTTTGAAATGCCCTTGGCACGTTTTTTCTTCCCTCTTTTCCGTTTAGGACTGGGTCGATTGAGAACCTGTAGTTCCCTGTCCACTACCTCTGATTCTGCGGTGGGTGGCAAAGATGTCCCTTCCTTCCTGGTTGGGTGAGCATCCATATCTCCTACCTTATGTTCCGCTAGAAAGGTTAGCTTCTCCGCATTGACTGCTTCCATATGCATTTTCTCCATCTTTACTCCTTCAGTTTTGCTACGCTCTTGTGCTTCAAAGAACTCATCATTTTCTTTAAACATAATGTCTTCTTCTTGGTCCCACCATTCTAACTCTGCTATGATATATGTTTCTAGTTGCTCTCTCTGTAAGCCTTCTCTTATGCCCCACCCTCTCGCGGTCTCTGAGAAATCTGCGCGCGCCTTCAGATCCTCTTCAAGATTCCGGTAAAGCAAGAACATAATTGCTAATGACTATATTCAGGTTAGCTCCTATGTATATATCAAAAATCAGATCTACTAGAAAGACAAGAGTTAACTACTGACAGTCTACGCTATCCAATGTGTATAGTTTAGCCTCAACAGTGAAAGACAACTGAAAATAATATTCAAAAGTAGTACCTGGCGACAGCAGTGAAGTAAGTGTGAGAGATATACTACACAGTAATCAACAGTAATATTTACCTAAATAAACCTTAAAATGCACTGCATACATGTCAAAATGAACATGGAATATATTAGCATAAAATTGCAAATCAGTCAAGCAGTTAAATCATCAAACACATCAATGTAAATATGATTAAAGTGTTCAATTATCAATAAATGATTAATGGTAACACTAAATGATAGATGATGGTATTTTTCTCATAAGTTCTTATCTGTTATACTTTTGAAAAGTTATATATGTACTCTGAAACTTCCTCAACTAAAAGTAGCTACATTTGATGATAGTCTATTTTGATGACTGAAGATTACAAGAGTTAACTTTTAAAATCGTATGTCTAGGGTCTAGTACCGGAGTCTATTGAAAGCGAGAAGTCCGAATTCAAATACCGTACGAGAAGCCCAATCTGTCATAAGTCGGGGTGCCCCACTGACTAGATGAATGTATTATTCACTGGCGAGCAACCCCAAATAGTCAGAAACTGACTAGGGACAAAATCTATATGGCTGAACTATAGATTAGGCCCATGAATATCCAACGTACAGCTCTAAGTGGCTCGTTACAAAATGAAATGAACTGTGCTGAATATTCGCCAAGGTATAGGAAAGAGAAGGTTAGCTTAAGATAGATGTTTTAAGTCTAAATATATTAGTATAGACGACTATCTCAGTACAGGTTTTCTCCCTGACTGCTCCTTTCCTTGGTGTGTAAGTGAACCCCCACCAATGTACACAACAACACGTATGCACAATTGGAAAAAATATAATGACAGAACTATGAGTTACAAGACTACAACATTTATTTACTAATCATAGACATTGGATGATTGTCAATATGAGGATGATAAAATCATATAACATATTGTGATGAGAAACATTACGTAACTTTACTTGTTACTTCATCTATCTGGAACTGTGGTCCAGATCCCCACTCTCCAGTAGACACACACAAAAGAAACAGCTTGCCGGTATTCTGACGATCCTGCCAGTCCTGGCTCTACCTAGTCAGTAGTCTCTAGTCCTGAGATCTATAACATAGGTGCTCCTTGTGAGAGCTTGAAAGAAAGTCAAGAATGTGTTATATCAGTTCTACATCAGCGCAATCCTAATTAAAACATATCATAACACAAACATATACAATGACCAGTCTGGCCAAGTTTATCTTCCAGCTCTACTGTGTTCACCATCCTCCTTCTCCCTACTGTCTTTAGTCTGGGACGGGCTTTTCAATTGTCTCACACGCCTGTAATGATTACATTTCTGCCGCCCCATGTCCATGTCGCTAATACAGAAATTCTGTGTCGTACAGCCGCTCCGTCCAAAGTTAGTTTAGCAGCTCACAGGGTCGGTAATGGTATTATAATAATGCCGGGTCATCCGGGCTTACAAGCCGTGACCAGTAGCTGTGCCAGGGTTCCGTGAACTACCCTCCACCATACGATGAAAAAGGTTTAGCACCATATACCCCCTAACACTTGTGGGTAATGTCTGTACCATTACACCTCTGCTACAAATGCAATCGCTGGTTAGTGTGCCAATGCGCACACCATAATATAACACTTCATATTGGTAGGCTTGCATATGACAAATCAATATACCAAACATCCAATACACATAAACCTATTGATTAAACTAGACATATGATACTTTAACATCATAGCATAATGCACTAGTTAGTTTATGAAATTACACCTACATACATCCAACATCCGTAAACATTATATTACTTCAAGATGGACTTATAATGATACTCAATATAATAGCATCAGTCATTATTAATGAGTACTAATATTGTATAGCTACAAAATGAAATATACAACAGGTCTTAATTGAAGTTACCACACAGACCAGCTATATTTGCTGAGCTGCCCGGTTTAATCACCTGCTGTTGTAAGAATTAAATAAATAGTCAGTTGACTATATTCTGTACAACAAATGCACACACCAAAAAAGCAACTAGTCTAGTTTAGAAAGAGATGGCAAGCATCTGCTACGACACCTCAAGTATATCTAGACAAGACCTGCCTTCCATAAGTTTCTACTTCTCAGAAGAGTAGCACTTACAGCACAATGATATTGAATACAGAACTTAGAAAGAACACTCAAGTAACCTATGACAATGATAGTTCTTGCAATAACCTAGATCAGATATAGACTGAAAATCGGTCCATCCATCTAAGAAACTAAGAGACTTACTACGGGACTAGTTACTAAGAAATAATTCCTAGAAGCCAACATAATATTCATGCATATGACTACAGACATTGAGCTGGCGGCCTACCTGTTCTGAAGTCAAACTTAATCTAACATAAAACAGACTAGGGACCCTTATTTAAGCTGAGTCAAGCAGACCGTATTATCTCCTTGGCATTCCCGTCATAAATTCTTCTTATCTCCTCCTGACAGTAATTGCAATTAACTCCAAGTCTGTCCAGTCATAAAATTCTTTCTGCATGCACACTAGCCTTCACACCTGTGGGTCTGACCATTATTAGCCCACTGAGTCTTATCAGTGATTTCACACCTTGCGCCTCTAGTCTCTACCAGATGGGGTCAGCCATCGCGGTTGGGTGATTTCCTAGCTATTCTTATCAGGTGTCATGTCAAGGGAACAATTAGGTTCTCATGGTCAACAGCCAGTTTACAACTCTGTGGGTAAACCAGGTTTTAATTACACAGTCCATGGCCCAGTTCATTGTTGATTCAGCATGTCTGGGTCAGCAGTTTCCCAAGGTGTATACTAATTATCTAGTTGCCATTTTACTTGCCATCTGCAAGCTTACGTCATGGCTAGTTGGTTTTAATTACTATTCAGTCCCTTGAGTCTGCCCTCCCGTCTGGCTGGATTGATAACAAATGGGGGTGACTGGTACTGGTGTCAAATTAACTTCCCAAATAGAAAGCCATTCCTGGTGGTTGTTTACTTGCAGGTTTTGCAAGCTTACGTCAAGACGGTATAGCCTTGAATATAGAGAAAACAGTTTTGTTCGTCTGTTGATTCTCTACATGGCCTATCAAAAGTGAACCGAAAATTGTTCTGGGAAGTAAAGGTTGCCAATTCGTGACAGAGCTTTCCCCTTAAAAAAAATGTTTCTGCCAGAAATCTTTTGTCAAAGCACGCCGTACATCCCAGAATAATGCCTAAGCACTCTCCGTTCTGTATCTGCCTAAAGGTTTCCAATATTCCTTGTGGCAATGGGTTGTCCTGCATCTGCATAAAGACGTTCCATTTCCATACTCCCATGATACTTTGGATAGGTCCTTGTACCTGGTTTTCGGCCGGGATTCCATGCAATAGCTTGGTAAAATCCGGTAATTGTCAGGAGGTTGTAATTTTATCCCTCTGGGAAAGATCACAATCAACGGGATTCTTCTACGCCTCTGGGCAGCAATTGTTTTACACCATTCACTCACGTGATTTACTCCTTTCAGCCGAGGATGTACCCGTAGTGAGGTCTTGCATAAGCTGGCCACAGCAAAGCTTGTCTCCGTGATTTTCCTCCATCCATTATAGATCCTCAACTGATCCATCAATAACTTCCTTTTGAAAGGAATAATGTTACACATCATGGTCCCATGATATAAATTCAACTGGCGCTTTCCTCCTTCAAAGTTGGGCGTAACAATCTTCCCTCCTCGGTGTCGCGGTTTCTTCCCCTGATAATCAGTTAACGGGCTGAGTTTCTCTGCATTAGAGTTCGTGTGAAAACCGTGCTAGAAATTGGAAATTTAGTGTGCCAAGTTGTCCAGCCTTGAGAAATAACATAGTTACTCCAGGGCGATAAAGTGGTGTTACTTTTGAATAAAGTATCCACAAATAGCTGATCTACTCCTATCAAATCGACCTGACTGAAGGGTAGATTGAGTCCTAAGAGTGTTGATTCCAAACCACTCTTGACTTCTGTTACTTCAGGTCCCTGTTGCTGGAATTCCCTGATAACTTCAGCTAATGAGATGATAGGCGTTTCTTCCTCCATCTTGTGCAAAGAATTTTCTTCTTTAGCAACTACAGACAATGTTGTCTGCACAATATCAGAGTCCATATTCTGGCTCCTGGCAATTCCCTGTGTTTCCTGAGTCTCCAAACTGGTATACTGTGAGATAACAACTGGAAATGTTTCCTGGTCTGGATGTTCCTCTCTGGTCGTGCTTTCATGGGCTAAGTCCAGTTGAGGTAAATCCTGTGATGGGCTGGTGTCTACACAATCCATCACACTACGTAAATCATTTGAACTGATGTCTAGTGTCTTTTCCTGAGCTGCAGCCTCAAAGATCACAAGGGGTTCCGGGTCATCCTTCATCCCACTGTCAGTCAAATTTAATCCCACTTCTTCCTCGTCTGGGCTGAAGGGAATAATAAAGTCGGTTACCTTTCGATCTCCGACCTCCTTAAAAGATGTCCTCAGGTCATCTTCCTCTTGAGTTTCACCTCTCGTTGAAGTAAAATGAGATTCCTGGGAGTCTTGTACTGGCAAACCGTAGTGCAAACAGTTGTCCTCTGGGTAACTGTTACTAGGTAAATTATCTGATCTGATAATTAGTGACTCTTCCCGCGTTGCAGCAGTGAAATTCACCTGGGATTCTGTTCCTTCCTTCCTCCCTATTTCAGTCAGATGTAATTCCACTTCGTGATTCTGTGACCAGAAGGGAATGTGAGAATCGGCTAGGTCTCCGCCTGCGACCTCATTAAAGCTTGTCTTCAGTTCCTCTTTCTCTCGAGATTCATTTCTCGTAGCAGTCAAGTGGTTTTCCTGAAGGTCCTCTACTGTCAAACGACTATTGCCGTGGTGCAAACAGTTATCACGTTTGTGACTGTTTGAAATGCCCTTGGCACGTTTTTTCTTCCCTCTTTTCCGTTTAGGACTGGGTAGAATGAGAACCTGTAGTTCCCTGTCCACTACCTCTGATTCTGCGGTGGGTGGCAAAGATGTCCCTTCCTTCCTGGTTGGGTGAGCATCCATATCTCCTACCTTATGTTCCGCTAGAAAGGTTAGCTTCTCCGCATTGACTGCTTCCATATGCGTTTTCTCCATCTTTACTCCTTCAGTTTTGCTACGCTCTTGTGCTTCAAAGAACTCATCATTTTCTTTAAACATAATGTCTTCTTCTTGGTCCCACCATTCTAACTCTGCTATGATATATGTTTCTAGTTGCTCTCCCTGTAAGCCTTCTCTTATGCCCCACCCTCTCGCGGTCTCTGAGAAATCTGCGCGCGCCTTCAGATCCTCTTCAAGATTCCGGTAAAGCAAGAACATAATTGCTAATGACTATATTCAGGTTAGCTCCTATGTATATATCAAAAATCAGATCTACTAGAAAGACAAGAGTTAACTACTGACAGTCTACGCTATCCAATGTGTATAGTTTAGCCTCAACAGTGAAAGACAACTGAAAATAATATTCAAAAGTAGTACCTGGCGACAGCAGTGAAGTAAGTGTGAGAGATATACTACACAGTAATCAACAGTAATATTTACCTAAATAAACCTTAAAATGCACTGCATACATGTCAAAATGAACATGGAATATATTAGCATAAAATTGCAAATCAGTCAAGCAGTTAAATCATCAAACACATCAATGTAAATATGATTAAAGTGTTCAATTATCAATAAATGATTAATGGTAACACTAAATGATAGATGATGGTATTTTTCTCATAAGTTCTTATCTGTTATACTTTTGAAAAGTTATATATGTACTCTGAAACTTCCTCAACTAAAAGTAGCTACATTTGATGATAGTCTATTTTGATGACTGAAGATTACAAGAGTTAACTTTTAAAATCGTATGTCTAGGGTCTAGTACCGGAGTCTATTGAAAGCGAGAAGTCCGAATTCAAATACCGTACGAGAAGCCCAATCTGTCATAAGTCGGGGTGCCCCACTGGCTAGATGAATGTATTATTCACTGGCGAGCAACCCCAAATAGTCAGAAACTGACTAGGGACAAAATCTATATGGCTGAACTATAGATTAGGCCCATGAATATCCAACGTACAGCTCTAAGTGGCTCGTTACAAAATGAAATGAACTGTGCTGAATATTCGCCAAGGTATAGGAAAGAGAAGGTTAGCTTAAGATAGATGTTTTAAGTCTAAATATATTAGTATAGACGACTATCTCAGTACAGGTTTTCTCCCTGACTGCTCCTTTCCTTGGTGTGTAAGTGAACCCCCACCAATGTACACAACAACACGTATGCACAATTGGAAAAAATATAATGACAGAACTATGAGTTACAAGACTACAACATTTATTTACTAATCATAGACATTGGATGATTGTCAATATGAGGATGATAAAATCATATAACATATTGTGATGAGAAACATTACGTAACTTTACTTGTTACTTCATCTATCTGGAACTGTGGTCCAGATCCCCACTCTCCAGTAGACACACACAAAAGAAAAAGAACAGCTTGCCGGTATTCTGAGATCCTGTCAGTCCTGACACTCCTAGTCAGTAGTCTCTAGTCTTGAGATCTATAACATAGGGCTCCTTGTGAGAGCTTGAAAGAAAGTCAAGAATGTGTTATATCAGTTCTACATCAGCGCAATCCTAATTAAAACATATCATAACACAAACATATACAATGACCAGTCTGGCCAAGTTTATCTTCCAGCTCTACTGTGTTCACCATCCTCCTTCTCCCTACTGTCTTTAGTCTGGGACGGGCTTTTCAATTGTCTCACACGCCTGTAATGATTACATTTCTGCCGCCCCATGTCCATGTCGCTAATACAGAAATTCTGTGTCGTACAGCCGCTCCGTCCAAAGTTAGTTTAGCAGCTCACAGGGTCGGTAATGGTATTATAATAATGCCGGGTCATCCGGGCTTACAAGCCGTGACCAGTAGCTGTGCCAGGGTTCCGTGAACTACCCTCCACCATACGATGAAAAAGGTTTAGCACCATATACCCCCTAACACTTGTGGGTAATGTCTGTACCATTACACCTCTGCTACAAATGCAATCGCTGGTTAGTGTGCCAATGCGCACACCATAATATAACACTTCATATTGGTAGGCTTGCATATGACAAATCAATATACCAAACATCCAATACACATAAACCTATTGATTAAACTAGACATATGATACTTTAACATCATAGCATAATGCACTAGTTAGTTTATGAAATTACACCTACATACATCCAACATCCGTAAACATTATATTACTTCAAGATGGACTTATAATGATACTCAATATAATAGCATCAGTCATTATTAATGAGTACTAATATTGTATAGCTACAAAATGAAATATACAACAGGTCTTAATTGAAGTTACCACACAGACCAGCTATATTTGCTGAGCTGCCCGGTTTAATCACCTGCTGTTGTAAGAATTAAATAAATAGTCAGTTGACTATATTCTGTACAACAAATGCACACACCAAAAAAGCAACTAGTCTAGTTTAGAAAGAGATGGCAAGCATCTGCTATGACACCTCAAGTATATCTAGACAAGACCTGCCTTCCATAAGTTTCTACTTCTCAGAAGAGTAGCACTTACAGGACAATGATATTGAACACAGAACTTAGAAAGAACACTCAAGTAACCTATGACAATGATAGTTCTTGCAATAACCTAGATCAGATATAGACTGAAAATCGGTCCATCCATCTAAGAAACTAAGAGACTTACTACGGGACTAGTTACTAAGAAATAATTCCTAGAAGCCAACATAATATTCATGCATATGACTACAGACATTGAGCTGGCGGCCTACCTGTTCTGAAGTCAAACTTAATCTAACATAAAACAGACTAGGGACCCTTATTTAAGCTGAGTCAAGCAGACCGTATTATCTCCTTGGCATTCCCGTCATAAATTCTTCTTATCTCCTCCTGACAGTAATTGCAATTAACTCCAAGTCTGTCCAGTCATAAAATTCTTTCTGCATGCACACTAGCCTTCACACCTGTGGGTCTGACCATTATTAGCCCACTGAGTCTTATCAGTGATTTCACACCTTGCGCCTCTAGTCTCTACCAGATGGGGTCAGCCATCGCGGTTGGGTGATTTCCTAGCTATTCTTATCAGGTGTCATGTTAAGGGAACAATTAGGTTCTCATGGTCAACAGCCAGTTTACAACTTTGTGGGTAAACCAGGTTTTAATTACACAGTCCATGGCCCAGTTCATTGTTGATTCAGCATGTCTGGGTCAGCAGTTTCCCAAGGTGTATACTAATTATCTAGTTGCCATTTTACTTGCCATCTGCAAGCTTACGTCATGGCTAGTTGGTTTTAATTACTATTCAGTCCCTTGAGTCTGCCCTCCCGTCTGGCTGGATTGATAACAAATGGGGGTGACTGGTACTGGTGTCAAATTAACTTCCCAAATAGAAAGCCATTCCTGGTGGTTGTTTACTTGCAGGTTTTGCAAGCTTACGTCAAGACGGTATAGCCTTGAATATAGAGAAAACAGTTTTGTTCGTCTGTTGATTCTCTACATGGCCTATCAAATGTGAACCGAAAATTGTTCTGGGAAGTAAAGGTTGCCAAATCGTGACACCTACCAGAATACACCCAGTTAGGTGTGTACAATTGTCCATCACTTGCACTTTACCAATATCAGACATTAACAAGAACAACAGCAACATATGTACTTAACTTGAAGTATGAATTAAATGATTTAGTCTGTTGTCCTGTTCTCTTGAATCACAATTATGTGAATGCAACGATGATGTGCCAGTATGTGGATGTCCAAACATGATAATTGATCATAACCACCAATACCTGGATGGTGCCAGCTGCATGGGAATCTGTGATGTATCCCACAGTTCAATGTATTCACTCTGGATGTTTTCTGTGATGTATCCCATAGTTCAATGTGTTCACGCCGACTGTTTTCTGTGATGTATTCCAGGATTCACTGTTTTTGTGTTGTATTCCAGGATTCACTTTTGTCTGTGATATATCACACGATTCACTGTTTTCTGTGATGTATCCCAGGATTCACTAATTTCTGTGATGTATCCCACAGTTCAATATGTTCACTCTGACAGTTTTCTGTGATGTATCCCACAGTTCAATGTTTTTTTTATATATTCCAGGATTCACTGTTTTCTGTAATGTATCCCAGGATTCACTGTTTTCTGTGATGTATATAAAATAATCCCACAGCTCAATTCGTTCACTCTGACTGTCCCACAGTTCAATGTGTTTACTCAGACTGTTATCTGTGATGTATACCAGAATTCACTGTTTTCTGTGATGTATCCCAGTATTCACTGTTTTCTGTGATGTAACCTACAGCGCAATGTGTTCACTCTCACAGTTTTCTGTGATGTATCCCAGGGTTCACTGTTTTCTGTGATGTATCTCAGGGTTCGTTGTTGTTTGTGATGTTTCCCAGGGTTCTCTGTTTTATGTGATGTATCCCAGGATTCACTGTTTTTTGTGATGTATCCCAGGTTTCAATGTTTTATGCGATGTATCCCACAGTTCAATGTATTCACTCTGACTGTTTTCTGTGGCCAGGTATGCCTGTGTTCCCACATTGGCACCGTCTGCTGACCGTCCAGTTTGAGCAAGCTCTCAAAGGCCATGGTGCTAAAGTGGGTGTACCCTACTGGGACTGGACAGCCCCGGTCAGAAGTCTGCCATCTTTGTTTGGAGACAGCGCTGACTACAACCCATTCTACAGTTACACCATCTCCTTCGCTGGTCAGGTCAGTATTTATATTGTTTGCCAGATTTATCGCCATCATGACTTAAATGAGTTGCTCAATTTTAGTTGTTGACTTTATATCAGTTCTTCTTGAAGTAAACACATTTTCTAGTAATTTTCAATGTAATCTGTAGGGATGCATATTTTCCAGATTAGTGTATGGCATTCCTGTGATCAGTAATTATGGATAAACAAGATTTAATATTCTACTTAGTCTGCTGTGCCTTAGCCACGGACATATTTACAAATATTAAGAAGAAAACCAAGATACATGTTAGAGTTTATTTTATAAACTTGGCCTTCATATGAGGTAACTTATTGCATATTTCTGATTGCAGAAGACGACACGTAATGTGAAAAGTGAGTTGTACAACCCACACCAGATCAATGGTTACAACTACCTGTACTATCTGGCCCTCAGCACTTTGGAAGAGAACAACTACTGTGACTTTGAAGTCCAGTACGAAGTGCTCCACAATGAGATCCATGCCCTCATTGGAGGCAACGCCACCTTCTCTATGGCCACTCTAGACTATTCAGCTTTTGATCCCTTCTTTGTCATTCACCACTCCAGCATTGATCGAATCTGGGTCATATGGCAGGTGAGTTGTTGAGTTATGTCACTATCCATTCATTATATTCAGGTAGAAACAATGCAAGAGGTAGGCAAGACAGGACATGATGACAGCAGATATGTACAGTGATATCTTGTATGCCTACGGGCTGTTACACAGGTAATTCGTCAAATACATAAATAGATCAATTGAAAGTAGACTGAAATTTCTTGAAGATTTGTAAAGTCATACACTAAGTCTATCATGAAAAATTAGCCTGTCATGTCATATTTAACCTATGTGTTATAAATTGCTGATCTCTCCAGGAACTACAAAAACTGCGCCACAAACCATTCAACTCTGCTCAATGTGCAGGCCATCTGCTGGAGGAGCCCCTGCACCCGTTCAACTATCCTGACATCAATGTCAATGACTTCACTCGTCTCAACGCTGAGCCCAGCGCCGTATTTGACCATTCACGATTTGGTTACAAGGTATGCAGTGTGGTTGTATGTGTAATAAACATCTGTATTGTGTTATATGTGTAATCAAAAGTTATATTGTGTTCATACGTATAATCTTCAGTAGTAGTGTGTTGTTCACACCTGTTGTATACATTAGGGAGTTCGTGAGACAACATTTCAAATAAATCAAAATGTAAAGATATGTTTTAGTTCAGATTGGGAACATCTAACTCTCTGTTTGTGTGTCAAGAGTTCACAAGCTTTAGCCTGACATTAAGTTGTTCTCTCCATCCACAGTTTGACAGACTTGAACTGAATGGCCATGATGTCCAGGAGCTGAATGAAATTATTCAAGGACTGCGCACAAACAACAGAATCTACATTGGCTTTGTCTTGTACGGCCAACAGAACACCCTGGAATACAATGTAAGCAGCAAGTGTTGAAGCCTGATTAATTCTCTGACTCTAAGCTCACTGGCTGTTTGTTGTGTCAGATGAATTCTGTGTTGAAAGAATGGAGTCAACAAAGATAATAGTAACTAGCTCACTCATACATGGACAGGAAGATTGCCATTCTGTGACAGTTGACCATGTGTATAGTTTAACTGGATACTTCAGTAATCACATTAACTTTCTGACATAAACCATGATAAATGATGATGATAAATTGTTGATAGATCACTAAATTCACCAGCAGAATGTGAGGCAGTTTCTCAGTTCTGGTTTGAGCATGTCAGGCAGTGACTGTGTTATTTTGCCTGTGAACTGCTAATGATTTGCAACTGATGTTCTCCACAGATTGATCTCATTGATGATGCAGGTCAGTCCTATAGTGCTGGAAACTTCCACCTTCTTGGAGGCCAGAAGGAGATGCCCTGGGCTTATGAAAGACTCTTCAAGTACGATGTAACTGATGTTGCCAAAAAAGCTGGCATTACTTCCAACAGCCCAGTCAAGGTAGGTAACTCCCAAGATCCTGCACCTGTTTGAATTACCTGACCATGAAGTGAGAGAATAGAAATACCTGATCATGGATTGAGAGAATAGAAATACCTGACTAAAAATGAGAAAATAGAAATACCTGATGATGGGATGAGAGAATAGAAAGCAAACTAATCTGTTGTTATATATAACTTTTGTTGTTATCCTTATTGTATGGAACTGGAATGGTAAGTTCAGCATTCAACATTATACAGGTTAAAAACATATAATGATAAATTCAGCATTGAGTATTATATTGATATATGCAACTGTAATGATAAATTCAGAATTCAGTATTATATAAATGATATGTAAATTCATCAGTAAATTCAGAATTCAGTAGATGATAGGAATAGATGATATATAGAGGAATAGATTGTCAAAATAGATGATATTTTAAATTCATCAGGTGTTCTCAAACTGATGACAAATCTGTGTGGATACTCTCAAAGCCAAATAAATATCAGTAAAGGGAAGTGCAATATAGGTCAATGGCTTTGAATGTGCACAACAGATAATATGAAAAATGAATGGAAAGTAACAGGATCTGTTGAAAAAGAATAATGGAAAAACAAAGAATGAAACATTGTATTCAGGTTTGTTTTGTGTGTATGATAAATTGATTCCTGTAATAAAGTCAGATATGTGTCTTTGCTTCTCAAGGTGAAGGTAACTAGCCTCAACTACAATGGTCAGCCATATGAGGAAAGTTCTGGAGAGGTCATCATTGTGGAAAGAAACGCTTATTCTGATTACGATATTGTGGTCATCCCAGTCAGCAAGAGCAATGACCTGGTGCCCAAGGTTGGTAGTATATCCGATTTAGATGTTGTTGGTTCAAGTTCCTCTACATCTGTCTCATGCACTATATTTTATGTCTATCACATTTCATACTTTCTGTCAAGCTTATCACATAAAAATAAACCCTGTTTCTAGTTATCAAAATATGTGTTTAGAACTGTATTTTATGTTTATTAAACTATATTTCATGATTGTATTACTTCATAAACATTTATTATAAAACTATGTCATGTTTATAACATTTGATACGTAGCTTTATTCCTTATGTGAAAGATTTTGTATAAAACTATTGTCTGATGTTGACATTTCCTACAAACACATGTTGATGGCACCAGCATGCAGTAATACAATTCAATCTCATCTGCAGATTGTGGTCAAGAAAGGAACGCGTGTGAAGTTTGTCACCAGCGACCTGACAGAACCTCTGGAAGATCTGGGCAGTTACACCACCATGCAGAAATGTAAGATCCCTCCATTCTCGTACAACTCATACGCCTTTAACACTGTGCACACACTCAGCCCTGGTGAGTACTTCTTTGTGCCCAGGAGTCTGGAACTGTGCAGCCAGGGCAGGAGGATCCAGATCACAGTGGAGGATGAATAAAGTGGCTAAGTGAGTAGAGCTATGGTTATTTTTCATTAGATCTCTATAGATGTGGTGTTTTATTAAAATCATGTTCAATGGTATCAGCATATGGTGTTGTTTAAATTGTCATTCCTAGTTTATCCCAATTTGGAAAAACAAAGGCAGCAAAAGAGATTGCACACAATACAGAGGCATTTCACTGTTGAGTCATACTGGGAAAATATTTTGCAAAATTCTTGAAAAAAGATTACGAACTACTTTAGAACCCCAGCTAAGCGAAACGCAGCTTGGATTTAGGAAAAACAAAGGATGCACAGACGCCATTTTTGCTCTTAGACAACTTATAGAAAAATCAATTGAATTCAATGAAACACTCTACTTAGCCTTTGTTGACCAAGAAAAGGCATTTGATAGGGTAGATAGAAACAAGCTGTGGGAAATCCTTAAACAATATGGAGTGAGTACACATCTAACAAACCTATGTAGAAGTTTATACGACAACAGTGAATGCATAGTGAGAGCAACTGGAGGACACTCAGAACCCTTCACCATAAGATCTGGAGTACGACAAGGTTGTGTCCTGTCCCCTCTCTTGTTCATAACATATATAGACAACATATGTAAAGAAACCAGCCAAGCAGAGACAGCAAGAATACCGCATGACGAGAACACAGAAGAAGAACCATCTGCAAATCTAACCATTAGAGAACTCCTGTTTGCGGACGACCAAGCACTAATAGCAAAATCAGAAGCTGAATTACAAGACCACATGAATAGTCTAAACGAAATGTGTAGGGAACATAACATGAAAATTAGCACAAGCAAAACAGAGGTAATGACTATAACTAAAGAAGAACAAACAGCAACAATTCACCTAAACGAACATCTCTTGAAACAAGTAAAGAGCTTCAAGTACCTAGGAAGTATAATATCATCAAATGGCAGATCAGAAGACGAGATCGAAAATAGGTGCAATAAGGCAAATCAACTCATTGGACAAATGGCACCAATACTAAAGAACAAACATGTATCAATAACTACTAAGAAAGCACTTTACAACACAATCTTCCTACCAACTCTGTGCTACCAATGCCAAACCTGGACAATGACAGAAAAAGAGAAAAGAAAAATCACAACAACAGAAATGAGGTTCCTGAGAAGAATACTCAACGTATCAAGAAGAGATAAGATCAGAAATGAAGAAATCAGGACTAAAGTGGGGGTTAAAGCTGCTCTAGATTTTATTAGAAAGCAGCAAGTCAAATGGTTTGGCCATGCAAGTAGGCTACCAGTCAACAGCATGCCACAACAGGCAATGACGTACAGACCAGATGGAAACAGAGGAAGAGGCCGACCACGTAAACGCTGGACGGAGGGAATAACAGAATCCATGGGAATGTCGATATACGAAGCCCATAACCGGGCACTCTCACGAAGTTTATACTTCACCTCGACACCGCAAGGTACAAGAGGAACATGATGAGATGAGATGAGAGAGTTTTTCCATCAGACAGCACGACTGTTTCTGTAATGTACTTTGTATCAATGTAAAAGTTTCTTCTACTTTTTCTGAAATAATTTGACATTGGATAATTCCCAATCAAAGCATGCATGTACATGAGCAAGATACATATACAAGCGCACACATACATGCACACACACACTACACGCACATATACACACACACGAACAAACACTTGAGTGTCCATATTGTCCAGTGTCTGTTGAAAGTGACTAAATAGCTTGATTATAATTGTGAAATTTGTGAACAAGAAAGGAGAATACACGTGTGACTTCTGACTCCAGTACTCATAACTTGCAGTATGTGTGACTTCTGACTTCAGCACTCATAACTTGCAGTATGTGTGATGTCTGCAATTCTCATAACTTGCAGTATGTGTGACTTCTGAGTTCAGTACTCATAACTTGCAGTATGTGTGACTTCTGAGTTCAGTATTCATAACTTGTAGTATGTGTGACTTCTGACTTCAGCACTGATAACTTGCAGTATGTGTGACTTCTGACTTCAGTACTCATAACATGCAGTATGTGTTACTTCTGACTTCAGTACTCATGACTTGCAGAATGTGTGACCTATGACTTCAGTACTCATAACTTTCAGTATGTGTGACTTCTGACTTCAGTACTCATGACTTGCAGTATGTGTGACTTCATGACTTCTGACTTCAGTACTCATGACTTGCAGTATGTGTGACTTCTGACTTCAGTACTCATAACTTGCAGTATGTGTGACTTCTGACTTCAGTACTCATGACTTGCAGTATGTGTGACTTCTGACTTCAGTACTCATAACTTGCAGTATGTGTGACTTCTGACTTCAGTACTCATAACTTGCAGTATGTGTGACTTCTGACTTCAGTACTCATGACTTGCAGTATGTGTGACTTCTGACTTCAGTACTCATAACTTGCAGTATGTGTGACTTTTGACTTCAGTACTCATGACTTGCAGTATGTGTGACTTCTGACTTCAGTACTCATGACTTGCAGTATGTGTGACTTCTGACTTCAGTACTCATAACTTGCAGTATGTGTGACTTCTGACTTCAGTACTCATGACTTGCAGTATGTGTGATGTCTGACTCCAATTCTCATAACTTGCAGTATATGTTACCTATGACTTCAGTACTCATAACTTGCAGTATGTGTGACTTCTGACTTCAGTACTCATAACTTTCAGTATGTGTGACTTCTGACTTCAGTACTCATGACTTGCAGTATGTGTGACTTCATGACTTCTGACTTCAGTACTCATGACTTGCAGTATGTGTGACTTCATGACTTCTGACTTCAGTACTCATGACTTGCAGTATGTGTGACTTCTGACTTTAGTACTCATAACTTGTAATATGTGTGACTTCTGACTTCAGTACTCATGACTTGCAGTATGTGTGACTTCTGACTTCAGTACTCATAACTTGCAGTATTTGTGACTTCTGACTTCAGTACTCATGACTTGCAGTATGTGTGATGTCTTACTCCAATTCTCATAACTTGCAGTATATGTTACCTATGACTTCAGTACTCATAACTTGCAGTATGTGTGACTTCTGACTTCAGTACTCATGACTTGCAGTATGTGTGACGTCTGACTCCAATTCTCATAACTTACAGTATGTGTGACCTATGACTTCAGTACTCATAACTTGCAGTATGTGTGACTTCTGACTTCAGTACTCATGACTTGCAGAATGTGTGACTTCTGACTTCAGTACTCGTGACTTGCAGTATGTGTGACTTGTGACTTCAGTACTCATGACTTGCAGAATGTGTGACCTATGACTTCAGTACTCATAACTTTCAGTATGGCCAATACAACAGTGTCACAGTTCAGTCACCATTATTATTCCACTTGTAATTATTGATTATATTGACCATTGTGTTTGAATGTGATCTCAGAATATCATTGTTTTAAGCAAGTATCACAATCAGTTGAAGTTATTTTGTGTTTGTTTATTTCAGCCACGCTAACTTGGAACACAAGCCAATTGTTGTGTCTTGTTTCAGTCACAGATGCCTCATTTTGCCAGCAAGTCACTGAACTCTCTCAAACTCATCTGTTATATTGCTTCCAAGTCACTGCTGCCTTACATTAAACAACGTTATTTTGTATGTCAAACTGATGTGACTGTTTGGACATAAGATTATTTATTTGTGTGTATGTGTTGTTTCCTACATGTTTTCAACAGTTTCCTATTCTGGGATATTTGGAAGTAATTATATTGAATATAGACCTTTTTGGAATGTTCAAAAGTTGTTTGTATTAATCTATCTTGCTATTTATTAGTTCATGTGTAATATTTGCTGAATTGTGTATAAATTAGTATAAACATATGCTGTGTCATACGTCACAATATAATGTTATTATTTGACGGCTGGTGATAAAAAATATAAGAACATGTTTGTTGATGTGTTTATTTGAAAGTAAAATAACATCTGTAAACCAAGAAGTACATATAAACAAATATCAACACAGCTTTGTACACATTTGACAGGCCTACAGTTTCCATTGTTACCATAATTGTCAATCACTCAACCATTTGTCAAAACTGATGTAAACAAGATGAGACAAGCAATAAAGATGATTACTTGCTGAAACGTGTATGGAATTGTTATATATATATGTTGCTATGGTGTGTTTGTTATAATTTCATAGACATGTGTTTGTTTGTTGTGTTTATACAAGTTGTCAACTCATTTTGTCTGTCTGTTATGTTCTCTTCGTGTAATTATGGTCTCAAATCTCCACTGTCCTTTCGTGTGAGATTTTTTAGGGCTTCTTCCTTGAATCGTGCTGAGTAAAACGTGGCTGTTAGAGAAACAATACCGACATCTAACCAGATAGTCCAGTCGGAGCAAGGCCATAGCTAGGCATTCTTCATGTGAATCGTGTTTGGTCAAATCTGGCTTTTGTTAGAGAACTCATCCATCCATCATGTGCCATGCCAATAAGCTTGGGCAGTCATGTTCTGCCATCTCACTCAATCACCAGAGTCATGGATCAGCTAAGTGTTCCTGTCTTGACCATGCCAAGTGGTCTAGCCATCCACGTATTTACTTCTCTGTCTTCCCCTAGTTCTCTGATACTGACAGAACTGGTGGATATCATTGAAGACAGTCCTAGCTGAGGACAATCTGAAACAGGCTATCGAGGCCCAGAATGCATTGCTCAGTCAGCCAATAGTCAACCAGCTGGGGATGATCAAGAATACAATGTTGGGACTGTGTGGATGATGGATGTTTGTCTAGACATGGACACACAATGTACACAACAGTTTCACCCTTCTCAGCTTCACCACAATATTGGGAATGTGCAGAAGGATGTAACGCTTGTCTAAACAGGGACACACAATATACACAACAGTTTCACTACAATGGTGGGAATGTGTGGCAGGAAGTCATGCTTGTCTAAACAGGGACACACAATATACACAACAGCTTCACTACAATGTTGTGGATGATGGATGCTTGTCTAAACAGGGACACACAATATACACAACAGTTTCACTACAATGTTGGGAATGTGCAGAAGGATGTAACGCTTGTCTAAACAGGGACACTCAATATAAACAACACTTTCACCCTTGTCATCTTTACTACAGGGACGTGGCCAGACCACATAGTCCTTACATCCAAACTTATCTTTCATCAGGTGAAAACACAGAAGGATAATATGACTTGCTACTGTTTAGTTCAGTGAAGTGAGTGAAAACACAGATGGATGATATGACTTGCTACTGATTAGTTCAGTGAAGTGAGTGAAAACACAGATGGATGATATCTTCTTCTTCTTCTGCGATCATCCGGAGTTTTTTTTTTCGGATGTGATTGCGTTGTGCCTGTTTACAGCAGAGCTGCGTTCTTGCGCCGTTAGGCCGACACATCCGACTTCTGCGGGCATTTGTTGACCAGGTTAACCTTCCCGGGAGATGGATGATATGACTTGCTACTGTTTAGTTCAGTGAAGTGAGTGAAAACACAGATGGATGATATGACTTGCTACTGTTTAGTTCAGTGAAATGAGTGATGACAAGAAATTTCAGTTATGAAATCTGTGCTTTAGGACAATATTTGAAAAATGCAAATCTTTCTCTTATTTATATCCACACAATCGGCAACACGTACATCAGCAGGCTGCCTAAAAACAAATGATGGAAAAATCATAATAGAAACAGATCAGATTATGTGAAAAACTATGATGATTGCAGAGAAGAACAGTATGATATTCGAAATAATAATAAAAGACTATCAATTTTGAAGATGGAGGTTCAGAATGTTTTAACCATATGAAAACTGACAAGACCCCCCTGTTCAGACAACATCACAACATAAATGATTAATGCTTTAGAAGAATATGGAATAGATCAAGTCACCAGATTGCTGAATACAACATATGTCTCTGGACATGAATTATGTAATTCTGTTTTTATTGCAATCTCAAAGAAATCAGGAGCCGTGGAATGTGATCAACATAGAACAATTATTATGTATAATGAGCAACATCATGAAAATTTTGCTAAGAATTATCATGCAAAGAGTTAGGGAGAAAATACAACTCAGAATAGGAGAAGAACAATGTGGGTTTGTAGAACGCAAAGGTACAGTGAATGCTGTGTACATGACATGCTGAGAACAGCAATTGAACGTTCTATAGAAGTAAGTTTTTTTAAAGACTTTTATACATCTTTGCTTTATTAACTACACAAAGGCTTTCGATAGAGTAAGACAGGTCAACAACAGAGATCCTTGCAGATCTACAAATTAATGGGAAAGACCTTAGACTATATTGGAAACAACAAGCTGCCATCAGAAATGATAATTAAGTAGGTCAATATCAGCCTATTAACAGAGGTGTGAGACAGGGATGTGTAGGCCTACATCAACAGCAGTTGAAAAATGCTGGTGTTGACTGCAACGTCCCGTAAGGGATACGCAACCCCCCCCCCCCCCCCCCAAAAAAAAAAAATAAAATAAATAAATAAATAAAATTCAACGAAATGCGGTCTTGATGTCACAGTCTTCACTACTGCTCGTACAAGTCATCATCATCAAGTGCCTTGGAGTCGGCGTTGGCTCTCACGCTACTCCAATCTTGCGATCTCCAACAGCATGTATCAATAAGTTCGTGTGCTGACTCCCCTCCGTGCCATAACACAAGACTGTCCAGAATCTTCACTCTTTGTCGTCCACTAACTCTCTTTTCACAAATATTTCCAACTGTCACAATATGTTTCAGTTTTTATCTTCTCGTTATGTGGCCAACAAATAAAAATTGCCCCTTTCTGATATTTATGATAAGTTGTCATTCCGACTAAGCCTCCCTCAAAATATCCACTTTGCTCATTTTGACTGTCCAAGAAATTTGAATAACGAAGACACAAACCATAAATTGTACGATAGATTGTCTGGCATATTTCAATGTATCTCGACAGGTACATAATGCAGAAGTCACACAACGTAAAGTAAAATAACTAGATACATCTTTCAAGCTGAAATATACTCATGTTCGCACAGTAATATCAATTGTGTACCATGGTAATTTTGAACGGACTATCATGTATTTCTGTTTGCACAAAATTGGCAGTACAGAGCGGCAGTTACACAGCAGGGTTGTTGAACACATACCCAGCTGGATTGACAAGATACTATACACGGGCGATGGGATCATGGGAAGGCTGACACACCAGAATTATAAACTTACGGCGACCTCATGTTTTGGAAACCGGTCATGTAATTGATAGAGACAGTGCTTTTCGCATGGTGTTTCATACACAAAATAGTCGTTTGTTAAAGTTTGCAAAGGCCATAATGATTAATCTAAATAAGCCAATTTTGTGCAAACAGAAAGACATGATAGTCCATTTAAAATTACAATGGTAAACAATTGATATTACTATGCGAACATGTGTATATTTCATCCTGAAAGATGTATCTAGTTATTTTACTCTACGTTATGTGACTTCAGCAGTATGTATCTGACGAGATGCAGCGAAATATGCCAGGCAATAAATCGTACAATTTATGGTTTATGTCTTCGTTGTTCAAATTCACTACGGGAAAACATTGTTTGATGTCCAAGAAATGTTCAGCATGCTTCTATAAAACCAAATCTCCACAGCCTGCATTGATTTTCTCGCTACAAGGAACTACAAGAAATAACAGGTACACTCGCTAACGAAGTCATGACGATATCATAGACATTGTCAGTCAGGTCTTAGTCAGATATGACTGAGCTACCGTATAACAGTAGACGGTACTACCTGGTTTCTGTTAGCGCCGAGCGTTGGGCGGCGCTTACCAAACCCAACACCCCACATTGTGCCAACGGCTTCGGGCGGAAGAGCGCAATTGGGAGGGTACAAGCCTTACCCTGGTGCGAGGAAATGCAAGCTAAAGACAAAATTGTCATGGCAGGGCAGACCAGGCCCTAAGCCTTGGTTGGCGACTGGTCTAGGATCGAAGCTCCGACAGGCGGACAGTTAGAGCATTGCTTTGCTGATCCGGCAGCTTCTGCAGCTTGTCTTGTTCCAGATGTAGGGGTGTTACCTTTCCTCTGGAGTGAACTAGGCAGGCCGAGAGAGGGATCATGCTGCATGGGCAACACATGATCTCTATATTTTAGCCCAGGCTTTGTGCTATGGAGAGGCAATAACTCCTTCCCTGGTCTTAACTGGTCTCGGAATCAAAGCGAGAGGCAACTGTTGTCCTTAGTACTCTTCTCTATGGCAGTGAAACCTGGACAACTTACTCACACCAAGAGAACAATTTAAACAGCTTTCATATGCGGTGTCTGCGAAGAATTCTTGGTATTAAGTGGCAAGACAAAATCACAAATACTGAAGTATTGGAAAGATCAGGTTGTGTGACAGTTTATTCCATGCTCAGTCTTCGTAGACTTAGATGGATAGGACATCTTAGGAGGATGGATGATGGTAGAATACCAAAGGATATCTTTTTTGGTGAATTACAGATGGGTAAGAGATCTCAGGGTCGGCCTCTACTACGATACAAAGATGTGTGTAAGCGGGACATGATTGATACAGGCATTGATAATGCACATTGGGAGCAAGTCGCCGCTGAACGTGTTGCATGGAGGGCAAATATCAGAAATGGAATAAAGTCAAAGGAGAAAATTATTGCAGAAAAGTCACACACCAAGCGTTTGAGACGTAAGATGGTGCATGATGGTGGAAATGACCACGTGTTCACATGCACCCACTGTGAACGGACATTTACAGCGCAAATTGGCCTTATCAGTCACACTCGCTACCGCCATAGTTAAAAGTTATTATGCCTTTTTAAAGCACAAACTATCGTCTGTCAAGACGGCAAGGTGCCAATGATGATAGTGCCTGAATGTACAATACAGTACATGATGTTAGATTTTCCTTTGAGCAGACAGAAACACACGAGGCAACTACTGTACTTAACTCAGATATCTAGGCACAAGGATCATATCAGATGGGAGATGCATCACAGAGATAACGAACGGGATAGAAGAAGCAAAAATTGCATTCTAACAAATGAAGACAACTTTAAACAAAAAGTTCTTGTCATTTCATGCTAGAAAAGGGATTTGTGGATCTGGAGAACTATATGCCATTTCCCATACCAGAAGGATTACTCTACGCAAGAGTATATCAAAACCCAGCTCATCAGCAGCTGTGACTTAGTTGGATTATGTTCCGGGTGGAGAATGTGTGGGATTATCCTTTTAATTCTTATTAGCAGTGAAAAGGGATACTATTCTGGTTTAATATAATTGTGATGTACCCTTACACTTTTCAAGGATTATTTTACGGATATTTATGTGTGTGTGTGTGTGTGTGTGTGAGAGAGAGAGAGAGAGAGAGAGAGAGAGAGAGAGAGAGAGAGAGAGAGAGAGAGAGAGTTGAGAGAGAGAAAGAGAGAGAGAGTTGAGAGATAAATGGAGAGAGAGAGAGAGAGAGAGAGAGAGAGAGAGAGAGAGAGAGAGAGAGAGAGAGAGAGAGAGAGAGAGATATTTAAAGCATCACTCAAAAAGAGAGATCAGGAGACTGTCTGATTAAATAGAGTATTGTGTAAAATTTTAGGCATAGAGTGTTTTTTTAAATAATTTTTTTCATGACATAATGTTGGGTGTGTCTGAACTTGTTATTGGGTTTGGGGGAATCTATTATTTTTACGGCTTATATGATTCACATGAATATGATGTTGTATTGGATGGATATATCACAGTTCAGTTCACTGAGTTTTCCCAAAACTCAATACTTATCAATATAGAGAGTTTGTGTAACCAAGCTTTGAAGTTGATTCATTGTGACGTTTTGTTCAACAGTCGTTGTTCACATCTGTTATGTAATGCAGTTGTTGTGTGACTGTTTATAAAAAATGTAGGAAATCGCAAGTAGAGCCGGAGACCTACACATAGACAACTTATCCTGCAAGAGTGAGCATTTTACTCTGTTGTCTATGATGGTAACACTCCAGGATCTCCATCCCTTCTACAGGAACCTATTCTTCTATCTTAGTGTTTAACTTGTGCCCTTAACTCTCTTGTTCAATGCTTGTGGGTTCTGAGCCATTTAAAGGTTTCCCTAAGAAGGCTGATTGAGCATAAGAACCCATCCCACCCGGGATACCCTAGCAAACCTAGCCTTATTACTCATTTATTATATTTACAATATTTACACCTCACAGGGAAATACAAACAGTTCTAACATACAGTTGAGAGTCACGGACAATTAATAATCAAGCCATAGAAAACGTCACTGCGGCGCAGAGAGACTGTAATGGAAGACATGGTCCCAGGAATACCAGGCAAGAGTCGTCTACATCAGGTGGATCGACGTTAATTAACAAATAATAATAAAAATAATAAGGTGCGCTGACAATGGCATGAGCTGTAGGTGAGTATCTGTGGGCGGGAAAACACGTGACATGCGTTTACTAAGACAAATCGATTATACCATGCGGCGCAAACATGATAGGTTCCATACCAAAACAACAGCGTTCCTGCGACGGATTAGATATTTTGTACATGCAAATAGATAGTAATTGTATGAGTATTATTCTTTTGGTCTTAGGTTTAAACAATTGTCATGAGCTATCTAAGTAATAGAAGTAATATTAATATTGGCAGTAACAGAAGTTTCCACCGATATTAACATTAGCGGGGAAGAGTAGATATAGAAACAGATTGTAATTGTAGCCATCATCATCGCGTGTCTTACCGGATGGCGTAGACGATCAAGCTTTTCCACATATTGCGATCTCCGACGATATGGTTGAGGAAAACAAGTAGTAGTAGTAGTAGTAGTAGTAGTAGTAGTAGTAGTAGTAGTAGTAGTAGTAGTAGTAGTAGTAGTAGTAGTAGTAGTAGTAGTAGTAGTAGTAGTAGTAGTAGTAGTAGACACAGCAGCAGCAGCTGTAGCAATAGAAGAAGTAGTAGTAATAGTATTAGTGGGGGTGGTGGTAGTAGTGCTAGTAGTAGTAATAACAGTAGTAGCGGTGTTGGTGATAGTAGCAGTAATAGAAAAAGTAGTAGTAGTAGCAGCAGCAGCAGCAGCAGCAGTGCTGGTAGTAGTAGTAGTGCAAAAGGGAGAAAAAGAAGAGAAAGAAGAGGTGGAGATGGACTAGCAGTAGTATTAGAGTAGCATAAGTAGTAGCATTAGTTATAGTAAAAGTAGCAAAAAATAGTAGTAGTAGTAGTAGTAGTAGTAGTAGTAGTAGTAGTAGTAGTAGTAGTAGTAGTAGTAGTAGTAGTAGTAGTAGTAGTAGTAGTAGTAGTAGTAGTAGTAGTAGTAGTAGAGTAGCGAGGGTGCTTGTTGTTTCACTAAGTATTTGTATATATTATGTACTATGTGCTATAAAGTTAGTTTGTATTGTATGTTGTGTAATGTGTTGCTGAAATATCTGTCTTATGTAGTTGTACGAGGTGATGATGTCATAAGCTGAAACATTCGCTCTATCATTGTCGCCAATTTATTGATAGTGTCTTCATTGCCGCGAAAAAGGCGCATTGAGATATCAATAATTCCATTCTCCACACAGAGTGCATCAGGGGTGCATGACCACCAGGAGCAAGCAACGATACGGCAATTAAAAAGTAACGACAAGGCAAAATTGTATCGGATATAACGTAATATACAAGACTTATAAGATCACCAGTTGTCCTTTCCATCATGGTCGACAAATAGGCGCTCACTAAGTCCTCAAATTACTTACTCAAATACACATATATGATAATAGTTCACCAACCCAAATCAAGGAAAATTGACAAAAGCAATGAAAAATTGCATAAAAACTGAACGATCCACAAATGTAAACGTCAAAATGTAACACAAACACAGAAATCAACAACTACTGAAAAAATAAAATGACACAACAAAATGAGACAAACAACGAAAACTGAAACAAACAATGAAAAGTGACATAAACACTGAACGATGCACACATGTAAACGTCAAAATGTAATACATACAAAGAAATGGACAACTACTGAAAATAACATGAAACAAAATAATAACACAAACAATGAAAAATGACACAACGACAAAATAACACGACAAACTGACATAAACAAGGGAAAATGCTGACATAAACACTGAAAACTTACAAAATTGCACACTTAACTAGACACCTAAAGAAAACATGGCATCCAAATTTAAACGTAAAAAAAAAAAAAAAAAAACATAGAAAAAAGAATAGAAAAAGAAATCTACAACAAACGAAATGACACGTTCAAGGAAAACTGACACGACACATCAACAAAATTGCTAACATAAATACTGAAAACTGACACAAACACTGAACAAGGCACCTAAAGAAAAGCAAAACATCCAAAATGTAACAGGGACATACACAAAAAGATATCCACAACAAAGGAAAAATGACACATCCACTGAAAAATGACACACCAACAAAATGAAACAGCCAATGAAAATGACTAACACAAACAATAAAAAATGACATAAACATTGAACGGTGCATCTCAAGAAAACAAGACATCCAAATGTACTAATCAAAAAGTAACAGATAAATGCACAATAAGAAATCAACAACAAATGAAAAATAATACAGCCACTGAAACAATGACAACCATTGAGACAAGCAATGAAGCGACACAGGCAAGGAAAACTAAAACGACTAATGAAAACTGCCAACATAAACACTGAAAACCTGACTCAGCGACAAACTGAAATAACCAGAGAAAATAGGATAGCCAAATGTAAAGATCAAGTTGTAACACACAAAAGGAAACAACCAACAACCGAAAAACACACAACCACTGAAAAATGACAAACATTGAGACTGTCAAAGAAGCGGTATAACCAAGCAAAGGGACACGAACACTGAAAATTGATACGACCAGTGACAACTTCTGACACAACCAAAGAGAAAAGTCATCCAAATGTAAACGTCAAAATAAAAATGTAACACAAAAAGAAATCGACAACAACTGAAAATGTCGCACTCTCTGAAAAAAAAATGACACAATGACAAAATGAAATGTTAAATGAAAACTGACACAACCAATGAAAACTGACACAACAGACTGACACAAACAAAGAAACCAACACATATCGACTTGCCATATAACCTACCCACTTCCGCGCATAACTTGACCTCTTTCCCTAACAACTGCCCCACTAACTATAACAACTTGTCCACTGGCTTTCACAGCTTGTTGAATTGCCCTGACAACTTATCCACTTACGTTCACAACTTGGCCACTTGCCCTAACAACTCCCCCAATTTGCCCTAACGACTTGCTCACTGCCTTTTGCATCTTGTCGACTTGCCCTAGCAAGTTGCACACTTACCATAACAACTTCCTAACTAATTCTTACAGCTTGTCGACTTGCCCTAGCAACTTTCCCACTGGAATTAACAACTTCCACACATGCTCTCACAACTTGTCGAATTGACCTATAAATTTCCCCACTTGCTCTAACAACTCCCCCATTTGCCCTAAGAACTTGTCCACTAGCCCTCGCATCTTGTTGTCTTGCCCCATCAACTTGCATAGTACTGCAGGGCTTCAACAACAGGTCTATAGGTTTTCAACAACAGCCCTATAGTCTCTGTAACAGGATGACCTTGGTTGTTGTGAATGGCCACAAGCCCAAGGTATCCCAGACACTCACGTGTATACTAACCCAAGGGGTTGGACAGGTAGATACACTTTTACTACTATTACTAACCCCATATGCAAGGTAACATGTGTTGTTAGTCTACAGGCCCCTCCCAGATTCTAGACCTCTACTATCTACCCTCTACCTTGTACCAAGTACTACTCAGGACTCGTCCAAGACCACACATAATAATCGTAGGAAAGACATGTCAACAATTAACCAATTTATTTTACACTATAGACACAGGTCTGAAAGGAACGTCCTGATAGGAAATAATCTATTTACAATATAGAGTAAAGTTTAGAGATAGAGTCAGAGATGTTCCCTTCGTCATCATGAGGCGTAGCAGAAGATTTGCAAGGTGTTTCTGTCGAGTCGGTCCTTTTGACTCACCCGGTTCTCTCCCAGCACTGCTGTCTGGAACATTTGAGGTCTTATCTGCCGTAAGCAACCAAGATCACACCTCTACAAATGCGAGAATTGTCCCTACCCAGTGTCTCTTTGACTGCTAATCTACACAGTCTGGATGGGAGACCCTCGACCATGAGATATCCCATGATGCACCTGGACAAAAGCTGAAAATAGAGTCTTGCCACAGTCCCTAAATATAATCACACGTTGATTCACCCCTCATTGGGCGATGTAGATTCTTGTCAGCATGACTAGAAGAAATCACGCAGCTAAAGCATAACAGTCCGATGTGTCTCTCGTGTGAGCTTCTACTCTCTGGTAGACGACTAATTTCAAAGATATCTTGCCTCAGGATTAACTGGACTCCATCTGAGTCTGGTCTTGAACCCGGGAATAATAAACGAACAGTGCAAGTGGCTATACGTTCGTAGGAGGACGTACCACTGTGAAACACCCACAGTTTCTGCTGGTATATTGACAAGGTTCAGTGTCCTTCAACCAGAATAATCTAGCTGAAATGCTCCCAGAGCGTTGACGTTCCCCAGCCGGGGTGGTTCTCTAGATCGAGTTAATAGACCAAACCTTTCCTTGGAAGCTTGGCTTCAGTGAAGAAGTCAACTACAACACAGGGTCGTTGAAACAATTCTATACCACAGACGTTTGATTGTAGACTTATGATACAACCCACCGTAAGTTTCATGTCACATCACTGTAGGTCTTCCACCACAGGCCAGTAGGTTTCATACAACAGGCCTCTTCTAGAACAGGCCAGTGGATTTCAAGTAGGGGTGTACCGGATTTCGGCTCCGGCTCCGGCAAATCCGGAATCTGGCCATTTTTACAAATCCGGCTTCGGCTCCGGCTCCGGTCCAATTTTGCCGGATTTAGGCCGGATTTGTGTTGCCTAGTCACGTGAATTTTCTGTACATGTTTAAGCCGAATTTTAGGCAATAGCACAGTAGCACTTCCGGTTTACCATTTCTCGCTGATGTAAATAAGAATTTTAAGAAAAAAAACACTCATTTTGAATTTTAATGGTGCATTCCTTCTTGAGTTTGTGGGACTTGAATATTTCTTATTTTCGTAAATTTCTTTGGTCTTGCCCATAACATAAAATGGCATCAAAATCTAAGTCATACAGCGCTGTTTGGGATTACTTCAAGGTTAAAGACGATGATTCAGCGAAGGTAATATGTAAGTTGTGTCACAAACAGTTATCGCGTGGACGATCAGATCGCCCCAAAGACTTCTCAACATCATCAATGCAGACCCATTTGCGATCGATGCACAGGAAAAGCTATGACGAAATGAAAAGAAAGCATCACCGGAGGCCAGTGTATTGGCGACCACATCTATGATGAATCTGGGACCGTGTTTGCACAAAGCAAGCAGCAGTACCCAGCAGTCAATTGTGCAGGCATGGGACCGGGCCAAAATTTGGGACATCCATAGTCCCAATGCTAAACGCATTCATGCTGCCGTAGCCCGAATGATAGCCATAGATATGGAGCCTTTTCAAGTAGTGGAACGACCAGGTTTCAGAGAGTTGATGCATACAATGGAAAGTTAGTTAGTTAGTTAGTTAGTCGACAGATCATCCTCGTTGCACATCGAACCATTCAGTCCATAAGTGCTCGGATCCCCTCCTCAGCAAATCCCGCAGCGTGTAGCGGCTAACGACGCCAGTTCTGTGTTGGTTTATCAATCTTCTTTGGCTTCCCGCGTAGTGCTCTTGTTTGCCCACCCCTCTTTTAATTTGCTGCTCTCGCAGTCTGGCCATTGTTGTAGATTCACAGTCATCACTTGGCTCTCGCAAAAGTCTCAATTCACGTAGAGCATTCAGAATGTCAGCCTGGTCCATGGCGCATCCGCCCTCCACAGTAGCCTCACCTGCGAGCTTGTCAGCCCACTCATTTCCTTGTACTCCCGCATGCCCTGGCACGAAGATGAAACTAATCTTTGCCAGCCGATACCGCTTCAGAGGCAGCAACCATTCTCTTCGGATCGACCCCTCCTCTATCATCTTGATCATGTTCATTGAGTCGCTAAGGAAACAAGCCCCAGTGAATATCTGTGTCTCGAGCCATGTTATTGCTTTACTTACTGCCATGACTTCCATGGTCAGGCTACTTGTGGTTTCAGTGAAAGCACCAGAGTCCTCCTTCACAATTCTCCCTCCGGCCCGAGCTGTAAAGGCCCATGAGCTTCTCACATGTCGGACGACCGACCCATCTGTGTAGATGACCGCGTCACCGTCTAGCGAATTCTCGAAAATCAACGCTTGTACCTCAGCCTCAACAGCAGCCGGATTTTCTTGTCTGCATTTTCTATCTAGTTGGATGCAAACTGAAAAGGATGTGCAGAAATCTGTTGGCACTTGCACCCACTCCTCGCCAGGTTCTAAGTCCTCAATTGAACACACCTGTTGAAGAATGTCTTCGGCTTGTCCCATCCACGACCGTCCTCTTTTTAACCTGCTGCCCTTCACCTTCCTAATTTCACTATGCAGTGGATGTTGTGTGTTTGTGTTAATTCTGAGGTAGGCGCGTGCCCTGCAAACTTGTATTCTCTCTTCAATGGTTGGAAAATCAAGAAGGTAGCGCATCACCCTGCATGCTGTATCTCTTGTACATCCAAGAATAATGCGCATAGCTTCATTCTGTATCCTTTCCATCCTTTCTATCTGCTTATGGCTGAGAGTCAAGATTGCCATTGCATACTCCAAAACAGACATGACCAGCCCCTCGTACAGAAGACATAGATGGCGCTGCTCACAGTTTGCTGCCGCCATCACCCGCATCGCTGCCAAACCCCGCTTGGCCTTTGTTATCACCTGGTCTATGTGCACATTATAAGCAAGGCTTCGATCAAACCGTATCCCCAGGTAATTCATTGCCTGCGTTCTTTCCACCGTCTCTGAACACAGCATTACAGTTGGTGTTGGATTGTTGACAATATGATTATTCAACGAGAACCAAGTCACTGTTGCCTTTGTTGGGTTGACCATTGCCCCAGCTTCATCACACCAAGTACTTATGCGATTGAGTTCGGTTTGTAGTTCCACAGCAACCTCCTCTCTATCCTTACCCTGACGATACACTAAAACATCATCGGCATATGACAATGTCCTGCCAGGTCCAGTGATCTGCTCACTGGTGATTCTCACTGTGTAGGCGTTGAACAGTACCGGGGATAATGGTGATCCCTGTGGCAGGCCAGGATATATTGTTGTTGGTTCCGAAGTCCAACTGCCACATCTAAAAACTACTTTCCGTTGGAAGAGGGCTGCAGCGATCCAACTAAGGAGGAATGGACTTACGTTTAGTTCAAGAAGCTGAAACATTAAAAAATCCAATGGTACTCTGCTGTATGCGTCCTCAAGATCAATCGCTGCAGCAACGGTTTCAGTGCCTGAGTGGAAACCTTCATAGACATTATGGGCAAAGACTGCTGCATTGGTCCAGGTTTCTCTTTTTGGACGGTACCCACCCAGGGTACGTGGGAAAACACCTTGCCTCTCTAGTTGGCTTGATATTTTCCTGGCAATTACCTTCTCCAGCAGCTTGCCTATTGTATTCTGCATGGTTATAATTCGATATCCCTGAAATTTTTTGTGGTCTTTGTCAGGCTTCGGCAAGGGAATCAGATAGCTGTGTAACCATTCCTCCTTGATGCTAGCACTCCCTATACTGTTGTTGTACATGTCTGCTAGTTTCTCTAACTCATTGTCGGTACACCTATTTATGTCGTCGTATCTTATGCCATCAGGACCTGGAGCACTGTTTTTTGATCGTCGAAGCACAGCCTTGATTTCTTTCACTGTCACTGTGTCTTCATCCGAAGTGTTCTGGGCCTTGCATCTGTCTGAGGTGACCTCCTTGGCCAGATTTCGGCCTCCCATGTCTGTCTGGTTGCTCTGCTCAAGGTAGCGTTCAAAGAGAGCTTTGCCCTTGTCCTCGTCAGTCCTCTGCCAGATGAGGTCAGCACCTTGGAAGTCAGAAATGCTCTTATTCTTGACTACACCACTCATGCTTTTATGTAGTCGCCAGAACAATTTCAGTGACTTGTGTGTGCTGACTCTTTGACACACCTCTGCCCATTTTTCGCTTTTAACCACCGTAACCAGTTTTTTGAAATAGCTTACTTTTGTGTGCATCTCTCTTTCTAAGTGCAAGCAGGGACTAGGATGACCAGCTCTGTTCTTCTTGGCATTTTGCCATCTCCTTACAGCACTACGCTTATCCACCCAAGCCTTCTCCACCTCGAAACTCCACCACGGTGGCTGCTCCCAGCTTTTTTTTCCTGCCCTGAAACGTTCTGCGCTTGTCACGTCTTATTTTACTCACCACATCTTGCCCTGTACTGTCATACTGGAACGTCTTTACCTTTAGCTTGTGCTGCCTGGTTCTGCCTTTCTCCACCAATATGCTGCAAGGGTGGTGGTCCTAGGACACCCCATCTACACACTGTAGTGAGTAAAGGTGAAACTAGCGCCATATCAATAGCACTGTCCTCATCGCCTGGACGGCTTGCTGTCCTGGTGACACAGCCACTGTTGATACAAACCAGGTCGATGGTTTCCAGTGCAGTCTCGAGCTCCTCCCCTTGTGTATTGGAGGAAGTGTTTCCCCATGATCTGCCTTTAGCGTTGAAGTCACCACAGAAAATAACATTTCTCTCGTGGCCTAATATGCCACTTAAGCACTGCCACGTCCGGGCGTCCACACTCGCATTGCGGGCATAAACATTAACCAACACGAATGGTATACTGGAATGAACTCTCAACGCCTGTATTTGTATATCGTCACTGTCCCAACTGGACATGTCTAGCTCTGACGCCACCATGCTGTCGCGAACGAGAATCGCCGTTCCCAGATGTCGTCTGTTGTAGAAACATTTGAAGCCGGCAATTCGGAGTGGCTGATCGCCCAGTCTCGTCTCCTGGAGTGCTACAATGTCGTTCCTGTAAACTAGGGTTTCTAAAATAGAGCCCCGTTGTTTTACACTGGCACAGTTCCAATATAGAATACGGATGTTCCTGAGTCCTAGACGGTGACACTTGAGTCTAAAACGTCTCAAACCACCGCGCTTACCTTGTTTCTTCCTCCCTGCGCGGTTACCACGCCGCTTCGTTATGTTGACTGCTGAACCCTCGGAAAACACACGTTGTTCCGCCATGTTGAAAAAACGTAAACACAGACTGCTGAGAACCACACACGCTGCTGAAAATTCACTCAAGGATGGCTTCGCTCGATGCACGAACTTTGTAGCACCCACGCAGATCTTGAGTAGAAACTCCTGGTTTTACATCCTGGCACACCAATTACACGCAAGAGATGAATAAATCCATCCCCTACGCGAAAAAGTTAACGAACACAAAACAACACGACCGTCCGTCGCCATCTTGAAACCGGAAACTGGAATACAATGGAAAAAAGGTATGAATTGCTTTCAAGAAAGTACTTTGCTGAACATGTCATTACTGACATGTGTAAACGTCTGAAGGTAAAAATTGCAGCAATGATATCTGACACTGATTACATATAATTCACAACAGATACGTGGACAGCTGAACACACCACTCAGTCATTTATGGGCCTCACTGGCCATTGGTTAACAGACTCCTTCGTTCACCGCAGTGTAGTCTTCCATTGTACTGCATTTGTTGAACATCACATGGCCACAAACTTGCTTGCACATTTTGAAATGATGCTGGATGAGTGGTCAATTGCACGTGAGAAGTGCCATGTTGATGTGAGAGACAATGCATTCAACATTGCCACATGCTTTCGTGATGGCAGCTATTCAAGTGTTGGATGTTTTGCACACAAACTGCAGCTGTGTGTGCGTGATGGTCTTTTGGGTCAAAAGTATGTTGCTGGCATCATCAGTACTGGAAGAAAATTGGTAGGACATTTCAAACACTCTTCTTCAGCAACCAGTCGTTTGCATGAACTTCAAAATGAATTAAACCTACCACAACATCAGCTTATCCAGGACGTGACAACACGATGGAACTCAACGTTCTATATGCTACGACGTCTGTTAGAACAACGGCACAGCATCAGCCTGTAGTGTGTTGAAATTGATTCGGTAACTGGGCTAACGGCACAGCAGTGGGCAGTCACGGAGAATGTGGTAGCTACATTGGTACCATTTGAAGAAATCACACGTGAAATAAGTGCAGCTCAGGCATCAATATCAGTTGTGATCCCATTAGTGAAAACACTCAAGACTTTCCTCCAGAAAGAAGGTAGTGATGCTGGGATCAAAACTATGAAAGCAGCCCTGCTTGAAGCTGTTAGCAGCAGATTTGCGGACATTGAATCCAACAGTATTTACACCTGTGCCACACTACTGGATCCTCGATTCAAGCTGTGCTTCTTCTCCGAACGTGGTAGAAGTGAGAAATGTTAGCAGCTAACTCCATTATTGATTCAGCAAACACAGTCAGTCCACAGGATCCATCAGCTAGTAGTAGTAGTAGTAGTAGTAGTAGTAGTAGTAGTAGTAGTAGTAGTAGTAGTAGTAGTAGTAGTAGTAGTAGTAGTAGTAGTAGTAGTAGTAGTAGTAGTGTTTTGACTTCTGTGAGCTCTGCCACACAGTACGAGTCCAGCCTATGGGGCTGATTTGACACAATTGTCGAGGAAAATCCCACCACAGATCGTTCTGCAAGTGCCGAAGGCAACAGCATTAACACTGAGGTGACACAGTTCCTGTCAGAGCCACTTAACTCGACAGTCAGATCCAGTTTCATGGTGGCATGCCAATAAGCAAAGATTTCCAAGTATGGCTAGACTGGCGCAGGAATTTCTTGCACCACCACCTACAAGTGTGCCATCGGAAAGGCTGTTCAGTACTGCAGGAGACATTATCACTGACCACTGTAGTAGCCTTTTACCACAAAATGCGGAGACGTTGATTTTCCTGAAATACAACTCGTCCCTTCTTGACTCTGAGAGTTCAACTTCACAGCCATAATGAAGACTGACTGACTGAAATAGTGAAATTACTGAATGAATGTATTTCAATAAATTCAATCTGTTCAATGTACTGTTGTTGTGAGTTGTAACTGAGCTGCCAATTTGCCAACTGAAAACAATGTGAAAACTAAAATCTGAAACTGAAAACTAAAAATTAAAATTACTAAATTAGCATTATGTGCTTATGTATTATGTTTCATCTTGAACTTATGGAACTTAATATTACTTAATTACTTATTTTAATGTAAATGTAATTATTTTACATTTAAATGATTTAATATGAGTATATGTCATCATTGTCATGTCTATAGTAATGAACTGCAGTAATGAACAGTCGAGTGACTCCACTCACTTCATAAATCCGGCCAAATCCGGCTCCGGCCGGATTTCAAAAATTTGAATCCGGTACAGCCCTAATTTCAAGTCACAGTACTTCAGGTCTCGAATACCAGTACTTCAGGTCTCGAACAACAGTACAGCAGGTCTTCAATAACAGGTCTATAGGTCTTCAACAACAACCCTATAGGTCTTCAACAACAGTAATGTAGGTCTTCAACAACAGTCAACACCTGAAAACCATGAACAACCACTTCTCAGCTGACACTACTGTCTTGTGGTTAACAAGCCTCAAGCTTGACAATTCTTGATAATATTAGCTGATGTTCTGGAGGTGAGCTCCCGGTGGAGTCTCAGATCGAAGATGCCTTCTTCTGGTTGCGAAGTAAACCCTCCAACCTGGAAAAGTCACTTTACGTGAGCATCACGTTTCACCCGACTAGTGGACAAGTCTAGTTCACTCACGGGATAAAACAAGTGACCGTTTCGACCTTTCGGTCTGGAAACTTCGTGTTCCCGAACAATCTAAATTATGCAAATCAGCCGACATTCCCTGAGTTAAAATTAACTAGGGAACTCCCTAATGACGTACGTTAGTACTCTGGAGATTCCTCGTACGAAGAAAGCTGATTTGACCTAAATCGCTACAACCATAACAACTTGCCCACTGAATATTACACCTTTTCGACTTGCCATATCAACTTGCCCACTGAATCTAACAACTTCCCTACTTGCTCTCACAACTTGCCGAATTGATCTAGCAAATTTCCTCCTGGACCTAACAACTCCCCCATTAGCACTACCAAATTGGCGACTAGCTGTCTCATCTTGTCGACTTGTCCTAGCTACTTGCTAACGTACCAAACAACTTCTCCACTAACTCTCACATCTTGTCGACTTGCCCTACCAACTTTCCCACTGGACCAAACAACTTAACCATTTCCTTAACAACTTGTCCACTGACTCTCTCATATTGTCGACTTGCCCTATCGACTTACCCACTAGGCCTAACAAATTCTCCACTCGTTCACACAATATCCACTTGCTATTACAACTTGTCGACAGCCTCTCACAAATTACCACTTACAGTTACAAACTGTCCCAGTTGCTCTCACAAAGGTGTCCACTTGTGATTTCCTGTCTTTCTCACCGCACAGAGACGTATTTCTCATGGCGCACAGAAATGACCCTCATGTCCTACATCTGCGCCTCTGTTTGATAAGTTCATGTCTTCATCACCATATATCTAGGTGTTTGTCAATTCATGTTTTTTTTTTAAATTTTCTTTTTTTGTAAGTACATTTCTTCAGCATCAATTGTGTGTGTGTGTGTGTGTGTGTGTGTGTGTGTGTGTGTGTGTGTGTGTGTGTGTGTGTGTTTGTGTATGTGTATGTGTGTGTGTGCATGCCTTTATCACCAAGTTATTGTTGTAATTTCACGTCTTCGACAGTTCATGTTTTGGTAAGGCACACTTTTCGTGAAAAAACAGAAGTCTGTTGGCTCTAAATTAAAACTGACTGGTCAGTTACTACCACTTCCTATGGACAACTATTCTTATGCATGCGCTAAAGCTGAGTAAATGAACTTCCGTTGAATGGAAGCTAACACGTGGTTGTACTGTTAAACCCTTCCAGAAATAGCAGCATACTCTTAACGAGGAAAAAGACCGGAGCAGTTATCTCCCTTTGCTCGGGAAGTGTGAAAATATAATCCCCAGCAAGCAATATAACCCGCGGAGCCTCAATTGTTCTAATTTTTTTTTTTATTTCTTGATAACGTCACGGGTTATATAGCTTGTTAGGGAATGGGACAGCTGTTACGGTAAGTGTGTAAGTTGATGGGGCAGGTCGACAAATTTTAATACCAAGTGAACAAATTGTTAGAGCCAGCAGGCAAGTTTGTAAGAACAAGAGGGAAGTTGTGAAGTCGAGTTGGCAAGTTATTATGGCAATTCGACAAGTTGTGGGAGCAAGTGGACAAATTGTGAGAATGAGCAGGCAAGCTTGTAAAAGCAAGGGGGGAAGTTGTGAGGTCCAGTGGTCAAGTTGATAGGTCAATTCGGCAAGTTGTGAGAGCAAGTGGGGAAGTTGTTAGGTTCAGTGGGTAAGTTGGTAGGGCAAGTCCACAAGATATGATAGTTAGTGGGGAAGCTGTTATGGTAAGTGTGTCAGTTGATAGGGCACGTCTACAAGATACGAGAGCTAATGGAAAAATTGTTAGGGCAAATGGGGAAGTTGGTAGGGCAAGTGGGGAAGTTGTTAGGTCAATTCGGCAAGTTGTGAGGGGGTGTGGGGAAGTTGTTTGGTCCAGTGGGCAAGTTGGTAGAGCAAGTCGATAATATGTGAGTGTTAGTGAGGAAGTTATGTTAAGTGTGCAAGTTGCTAGGGCAAGTCGACAAGATGCGAGAGCTAGTGGACAATTTGTTAGGGCAAATGGGGGAGTAGTTAGGGCAAGTGGGGAAGTTGATAGGTTAATTTGAATAGTTGTGAGAGCATGTGGGGAAGTTGTTAGGTCCAGTGGGCAAGTTTCTAGGGAAAGTTAACAAGCTGTGAGAATTAGTGTGGAAGTTGTTATGGTAAGTGTGCAAGTTGCTATGGCAAGTCGACAAGATTCAAGAACTAGTAGGCAAGTTGTTAGTACAAATGGGGGAGTTGTTAAGGCAAGTGGCCAAGTTGTGAACCTAAGTGGTTAAGTTGTCAGGGCAATTCGACAAGTTGTGAGAGCCAATCGACAAGTTGTGAGAGCCAGTGGACAAGTTTTTATAGTTAGTGGATCATATGTTAGGGAAAGTGGTCAAGTTATGAGCGTACGTGGGTAAGTTGATAGGGCTGGTCGACATGTGTTTGTTTCTTTGTTTGTGTCAGTCTGTTGTGTCAGTTTTCATTGGTTGTGTCAGCTTTCATTAGTTGTTTCATTATGCCAATGTGCCATTTTTTCAGAGAGTGTGTCATTTTCAGTTATTGTCGATTTCTTTTTGTGTTACAATTTTACTTTGACGTTTACATTTTGATGTCTTTTTTCTTTGGTTGTGTTAGAAGTTGTCACTGGTCGTGTCAGTCTTCTGTGTTCGTGTCCCTTTGCTTGATTATATCGCTTCTTTGACAGTCTCAATGTTTGTCATTTTTCAGTGGTTGTGTCTTTTTCGGTTGTTGTTTGTTTCCTTTTGTGTGTTACATTTTGATCTTTACATTTGGCTGTCTTGTTTTCTTTGGTTGTATCAGTTTGTCGTTGTGTCAGATTTTCAGTGTTTATGTTGGCAGTTTTCATTGGTTGTTTTAGTTTTCCTTGCTTGTGTCGCTTCGTTCCTGTCTCAATGGTTGTCATTGTTTCAGTTACTGTGTTATTTTTCGTTTGTTCTTGATTTCTTTTTGTGCATTTGACTGTTACTTTTTGATTTGTAAATTTAGATGCCTTGTTTTCTTGAGGTGCACCTTTCAGTGTTTTTGTTATTTTTTATTGTTTGTGTTATTCGTTTTCATTGGTTGTTTCATTTTGTTGGTGTACCATTTTTCAGTGGCTGTGTCATTTTTCCTTTATTGTCGAACTCTTTTTGTGTATGTCTCTGTTACATTTTGGATGTTTTGCTTTTCTTTAGGTGCCTTGTTCAGTTTTTGTGTAAGTTTTCAGTATTTATGTCAGCAATTTTGTTGATGTGTTGTGTCAGTTTTCCTTTAATCTGTCATTTTCGTGTGTTTTCGATGTGTGTGTGTTTTCGATGTGTGTGTGTGTGTGTGTGTGTGTGTGTGTGTGTGTGTGTGTGTGTGTGTGTGTGTGTGTGTGTGACAATTTAATGTTTACATTTGGATGTCATGTTTTCTTTAGGTGTCTAGTTCAGTGTTTTGTTTTGTCAGTTTTCAGTGTTTATTTCAGCATTTTTCCTTGTCTGTGTCAGTTTGTCGTTGTGCCATTTTTCCATTGTTTAAGTCATTTTGTTGTGTCATTTTATTTTTGAGTAGTTGTCGATTTCTTTGTGTGTGTTACATTTTGACGTTTACATGTGTGCATCGTTCAGTGTTTATGTCATTTTCATTGGTCATTTCAGTTTTCATTGTTTGTGTCATTCAATTTTTTTTTCAGTAGTTGTTGATTTCTTTGTATGTGTTACATTTTGACGTTTACATTTGTGGATCCTTCAGTTTTTATGTAATTTTTCATTGCTTTTGTCAGTTTTCCTTGTTTTGGGTTGGTGAAATATTATCGTATATGTGTATTTGCGTGAGTAATTTGAGGACTCAGTGAGCGCCTATTTGTCAACCGTGATGGAACGGACAACCAATGATCTCATCAATCTTGTATGTTACGCTAGATCCGACACAATTTTTGCCTTCTCGTTACTTCTTAATTGTCGTAGCGTTGCTTGCTCCTAATGGCCATGCACCCCTGATAACCTCTGTGAAGAGAAGGGAGTTATCGATATCTCACAATGAGCCTTTTTCGCGGCAATGAAGACATTATAAATAAACTGACGATAACGATAGAGCGGATGTTTCAGCTTATGAAGTCATCACCTCTTACAACTACAAAAGACATATTTCAGCAACACACTACACAATATACAATACAAACTAGCTATATAGCACATAGTACATAATATGTACAGATACTTTGTGAATCAACAAGCACCTTCGCTATTCTACTACTACTACTACTGCTGCTGCTGCTACTACTACTACTACTACTACTACTACTACTACTACTACTACTACTACTACTACTACTACTACTACTACTACTACTACTACTACTACTACTACTACTACTACTACTACTACTACTACTACTATTACTACTACTACTACTTCTACAACAACAACAACTACTACTACTACTACTACTACTACTACTACTACTACTACTACTACTACTACTACTACTACCACTACCACCACTACTACTACTACTACTACTACTACTACTACTACTACTACTACTACTACTACTACTACTACTACTACTACTACTACTACTACTGCTGCTGCTGCTGATGCTGCTGCTGCTGCTGCTACTTCTACTACATTTTGCTACTATTACAACTACTAATAATGCTACTCTAATACTACTACCAGTCCATCTCCACCTCTTTTTCCTCGCCTTTTTCTCCATTTTTTACTTACTACTACTACTACTACTACTACTACTACTACTACTACTACTACTACTACTACTACTACTACTACTACTACTACTACTACTGCTGCTGCTGCTGCTGCTGCTACTACTACTACTGCTACTACTGCTACTACTACTACTGCTATTACTACCTACTACTACTACTACTACTACTACTACTACTACTACTACTACTACTACTACTACTACTACTACTACTACTACTACTGCTACTGCTGCTACTACTGCTGCTGCTGCTACTACTACTACTTGTATTGCTGCTGCTATCACCAACATCGCTACTACCGTTATTATTACTACTAGCTCTACTACCACCACCACCACTAACACTACTTCTTCTATTGTTACTACTACTACTGCTACTACTACTGCTGCTACTGCTGCTGCTGCTGCTGCTGCTACCACCACCACCACTACTACGACTACCAATATTATTACTACTTGTATTACTGAACCATATCGTCGGAGATCGCAATAAGTGGAAAAGCTTAATCGCCTACGCCATCCGGTAAGACACGCGATGATGATGACTACAATTACTATATGTTGTTATGTTTACTTTTCCCCGCTAATGTTAATATCGGTGGAAACTTCTGTTACTACTTATATTAATGCTACTTCTATTGCTTAGATAGCCTATGACAATTGTGTAAACATAAGACCGAAAGAATAATACTCATACAATTACTACATACACATGTGCATGCCTATTTGCAAGTAACAACAACAACTACAAAATATCTAATCCATCGCAGGAATGCTGTTTTGGTACGGAACCTATCATGTTTGCGCCACGTGGTACAATCGATTTGTCTCAGTAAGCGCAAGCCACATGTTTTCTCGCCCACAATACCAACCTAACACTCATGCCATTGTAAGCGCACCTTATTAATTTTTTTTATTATTTGTGAATTAAAGTTAAGTTAGTTGCATATCCTTTACAGCCTTAGCAGTCAACCCTATTCCACTTATCTGTCCATTTGTTTCTTTATTTTTATTTATCAGTCTTTATGTTTTTATGTTGTTGTTGTTTTTTTTTTTCGTTTGAAGCTCTATGACCTGTAACATCACCTTTAAAAAAAAATAAAAAAAATAGCGGTCTTTTATTATTAAACATGTATAAGGAAACATATCGTTTCTGACGCTCGGGTCCATTAACCACCATTATGCACCGCCGGGAACCCGTCAAACGAATTAGTTTACTAAGGATATATAAGAAAATCAATCGATAATTAAACCACCCCTCGCTGCTGTTGTACACCTCAAGGTATCACTGGACTACCTCTTACATCAAGGCTCATTTTAACCACCACCGTGTCACTACACGTACCATCCCCAACAATTTAAGGTGTCACTTTACCTCCACTTGACCATCTCTTGACCACGTCATCACTCACTTTAACCACAACAGTGTAACTTCACGTACCGTCCCCTACAATTTAAGGGGTTACGTGTCCATCCAAAATTAAAGAAGGTGGGTCGTAAGAAATGGATGACTGAAGGAATTTTACACCTCATGGAAACAAGAAGACTCAGCAAAAATAATTCTGTCAAATATGAAGAAATTCACAGACAAGTCAGAACATTATGTAAGGAGGCAAAAGAAGCATGGCTTGAGGAAAAGTGCTTAGAAATTGAAAGCCAACACAACAGTCAAAATACCAAATTAGTGCACAAAAGAATTCAGGAACTTACTAATAAAAGAACAAGTACATCAACCGGGTGTCTAAAAACTGAAGATGGCAAAATCATAATAGAAAAAGACCAGATTCAACAGGTATGGACAGATTATGTGAAACACCTTTATGATGATAACAGAGACGAACAGTATGATATTAGATTTAATAATGAAGGACCGCCAATTTTGGAGATGGAGGTTCGAAATGTTCTTAAGCATATGAAAGCTGGCAAGGCCCCCGGTGCAGATAACATCACAACAGAAATGATTAAAGCTTTAGAAGAATTTGGACTAGATCAAGTCACCAGACTGCTGAACACATTATATGATACTGGAGATATACCTCCTGAATTATGTAACTCTATATTTATTGCAATCCCAAAGAAATCAGAAACCTTGGAATGTGATCAACATAGAACAATTAGTATAATGAGTCACATCACAAAGATTTTGCTAAGAATTATCATGCAAAGAATGAGGAAGAAGATACAACCTGAAATAGGGGAAGAACAATGCGGGTTTGTAGAAGGAAAGGGTACAGTAAATGCTGTGTATATGCTGCGAACAGTTATTGAACGTGCTATAGAAGTAAACAAGGATATACATCTTTGCTTTATTGACTATACAAAGGCTTTTGATAGCGTTAGACATGTCAGCATGGTGGATATGCTTGCAGATCTACAAATTGATGGGAAAGACATTAGACTTATAAAAAACATATATTGGAAACAACAAGCTGCAATAAGGATTGATAATGAAGTGGGACAGTATCAGCCAATTAAGAGATGTGTTAGGCAGGGATGTGTGATGTCTCCAGATCTTTTTTCCCTGTACAGTGAAAATATTTTCAGAAATGTAGAGGATATAAATGGAATCAGCATTGGAGGACGAAACATCAATAACATTAGATATGCAGATGATACAGTATTAATTGCAGACAATGAGCAGGTCCTGCAACAATTAGTAGATGCGGTTGTTGTACACAGTGAGCAACTGGGGTTAGAATTAAATTGTAAAAAGACTCAGGTTATGGTCGTCAGTAGGAAGGAAGAAGTGCCACAATGTAATATACAAGTAAATGGAAATATTCTTCAACAAGTTAATCGGTACAATTGTCTTGGAACAGTTATAACATCTGATGGGAGATGCCTTGAAGAGATTAGAACAAGAATCGCCATGGCGAAAGTAGCCTTTAGCAAGATGAAAAACATTCTGACCAATAAGAAGATGTCAATTGAAACGAGAAAAAGAGTGTTGAGGGGATACATAGAGCCTGTTCTTTTGTATGGATGTGAAACTTGGACAATGAGCAGTCAAGCTGAAAAGCATCTGATGGCTGCAGAAATGTGGTTTCTGAGGAAAATGCAAAGAATACCATGGACAGACAGAAAAACCAATGACCAAGTACTACAGGAGACAAATGAACATCGTAAACTGATTAGAGAAATTAGACGTAGACAGTCAAAATTTTTTGGACATGTTATGAGAAGAAATGGATTGGAGAACTTAGTGACAACTGGCAAGATCGAGGGGAACAGACTAAGAGGAAGACCGAGAGGAAAATACCTGGATGGCTTGGCCACATGGCATGGACGAGACAGGAACACTGAGCTGATCCACGACACTGGTGATCGAGTGAAATGGCGAGTCATGACCGCCCACGCTTTCCGGCATGGCACATGATTGATTGATTGTCCACCCCTTGACCACTTGACTACCTCTTGACCACGACTACTTTTTTAAACACAAGGAGTTATCGCCCTTTGCGGAGGAGGAGGGTTATTGATTTCCTCCGCAAAAAACATCACGTCTTCAGCCCGTCCTACACTATTACTGTGGAGACGTTTCTGCTACTGTGGAGACGTTTCTGCTACTGTGGAGATGTTTCTGGTACAGTGGAGACGTGTCTGCTACTGTGAAGATGTTTCTGGTACAGTAGAGACGTGTCTGCTACTGTGGAGATGTTTCTGGTACAATGGAGACGTTTCTGCTACTGTGGAGATGTTTCTGGTACAGTGGAGACGTGTCTGCTACTGTGGAGATGTTTCTGGTACAGTGGAGACATGTATGCTACTGTGGAGATGTTTCTGGTACAGTGGAGACGTGTATGCTACTGTGGAGATGTTTCTGGTACAGTGGAGACGTGTATGCTACTGTGGAGACGTGTATGCTTCTGCAGAGAAGCCGCTGCTACCGTGTAGGCGTTTCTGCTATTGTGGAGAAACTTCTGATACTGGGATGAAGTTTCTGCTATGGGGGGGGGGGGGGGACGACGTTTATGCTACTCTCGAGACATTTCTGCAGACGTGGAAACGTTTATGCTACTGTGGAGAACTTATGGGAATTACTCATCTGCCACTACAGGGTGAGGTTAGGTTTTACTCTGTGGCATTTGTCAATCTGTAGTCTGCTACTTAATACCTATCATTGTACGAGTATATGTGCTCTTAGATTGCAGGATTTAGCTTTACTTCAATGCATTTCCTCGTCTTCTTTTGTCATTATGCTTTTGTTGTGACGTTGTAGACAGGAGGTAGAGAATCAACAAATCACACACCACATAGAATAGAATCAACAAATCACACAACACACAAAACAGAATCAACAAATCACACAACACACAGAAGGGAATCAACAAATCACACACAACACATAAGAGTATAAAGAAATCACACAACACACAGACGAGAATCAAGAAATCACACAACACACAGAAGAGAATCAACAAATCACACAACACACAGAAGAGAATCAACAAATCACACAAACCACAGACGAATATAAAAAAAACAGTTGTCACTGAGTTCATTTATTGTTCAATCTCCAGAAAGTGAAACACACAAGATAAAACACATCTAAACGGGATGTTGTGAGGGTGTTTGGGTGTGTGAATGTGTGTGGATGTGGGGTGTGTGTGTGTGTGATGCAAGCCATACTGTTGTTGACATAACTGCCAGGTGTTGCTGTATGCATGGTTGTCTCAATGTCTCCATAGAATGAAGCCCTTTGCCAGCACTTTATGCTAATCAGACATCTTTCCTGCTGTTGAAACCATATATCTCAACATAATGATCGTCTGACCAGGGAAAGTTGCCCTATTGACCGACATAAAGCCACTACCAGGTCGAGCACATACCGGCTATCTGAGACCAACAACTGAAACAGCAAACATCTGCAGTTTGTTTCCAGTACAACCCTCACGGGAAGACTGTCTTTCCTTTCAAACATTGTTAACAAGTGTCATTTTAATAGTATCATTTCTATGAAGCATTGCATTAATGCAGGTATTTGTGTCTCAAACTTGATGTTTTAATAAAAGAAAACCAGAAACAGGCAGGTAATATTACAAAACTGTGTGTTGAATAATAACATAACCATCTTGTATTTCTCCTGAGCTACAGTTTTGCACACGTCCGAGCCTGAGTGGTCCATGGGTGACTGGAAAGTAAAGCAGAAACACATGTCAACACAAACTTCGGGCTGAAGCACAAGTATGACAATACAGCTCCATGTACACACCGTGGTTGTTTCTATGTGAGAGTGCGTTTGTTGTGTACCCATGTGCATATCTATTAAGACTTAGTACTCTTCTTTATTGCGGTGACGCCTGGTCAATTTACTCACACCAAGAGAAGCGTTTAAACAGTTTTTATAAGCGGTGCCGGCGAAGAATACTTGGTATTAAGTGGCAAGACAAAATGACAAATACTGAAGTATTGGACAGATCAGATTGTGTGACAGTTTTTTCCATGCTCAGTTTTCGTAGACTCAGATGGATAAGACACGTTAGGAGGATGGATGATGGTAGAATACCAAATGTAAATTTTTTGGTGAATTACAGATGGATAAGAGATCTCGGGATCGGCATCTACGAAACAAAGATGTGTGTAAGTGGGACATGATTGATACAGGCATTGATAATGCACACTTGGAGCAATTCGCCGCAGAATGTGTTAAATGGAGGGCATATATCAGAAATGGAATAAAGGCAAAGGAGAAGATGATTGCAAATAAGTTACACACTGAGCGCGTGAGACGTAAGATCGTTCGTGATAGTGAAAATGACCATGTGTTCACATGCATCCATTGTGGCCAAACATCTACAGGGCGAATTGGTCAGATCAGTCACATTCGCTACCGCCTTAGGTTGTACTTATTCTGCTTTTCTTGATAGCACAATGTAACAATCTATCGCCTGTCAAGGCGGCAAGTTGCCAAGGAATGGATGTGATTGCACGTCGGTGTACGTATATATATACACGCCTGCGTGGCTGTGTTTTATGCGCGCGTGTGTTTATACTTTATGTCAGCGGAAATGTAAATATAAACTAGCAAAACGTGCTGACGCATACAGGTATATGTGCTGACTGACACATACAGGTATATGTGCTGACTGACACATACAGGTATATGTGCTGACTGACACATACAGGTATATGTGCTGACTGACACATACAGGTATATGTGCTGACTGACGCATACAGGTATATGTGCTGACGCATACAGGTATATGTGCTGACTGACACATACAGGTATATGTGCTGACTGACACATACAGGTATATGTGCTGACTGACACATACAGGTATATGTGCTGACTGACACATACAGGTATATGTGCTGACGCATACCGGTATATGTGCTGACGCATACAGGTATATGTGCTGACGCATACAGGTATATGTGCTGACTGACACATACATGTATATGCTGACTGACACATACAGGTATATGTGCTGACTGACACATACAGGTATATGTGCTGACTGACACATACAGGTATATGTGCTGACTGACACATATAGGTATATGTGCTGACGCATACAAGTATATGTGCTGACTGACACACACAGGTATATGTGTGCTTTAATCGAGTTTGTAGAGGTATAGATCATGGCATGATTTAGGGAAAAGTGCGGTCTGTACGAGGAGACAGTGCAAAGTGACCCTCCACGAGGGTTGATCACAAGAGCGTGAAAAACGCTAGGGACGCTCCGTGAAAAGCGTTAGGGAAGCTCCATGAAAGGACGTAGCGTCACCTTCAATCAATTGGGCTTGAGCCACGGGGCTTGTTCTCGTTTCAAGTAGCCATGACCACACAATGAGCCGCTACAATATTAGCTAGAGTTTGTAATCATTGTCGAATCTAAGTATTGTGTAAGAGTGACAGACGTGTTGTATAAATGATAATGTGAACTGTATAATATTTGGAGTCAATAGAATAGTCAAACTACACCCGTGTTCTGTTCTTGAGGAAATGTCGAGTTGTGTTCTAAACAGTTAGTTGTGACAGACTGTGCAGTGTGGCAGAGCGTAAACAGAAATTAAGATAATAATAGAAATAGCTACAGTGAGCCAGACAGTAATGTATTGGTACAGAAACGTGACCACAGCAGCAACAAATGTATAATATGCATTTGTCATTATTCGCCACGTGAAAAAGCCAGGTATCTGCGCCAGCGCTAGAGTAATATATGCGCCACAGTATAGACTTCTAGTGTTGTAAGCAAAAGCAAACTACATGCACCTGAACTTACGGCATGAAGTAAACAAGCGTGGGTGGGACATACAGTGACATGTGACATTAAAATATGCAATCATGGATGGGACATAGTGACATGTGACATGTAATATGCAAAATTGATTGGACACACACCCAGCAAAACATGGAACATGTACACAATCATTTATAGAACACAAGCATCATCTCTGAGACATGTGCACAATAATACATATAAAACACACAGCATCTCTGAGACATCTACACAATTATTAATATAACATACACAGCATCTCTGATACATGTACACAATCATTTAAAGAAAACACATAACTTCTCAGAGACATGCACACAATCATTTTTAAAACACACGCAGCATCTCTGAGACAAGTACACAATCATTTACAGCACACACACAGCGTCTCTCAGACAAGTGCACAATCATTTATAGAACACTCACAGCATCTCTGAGACGTACACAATCATACATATAACAAACGAAGTATATCTGAGACGTGTATTCAATCATTTATAGAACACACGCAGCATCTCTGAGACATCTACACAATTATTAATATAACATACACAGCATCTCTGATACATGTACACAATCATTTAAAGAAAACACATAACTTCTCAGAGACATGCACACAATCATTTTTAAAACACACGCAGCATCTCTGAGACATGCACACAATCATTTATAGAACCACACGCAGCATCTCTGAGACATGCACACAATCATTTATAGAACCACACGCAGCATCTCTGAGACATGTGCACAATCAATTATAGAACACACACAGCATCTATGAGACATGTGCACAATCATACATAGAACAAACGCAACATCTCTGAGACATGAACATTATCATTTATAGAACACACGTAGCATCTCTGAGACATGTACACAATAATTTATAGAACACGGGCATCTTCTCTGAGACATATACACAATCATTTATAGAACCACACGCAGCATCTCTAAGACATGTACACAATCATTTATAGAACCACACACAGCATCTCTTAGACATGCACACAATCATTTATTGAACCACACGCAGAATCTCTGAGACATGCACACAATCATTTATAGAACCACACGCAGCATCTCTGAGACATGCACACAATCATTTATAGAACCACACGCAGCATCTCTGAGACATGCACACAATCATTTATAGAACCACACGCAGCATCTCTGAGACATGCACACAGTTATTTATAGAACCACACTGCAGCATCTCTGAGACATGCACACAGTTATTTATAGAACCACACGCAGCATCTCTGAGACATGCACACAGTTATTTATAGAACCACACGCAGCATCTCTGAGACATGCACACAGTTATTTATAGAACCACACGCAGCATCTCTGAGACATGTACACAAATAACTTAAGCACCAACTCTGGGACAGTTAAATGATCACATACACGACCGCTTGTACAGCAGAGACAACCATCAGACAACATATACAGCATACAGGGACAATCTGAGAACACATAAAACCGTATACAGAAACTACCCTCTAACACCCACCAGCTAGTGGTCCTGTACGTGTATGTAAATCTTATTGTCTTTAGTACAATACTCCTTGTTGAAGGACGTGAAGTAGTAGTCTCCAGGCTGGAGGGCGTGCACCACATTCACGGCGTACGAGTCGAAGGGGAAGGGCGGCAGTGAGCACTTGTTGTAGTTGGTGTAGCTGACCAGGTTCTCAATGGGGATGTTGTAATCGTCGCTGACTGGCAGGAAGCGGACGTGTGTCTTCTTGGGCACCACAAGCTGAGGATGGCAGAAATATAAGATATGTGTGTGAGTGTGTGTGTGTGTGTATGTGTGTGTGTGTGTGTGTGTGTGTGTGAGAGAGAGAGAGAGAGAGAGGGAGAGAGAGAGAGAGAGAGAGAGAGAGAGAGAGCCCGGACAATGACAGAGTTGTTAGGGGTGTTTATGAGATGAAGACAACGAGGAATATTCACACTAGCGTGTGACGTGTTAAGGCACCACATATTCTAAATGTTGCCATCATGATTTAAGAGCCAGTTCTCTTCTTCGACATCTTAACGGTCCAGGCAACGCTTCAAGACAACTCTTCCAGGCAAGTCTACCTGACAACTCTACCAGGCATCTCTCCCAGGCAACTGTTCCAGACATCTCTTCCAGACAACTCAACGAGACAACTCTTCCAGACAATTCTACCAGACAACTCTACCAGACAACTTTTCCAGAAACACTACCAGACAACTTTACCAGGCAACTTCTACCAGACAACTCTACCAGACAACTCTACAAGACAACTTTAACAGACTTTTCCAGACAACTCTACCAGACAACACTTCCAGACAACTCTTCAAGGCAACTCTTCTAGGCAACTCTTCCATACAACTCTTCCAGCCATCTCTTCCAGCCATCTCTTCAAGGCAACTCTTCTAGGCAACTCTTCCATACAACTCTTCCAGACATCTCTTCCAGACAACTCTTCCATGCATCACTTCCAGACAACTCTTCCAGGTCATTCTACCAGGCAACTCTTCCAGACAACTCTTCCAGACCAGGAAAAGCTTCCAGACAACTCTACGAGGCACTCTCTCCGCTGGATGGTGATGCTGTCATTTACACAGATGGGTTGGTCGTCTGACATGTGAGAAGCTCATGGGCCTTTACGGCTCAGGCCGAAGGGAGAATTGTGAAGGAGGACTCTGGTGCTTTTGCTGAGACCACAAGTAGCCTGACTATGGAAGTCATCGCAGTAAGTAAAGCAATAACATGGCTGGAGACACAGACATTCACTAGGGCATGTTTCCTTGGCGACTCAATGAGCATGCTCAAGAGGACAGAGATGGGGTGTATTCGAAGAGAATGGTTGCTGTCTCTGGAGCGGTCTCGACATGCAAAGATTAGTTTCATCTTCGTGCCAGGGCATACGGGAGTACAAGGAAATGAGCGGGCTGACAACTCGCAGGTGAGGCTACGGTGGAGGGCGGACGCGGCATGGACCAGGCTGACATTCTGAATGCTCTACGAGAAGTAAGACTTTTGCGAGAACCAAGTGATGACTGTGAATCTACAACCATGGCCAGACTGCGAGAACAGCAAATTAAAAGAGGGGTGGCCAAACAAGAACACTACGCAGGAAGCCAAAGAAGATTGATAAACCAACACAGAACTGGTGTCGTTAGCCGCTACACGCTGCGGGATTTGCTGAGGAGGGGATCCGAGCACTTATGGACTGAATGGTTCGATGTGCAATGAGGATGATCTGTCGACTAACTAACTAACATCTACGAGGCAACTCCCCCAGACAACTCTTCAGGGAAACTCTTCCGGGCAACTCTTAAGGCCAAAATACTAAGTAACACTACCAGGCCAATCTACCAGGCCAATCTACCAGGCCAATCTACCAGGCAGCTCTTTCAGGCAACACTTTCAGGCAACTCTACCATGCAACGTATCTAGGCAACTCTTACAGGCAACACTCCTAGGCAACTCTCATAGACAACGCTTCTAGACAACTTTCAAATCGACTCTATTAAGCAACTCTTCCAGGCAATTCTTTCAGACAACTCTTCCAGGCCACTCCGCGAAACGGCTTATTGCCAATGTAATGCGCTGGCTGACCCCATTCACATACTGCAGACACTGTCAAATACTGCAGACACAGATGAGCCCAGCCACAGCTGAGGGTATTGGACTCGATCACCGCGCGTGGAAGTAAAAAACGCTAACTACTGAACGTGATCGTGGCATTGTTGTGGGGACATGACAATGTGACGTCGATCTACTGACCGTGGCATCGATGGGTGGGGGAGAGAGCATGGCAATGTGACGTGGATCTACTGTCCGTTGTATTGTTGTGGGGACATGGCAGTGTGACGTGGATCTACTGTCCGTGGTATTGTTGGGGAGACATGGCAGTGTGACGTGGATCTACTGTCCATGGTATTGTTGTGGGGACATGGCAGTGTGACGTGGATCTACTGTCCGTGGTATTGTTGGGGGGACATGGCAGTGTGACGTGGATCTACTGTCCGTGGTATTGTTGGGGGGACATGACAGTGTGACGTGGATCTACTGTCCGTGGTATTGTTGTGGGGACATGGCAGTGTGACGTGGGTCTACTGTCCGTGGTATTGTTGGGGGGACATGGCAGTGTGACGTGGATCTACTGTCCGTGGTAATGTTGTGGGGACATGGCAGTGTGACGTGGATCTACTGTCCGTGGTATTGTTGGGGGGACATGGCAGTGTGACGTGGATCTACTGTCCGTGGTATTGTTGGGGGGGGGGGACATGGCAGTGTGACGTGGATCTACTGTCCGTGGTATTGTTGTGGGGACATGGCAGTGTGGCGCGGATCTACTGTCCGTGGTGTTGTTTTGGGGACATGGCAGTGTGACGTGGATCTACTGTCCGTGGTATTGTTGTGGGGACATGACAGTGTGACGTGGATCTACTGTCCGTGGTATTGTTGTGGGGACATGGCAGTGTGACGTGGGTCTACTGTCCGTGGTATTGTTGTGGGGACATGGCAGTGTGGCGTAGATCTACTGTCCGTTGTATTGATGTGTGGACATGACAGTGTGACGTGGATCTACTGTCCATTGTATTGTTGTGGGGACATGACAGTGTGACGTGGATCTACTGTCCGTTGTATTGTTGTGGGGACATGGCAGTTTGAAGTGGATCTACTGTCCGTGGTATTGTTGTGGGGACATGACAGTGTGACATGGATCTACTGTCCGTGGTATTGTTGTGGGGACATGGCAGTGTGACGTGGATCTACTGTCCGTGGTATTGTTTTGGGGACATGGTAGTGTGACGTGGATCTACTGTCCGTGGTGTTGTTTTGGGGACATGGCAGTGTGACGTGGATCTACTGTCCGTGCTGTTGTTTTGGGGACATGGTAGTGTGACGTGGATCTACTGTCCGTGGTATTGTTTTGGGGATATGGTAGTGTGACGTGGATCTACTGTCCGTGGTGTTGTTTTGGGGACATGGCAGTGTGACGTGGATCTACTGTCCGTAGTATTGTTGTGGGGACATGGCAGTGTGGCGTGGATCTACTGTCCGTGGTATTGTTGTGGGGACATGGCAGTGTGACGTGGGTCTACTGTCCGTGCTATTGTTGTGGGGACATGGCAGTGTGACGTGGATCTACTGTCCGTGGTAATGTTGGGGGGGGGGGGGACATGGCAGTGTGACGTGGATCTACTGTCCGTGGTATTGTTGTGGGGATATGGCAGTGTGGCGTGGATCTACTGTCCGTGGTGTTGTTTTGGGGACATGGCAGTGTGACGTGGATCTTCTGTCCGTGGTATTGTTGTGGGGACATGACAGTGTGACGTGGATCTACTGTCCGTGGTATTGTTGTGGGGACATGGCAGTGTGACGTGGGTCTACTGTCCGTGGTATTGTTGTGGGGACATGGTAGTGTGGCGTAGATCTACTGTCCGTTGTATTGTTGTGTGGACATGACAGTGTGACGTGGATCTACTGTCCATTGTATTGTTGTGGGGACATGACAGTGTGACGTGGATCTACTGTCCGTTGTATTGTTGTGGGGACATGGCAGTATGACGTGGATCTACTGTCCGTGGTATTGTTGTGGGGACATGACAGTGTGACATGGATCTACTGTCCGTGGTATTGTTGTGGGGATATGGCAGTGTGACGTGGATCTACTGTACGTGGTATTGTTTTGGGGACATGGCAGTGTGACGTGGATCTACTGTCCGTTGTATTGTTGTGGGACATGGCAGTGTGACGTGGATCTACTGTCCGTGGTATTGTTGTGGTGACATGGCAGTGTGACGTGTATCTACTGTCCGTGGTATTGTTTTGGGGTCATGGCAGTGTGACGTGGATCTACTGTCCGTGGTATTGTTGTGGGGACATGGCAGTGTGACGTGGATCTACTGTCCGTGGTATTGTTGTGGGGACATGGCAGTGTGACGTGGATCTACTGTCCGTGGTATTGTTGTGGGGACATGGTAGTTTGACGTGGATCTACTGTCCGTGGTATTGTTGTGGGGACATGGCAGTGTGACGTGGATCTACTGTCCGTGGTATTGTTGTGGGGACATGGCAGTGTGACGTGGGTCTACTGTCCGTGGTATTGTTGTGGGGACATGGCAGTGTGACGTGTATCTACTGTCCGTGGTATTGTTTTGGGGACATGGCAGTGTGACGTGGATCTACTGTCCGTGGTATTGTTGTGGGGACATGGCAGTGTGACGTGGATCTACTGTCCGTGGTATTGTTTTGGGGACATGGCAGTGTGACGTGGATCTACTGCCCGTTGTATTGTTGTGGGACATGGCAGTGTGACGTGGATCTACTGTCCGTGGTATTGTTGTGGTGACATGGCAGTGTGACGTGTATCTACTGTCCGTGGTATTGTTTTGGGGACATGGCAGTGTGACGTGGATCTACTGTCCGTGGTATTGTTGTGGGGACATGGCAGTGTGACGTGGATCTACTGTCCGTGGTATTGTTGTGGGGACATGGCAGTGTGACGTGGATCTACTGTCCGTGGTATTGTTGTGGGGACATGGTAGTTTGACGTGGATCTACTGTCCGTGGTATTGTTGTGGGGACATGGCAGTGTGACGTGGATCTACTGTCCGTGGTATTGTTGTGGGGACATGGCAGTGTGACGTGGATCTACTGTATGTGGTATTGTTGGGGGGACATGACAGTGTGACGTGGATCTACTGTCCGTGGTATTGTTGTGGGGACATGGCAGTGTGACATGGATCTACTGTCCGTGGTATTGTTGTGGGGACATGGCAGTGTGACATGGATCTACTGTCCGTTGTATTGTTGTGGGGACATGGCAGTGTGACGTGGATCTACTGGCAGTGGTATTGTTTTGGAGACATGGTAGTGTGACGTGGATCTACTGTCCGTGGTGTTGTTTTGGGGACATGGCAGTGTGACGTGGATCTACTGTCCGTGGTGTTGTTTTGGGGACATGGTTGTGTGACGTGGATCTACTGTCCGTGGTGTTGTTTTGGGGACATGGCAGTGTGACGTGGATCTACTGTCCGTGGTGTTGTTTTGGGGACATGGTAGTGTGACGTGGATCTACTGTCCGTGTTATTGTTTTGGGGATATGGTAGTGTGACGCGGATCTACTGTCCGTGGTGTTGTTTTGGGGACATGGCAGTGTGACGTTGATCTACTGTCCGTAGTATTGTTGTGGGGACATGGCAGTGTGGCGTGGATCTACTGTCCGTGGTATTGTTGTGGGGACATGGCAGTGTGGCGTGGATCTACTGTCCGTGGTATTGTTGGGGGGACATGGTAGTGTGACGTGGATCTACTGTCCGTGGTGTTGTTTTGGGGACATGGCAGTGTGACGTGGATCTACTGTCCGTGGTGTTGTTTTGGGGACATGGTAGTGTGACGTGGATCTACTGTCCGTGGTGTTGTTTTGGGGACATGGCAGTGTGACGTGGATCTACTGTCCGTGGTGTTGTTTTGGGGACATGGTAGTGTGACGTGGATCTACTGTCCGTGGTATTGTTTTGGGGATATGGTAGTGTGACGTGGATCTACTGTCCGTGGTGTTGTTTTGGGGACATGGCAGTGTGACGTGGATCTACTGTCCGTAGTATTGTTGTGGGGACATGGCAGTGTGGCGTGGATCTACTGTCCGTGGTATTGTTGTGGGGACATGGCAGTGTGGCGTGGATCTACTGTCCGTGGTATTGTTGGGGGGACATGGTAGTGTGACGTGGATCTACTATCCGTGGTGTTGTTTTGGGGACATGGCAGTGTGACGTGGATCTACTGTCCGTTTTATTGTTTTGGGGACATGGCAGTGTGACGTGGGTCTACTGTCAGTAGTATTGTTGTGGGGACATGGCAGAGTGACGTGGATCTACTGTCCGTGGTATTGTTGGGGGGACATGGCAGTGTGACGTGGATCTACTGTCCGTTTTTTTTGTTTTGTGGACATGGCAGTGTGACGTGGATCTACTGTCCGTAGTATTGTTGTCGGGACATGGCAGTGTGGCGTGGATCTACTGTCCGTGGTATTGTTGTGGGGACATGGCAGTGTGACGTGGATCTACTGTCCGTGGTATTGTTGTGGGGACATGGCAGTGTGACGTGGGTCTACTGTCCGTGCTATTGTTGTGGGGACATGGCAGTGTGGCGTGGATCTACTGTCCGTGGTATTGTTGTGGGGACATGGCAGTGTGACGTGGATCTACTGTCCATGGTATTGTTGGGGGGACATGGCAGTGTGACGTGGATCTACTGTCCGTGGTATTGTTGAGGGGAAATGGCAGTGTGACGTGGATCTACTGTCCGTGGTATTGTTGTGAGGACATGGCAGTGTGACGTGGATCTACTGTCCGTGGTATTGTTGGGGGGGGGGGGAACATGGCAGTGTGACGTGGATCTAATGTCCGTGGTATTGTTGGGGGGGGGGGGACATGGAAGTGTGACGTGGATCTACTGTCCGTGGTATTGTTGTGGGGACATGGCAGTGTTGCGTGGATCTACTGTCCGTGGTGTTGTTTTGGGGACATGGCTGTGTGACGTGGATCTACTGTCCGTGGTATTGTTGTGGGGACATGACAGTGTGACGTGGATCTACTGTCCGTGGTATTGTTGTGGGGACATGGCAGTGTGACGTGGGTCTACTGTCCGTGGTATTGTTGTGGGGACATGGCAGCGTGGCGTAGATCTACTGTCCGTTGTATTGTTGTGTGGACATGACAGTGTGACGTGGATCTACTGTCCATTGTATTGTTGTGGGGACATGACAGTGTGACGTGGATCTACTGTCCGTTGTATTGTTGTGGGGACATGGCAGTTTGACGTGGATCTACTGTCCGTGGTATTGTTGTGGGGACATGGCAGTGTGACGTGGATCTACTGTCCGTGGTATTGTTTTGGGGACATGGCAGTGTGACGTGGATCTACTGTCCGTTGTATTGTTGTGGTGACATGGCAGTGTGACGTGTATCTACTGTCCGTGGTATTGTTTTGGGGACATGGCAGTGTGAAGTGGATCTACTGTCCGTGGTATTGTTGTGGGGACATGGCAGTGTGACGTGGATCTACTGTCCGTGGTATTGTTGTGGGGACATGGCAGTGTGACGTGGATCTACTGTCCGTGGTATTGTTGTGGGGACATGGTAGTTTGACGTGGATCTACTGTCCGTGGTATTGTTGTGGGGACATGGCAGTGTGACGTGGATCTACTGTCCGTGGTATTGTTGTGGGGACATGGCAGTGTGACGTGGATCTACTGTATGTGGTATTGTTGGGGGGGTCATGACAGTGTGACGTGGATCTACTGTCCGTGGTATTGTTGTGGGGACATGACACTGTGACGTGGATCTACTGTCCGTTGTATTGTTGTGGGGACATGGCAGTTTGACGTGGATCTACTGTCCGTGGTATTGTTGTGGGGACATGACAGTGTGACATGGATCTACTGTCCGTGGTATTGTTGTGGGGACATGGCAGTGTGACGTGGATCTACTGTCCGTGGTATTGTTTTGGGGACATGGCAGTGTGACGTGGATCTACTGTCCGTTGTATTGTTGTGGTGACATGGCAGTGTGACGTGTATCTACTGTCCGTGGTATTGTTTTGGGGACATGGCAGTGTGACGTGGATCTACTGTCCGTGGTATTGTTGTGGGGACATGGCAGTGTGACGTGGATCTTCTGTCCGTGGTATTGTTGTGGGGACATGGCAGTGTGACGTGGATCTACTGTCCGTGGTATTGTTGTGGGGACATGGTAGTTTGACGTGGATCTACTGTCCGTGGTATTGTTGTGGGGACATGGCAGTGTGACGTGGATCTACTGTCCGTGGTATTGTTGTGGGGACATGGCAGTGTGACGTGGATCTACTGTATGTGGTATTGTTGGGGGGACATGACAGTGTGACGTGGATCTACTGTCCGTGGTATTGTTGTGGGGACATGGCAGTGTGACATGGATCTACTGTCCGTGGTATTGTTGTGGGGACATGGCAGTGTGACGTGGATCTACTGTCCGTGGTGTTGTTTTGGGGACCCGGCAGTGTGGCGTGGATCTACTGTCCGTGGTATTGTTGTGGGGACATGGCAGTGTGACGTGGATCTACTGGCAGTGGTATTGTTTTAGGGACATGGCAGTGTGACGTGGATCTACTGTCCGTGGTATTGTTTTGGAGACATGGTAGTTTGACGTGGATCTACTGTCCGTGGTGTTGTTTTGGGGACATGGCAGTGTGACGTGGATCTACTGTCCGTGGTGTTGTTTTGGGGACATGGTAGTGTGACGTGGATCTACTGTCCGTGGTGTTGTTTTGGGGACATGGCAGTGTGACGTGGATCTACTGTCCGTGGTGTTGTTTTGGGGACATGGCAGTGTGACGTGGATCTACTGTCCGTGGTGTTGTTTTGGGGACATGGTAGTGTGACGTGGATCTACTGTCCGTGGTATTGTTTTGGGGATATGGTAGTGTGACGTGGATCTACTGTCCGTGGTGTTGTTTTGGGGACATGGCAGTGTGACGTTGATCTACTGTCCGTAGTATTGTTGTGGGGACATGGCAGTGTGGCGTGGATCTACTGTCCGTGGTATTGTTGTGGGGACATGGCAGTGTGGCGTGGATCTACTGTCCGTGGTATTGTTGGGGGGACATGGTAGTGTGACGTGGATCTACTGTCCGTGGTGTTGTTTTGGGGACATGGCAGTGTGACGTGGATCTACTGTCCGTGGTGTTGTTTTGGGGACATGGTAGTGTGACGTGGATCTACTGTCCGTGGTGTTGTTTTGGGGACATGGCAGTGTGACGTGGATCTACTGTCCGTGGTGTTGTTTTGGGGACATGGCAGTGTGACGTGGATCTACTGTCCGTGGTATTGTTTTGGGGACATGGTAGTGTGACGTGAATCTACTGTCCGTGGTATTGTTTTGGGGATATGGTAGTGTGACGTGGATCTACTGTCCGTGGTGTTGTTTTTGGGACATGGCAGTGTGACGTGGATCTACTGTCCGTAGTATTGTTGTGGGGACATGGCAGTGTGGCGTGGATCTACTGTCCGTGGTATTGTTGTGGGGACATGGCAGTGTGGCGTGGATCTACTGTCCGTGGTATTGTTGGGGGGACATGGTAGTGTGACGTGGATCTACTGTCCGTGGTGTTGTTTTGGGGACATGGCAGTGTGACGTGGATCTACTGTCCGTTTTATTGTTTTGGGGACATGGCAGTGTGACGTGGGTCTACTGTCAGTAGTATTGTTGTGGGGACATGGCAGTGTGACGTGGATCTACTGTCCGTGGTATTGTTGGGGGGACATGGTAGTGTGACGTGGATCTACTGTCCGTCGTATTGTTGTGGGGTCATGGCAGCGTGAGGTGGATCTACTGTCCGTGGTATTGTTTTGGGGACATGACAGTGTGACGTGGATCTACTGTCCGTGGTATTGTTTTGGAGACATGGTAGTGTGACGTGGATCTACTGTCCGTGGTGTTGTTTTGGGGACATGGCAGTGTGACGTGGATCTACTGTCCGTGGTGTTGTTTTGGGGACATGGTAGTGTGACGTGGATCTACTGTCCGTGGTGTTGTTTTGGGGACATGGCAGTGTGACGTGGATCTACTGTCCGTGGTGTTGTTTTGGGGACATGGCAGTGTGACGTGGATCTACTGTCCGTGGTGTTGTTTTGGGGACATGGTAGTGTGACGTGGATCTACTGTCCGTGGTATTGTTTTGGGGATATGGTAGTGTGACGTGGATCTACTGTCCGTGGTGTTGTTTTGGGGACATGGCAGTGTGACGTGGATCTACTGTCCGTAGTGTTGTTGTGGGGACATGGCAGTGTGGCGTGGATCTACTGTCCGTGGTATTGTTGTGGGGACATGGCAGTGTGGCGTGGATCTACTGTCCGTGGTATTGTTGGGGGGACATGGTAGTGTGACGTGGATCTACTGTCCGTGGTGTTGTTTTGGGGACATGGCAGTGTGACGTGGATCTACTGTCCGTGGTGTTGTTTTGGGGACATGGTAGTGTGACGTGGATCTACTGTCCGTGGTGTTGTTTTGGGGACATGGCAGTGTGACATGGATCTACTGTCCGTGGTGTTGTTTTGGGGACATGGCAGTGTGACGTGGATCTACTGTCCTTGGTGTTGTTTTGGGGACATGGTAGTGTGACGTGGATCTACTGTCCGTGGTATTGTTTTGGGGATATGGTAGTGTGACGTGGATCTACTGTCCGTGGTGTTGTTTTGGGGACATGGCAGTGTGACGTGGATCTACTGTCCGTAGTATTGTTGTGGGGACATGGCAGTGTGGCGTGGATCTACTGTCCGTGGTATTGTTGTGGGGACATGGCAGTGTGGCGTGGATCTACTGTCCGTGGTATTGTTGGGGGGACATGGTAGTGTGACGTGGATCTACTGTCCGTGGTGTTGTTTTGGGGACATGGCAGTGTGACGTGGATCTACTGTCCGTTTTATTGTTTTGGGGACATGGCAGTGTGACGTGGGTCTACTGTCAGTAGTATTGTTGTGGGGACATGGTAGTGTGACGTGGATCTACTGTCCGTCGTATTGTTGTGGGGTCATGGCAGCGTGAGGTGGATCTACTGTCCGTGGTATTGTTGTGGGGACATGGCAGTGTGACGTGGATCTACTGTCCGTGGTATTGTTGTGGGGACATGGCAGTGTGACGTGGATCTACTGTCCGTGGTGTTGTTTTGGGGACATGGCAGTGTGACGTGGATCTACTGTCCGTTTTATTGATTTGGGGACATGGCAGTGTGACGTGGGTCTACTGTCAGTAGTATTGTTGTGGGGACATGGCAGTGTGACGTGGATCTACTGTCCGTGGTATTGTTGGGGGGACATGGTAGTGTGACGTGGATCTACTGTCCGTCGTATTGTTGTGGGGTCATGGCAGCGTGAGGTGGATCTACTGTCCGTGGTATTGTTGTGGGGTCATGGTAGTTTTACGTGGATATATTGTCCGTGGTATTGTTGGGGGGACATGACAGTGTGACGTGGATCTACTGCCAATACTGTTGTGAACCCTATTCCAGGCAAAGAAAACAGCGAGCAGTAACTTACCTTAGATGGCAGCGGATATCCCGCGCCCACGGGTATGTTGAGTGTCAGGTAGTCGGTGTAGGCTTCCCTGATCACAAAGATGGCGTATACTGCTTGATTGACAACCAGAGTCTCGTTGTATAATTCAATTCTAAAGTGGAACTGAAATTTGAGAATATACAATTTTGCTGTTTTATATCAACATACAACTTTACTGTTTAATATCAACATACAACGTTGCCGTTTAGTATCAACATACAATTTTGCTGTTTAATATCAAGATACAACATTGCTGTTTAATATCAACATACAACTTTGCTGTTGAACACACAAATCTCACTGTAGTATCCACTGACATACGATAATCATGAAATATCACTGTAGTATGCAATGATATATTATAAACATGAAATGTCACTTTAGTATATACTGATCTATGACAGACATGAAATGCCACTGTAGTATCCACTGATACATGATAAACATGAAATGTCACTGTTGTATCCATTAATATGACACATGACATGTCACTGTTGTAACCATTTATTGGATAAACATGAAATGTCATTGTTGTATCCACTGATATATGATAAACATGAAAAACATATCACTGTTGTATCCACTAATATGATAAACATGAAATATTAATATTGTATCCACTAATATGATAAACATGAAATGTCACTAATATATTTTAAAAAAAAATGAAATATCACTGTACTGTCCACTGATATATGTTAAACATGAAATGTCATTGTACTGTCCACTGATATATATATATATATTAAATATGAAATATCACTGTTGTATCTACTAATATGTTAAACATGAAATGTCACTGCTGTATCCACTAACATGATAAACATGAAATGTCACTGATATATGTTAAACATGAAATATCACTGTACTGTCCACTGATATATTTTAGTTGAGTTGAGTTGAGCTAAGAACTGACATCACTGCACTCAGGACATTCCCATACGCGCTCCGTTCCCTCGTTCAACAGCCAGCGAAGAGTCACACTACTAACCGTTCCCACTGCTATCTGATTGAAAGTTCTCCTGGTCTTCCCTTTCTGTTTTGAGATTCTACCAGAAACCCTGCCAACCCTCCGCAATCTCATCCTTTCCACATAGGGATTCTCAATCTGTATTCCCACCTTCTCCACCTGGCCACACAGGCGCACGACCACCACTCCATTGCCCATAAATAATCTGCCACTAAGATGTGAATTTCCTGTCAGCCTTTCAGCTTGTTCATTCCCCCGTACTACCACACGGCCAGGGCACAACATCCATACAATTCTCACAATCTGTGATCTCTGAAGCGAAGTAAACCATACCATACGAAATATTCCTTTCTCCGTCTTAACAATCATACCCCTTGAGTCCACGATGAAGACAGTGTGTGTTGCAGTAGTCTCCTCTAACCAAAGAGATCCTGCTGTGAGTGCTTCCACCTCCATTCTCATGCTAGAGGTCGTAGCCTCATACATATATAGACACTCGTTTGTTTTGAGAATCGTCCATTAGCCTTCACAATGAAAACCCAACCACTCCGTCTGTTTCTCACCACTGACCCATCTGTATAGATCACTATGTCACCTTGATGTGTGTTGCTCTCGATCAATTGTTGCACCTCAAACTCTGTGCGGCCTGCTGCCCATTCTCTGCACTCACGATCAAGTGTCACTATTACATTGTGTCAGTCCTCGTGTCTTCCCGTACTTCAACCCACTCTTTTTCACGATTGATGGTCTCTAGATCACACATCTGACGCAGAGATCTTTCTGCATGTGCCATCCAGGACCTGCCTCGTTTTAATCTATGACCCTTGACTTTATCCATGACTTCATGCAGGGGTGATCCCTATGTGCAGCAACTCTCAGGTACCATTTGGCTTGAAGGACCCAATGCCTATCCTCCATTGTTTGCCGCGCCAGGATATGCCTACATACAAATGTCAAAGGTGATACCCAAGTACTTCAATTTACTCTCTCGACTAAGAGGACATCCATTCATTATAATACATGGGCCGTCTGCCTTCACAGTCCGGTTATCCACGGAGTACCACACAACCGATGCCTTGACTGTTGTCCTATAATAGCTCCTGCGCCACTGCAAAACTTCGCCACCCTGTTTACTGCCATGTGTAAGTCATTAGCGAAACTGTACCTATCCCTGCCCTTTCTGTACACAGACAGATAGATGTGAAGACTATAAAGTAACCATGGACAGATCTGACAGATAGATGTGTTGACTGTAAAGTCAACCATGGACAAATAGATGTGCTGACTGTAAAGTCAACCATGGACATACCAGACAGATAGATGTGTTGACTGTAAAGTCAACCATGGACAGACCAGACAGATAGATGTGTTGACTGTAAAGTCAACCATGGACAAATAGATGTGCTGACTGTAAAGTCAACCATGGACATACCAGACAGATACATGTGCTGACTGTAAAGTCAACCATGGACATACCAGACAGATAGATGTGTTGACTGTAAAGTCAACCATGGACAGACCAGACAGATAGATGTGCTGACTGTAAAGTCAACCATGGACAGACCAGACAGATAGATGTGCTGACTGTAAAGTCAAACATGGACAGATAGATGTGCTGACTGTAAAGTCAACCATGGATATACCAGACAGATAGATGTGCTGACTGTAAAGTCAACCATGGACATACCAGACAGATAGATGTGTTGACTGTAAAGTCAACCACGGACTGACCAGCCAGGCAGAGAGATGTGCAGAATGTAAAGGCAACCGTGGACAGACAAGACAGCAACTGACCTTGATGTTCTTGTCTGTGGACACCCCAGCTTGTTGGACTGCGCTGGTGATGTCAAACTTCCACAGAATCTCATTGGCCCAGGGCATCTCTCTAGAGCTTCCCAACAGGAAGTTGGTGCCGGCAGCAAACTCTTTGTCTGCATCGTTGACCACCCATGTCTGAAACAGGTGACCATATTCATTGGTGTGTGGATGTGTGGGTATGTGGGTATGTGGGTGTGACATATGTGTGGGTGTGGCATATATGTGTGAGTGTGGAATGTGTGTGAGTGTGGCATATGTGTGGTGGTGGCATATGTGTGACCAACATTTAAATGATGCATATGCATGTAACATTTGTGCACACATTTTCAAATGGTACATATATCTGTCACATTTGTGCACCAATATTTAAGTGATACATATGCATGTCACATGTCACATTTGTGCACGAATATTTAAATGATAGATATGTCTGTCACATTTATGCACACAAATTCCAGTGATATAAATGTATGTAACATTTGAACTTCAATATTTAAATGATAAATGTGTATGTTTAATTTGTGCACCGACATCCAACATATATATATATATATATATATATATATATATATATATATATATATATATATATATATATATATATATATATATATATATACACACACACACACACACACACACACACACACACACACACACACGTGATCAACAAGTCAACAAGGTGTGGACTGCACCTAGCCCTGCAGTCAGTAGGTCTGGACCGGCTAGCCTCACCCAGGACGGGTGAACAGTGATCATTAGCAGCCTGCCGATGACCCGATGACCGGCAGACTACACAATTCAACACCACTTCACCGGGAGGACAGAGAAACCATTATCGCGAGGTCATGGGCCAACTGGACAGCTGAGACATGTCACATGTGTGCAGTAAGACAGCTGAGACATGTCACATGTGTGCAGTAAGACACCTGAGACATGCAACATTTGTGCAGTAAGACACGTGAGACATGTCGCACTTGCGTAGTAAGTCAGTTGAGACAGGTCACACTTGTGCAGTAAGACAGATGATACATTTCACATGTGTGCAGTGAGACAGCTGAAACGTGTCACATGTGTGCAGTAAGACAGCTGAGAGATGTCACATTTGTGCAGTAAGACAGCTGAGAAATGTCGCATTTGCGCAGTAAGATAGCTCAGACAAGTTGCATTTGTGAAGTAAGACAACCGAGACATGCAACATGTGGGCAGTAAGACAACTGAGACATGCAACATTTGGGCAGTAAGATAGTTGAGACCTGTCACATATGTGAATTAAGACAGCAGAGACATGTCACATGTGTGCAGTAAGACAGTTGAGACATGTCACATGTGTGCATTAAGACAGCTGAGATATGTCACATGTGTGCAGTAAGACAGCTGAGATATGTCACATTTGCGCAGTAAGACAGTTGAGACATGTCGCACTTGCACAGTAAGACAGCTGAGATATGTCACATGTGTGCAGTAAGACAGCTGAGACATGTCACATGTATGTAGACAGATATGTCACATATATCACAGAGAGGTCCTGTATTGGAGAGGCTAATATATGATTTTGATGTCCTCATGCTCCTGGAGCTATATACAGACAAATATCAGTGCCCTGGGTACGCCTGTTATATAAACCCTACTGAGCAGAGGAGCCCCATTCAACCTAGCAAAGACCATCACCAAGGACACGGAGGACACCGATACATACAAAAAATCAGTAAGGACAACCTCATAATATACACAGACGGGTCCAAGAACGAACAGGGAGAGGTAGGAGCAGGAGTAGTGGTCCCAGACTGGAAGCTGAAGAAACAGTTCAAACTAATAGACCAGACAGCAGTATGCACGGCTGAACTGGTAGCCATAATGAAAGGCCTGGAGATTGCAGCTTTAAAACCACCACTGAGACCGTGTATACTAACAGATTCCCTGTCCTCAGTACAAACGCTCGGGAACTTCGCTAGAGGAAACAGACCCGACATAAAAGAGGAGATATTAGTGACAGCCACCAACCAAACCAAAAAAAGGGTGGGTGGGGGTGGGGGGGGGGGAACTCAACTGAGTGTAGCGGGGTGAAGTGCAGAATGGTGGATTAGCTCTTTCGACAGGGCGCCTTAACTGAGCTGACAGGAAGATCCGGGCGTCTTGTTGTTGCACCAACCCACACGTGATGATGAAAAACGCCAAAAAAAAGGGACGCAGAGATGTTTCCAAGGCACCAGGGCCGGGTTATATACTGGCCAAGACCTATTGACGCGTCCTCGTCGAGCGTCCTGGGCAACAGGTCCCTTCGGGGTCCTGGCTAAGGTCAGTAGGATCGCCGATTCCTCCGAAGTCGGAGAGTGTCTGCCTGTACGGCGAGGAACCACCAGTCTGCACACCAATAAGCCAGACATGGGACAACGGATACTCATGCAAACCTCAAGTCCTGAATGACATCACACTGATTTTGGACAACAGGATGACTTCATTCGACATACAGGACTTCGCGTTGGAGCTCAAGCCAACGAACACAAGCAAGCAAGCAAGCCAAAAAAAAAAAAAAAACGTAAAGGAAATCGGGCCGCTGATCGGCGGAACAACTTGAGACTTGCACTTGAACTACCTGCCTTTGCCTACATCGAGTCCTTATGAGGACTGGACATAACCGGGACCAGCCCCGGTGAAGGATGAAGACAACACGAGAAACAACAAGCACGCAGTAGGCCCGACCAAGGACCGGTCTTATCAGGGTCAGCATAAGACAGATCGAAAACAACCAGATAGCACAAAAATAACTTTATCCGACGAACAGAGCGGAACCAATAAAACCAGTAGGAATTAGGTCTAACAGTCCACACAACCACGGCTCTCAACAATAACCACCGCTAAGGAAGCAGGTTTGACGAGACAGAATTTAGAATTATTTTTTAGAGACATGGGCAAGGTATGCTGGTGAAAGAATGAGTGAAGTATGTGGTACTTGACTTGAGCCAATGGAATCACCGTGAAAGAGAGGTCCAGGGCATACAAATGAAGACTGGTGGCTTAAGTTGGAACCTCATAAATGTATATGCCACAAAGGGCTGTTTTGTCAGAAAGGAACACTGGGACTGGCTTAAGGAATTGGAGGAATTACCAGGTGATAGGCTACTCATATGTGGAGACTTCAATGCGAGGAACAGAGAATGGGACAGTAGTGGAGAAAACCGACAGGGAATTGCCCTTGCGGATGCCATGGTGGACTCCGATGTGGTTTGCATAAATGACGGGAGGCCAACGAGAATGGCAATGAGGTCTGGCGATGCAGACACAGCTATTGACTTGGCACTTGTCTCCCAGTCATCAGTCCTTGATGTAAAGTGGACTGTTTTGAATGACCATGGGAGTGATCACATGCCATGTTCAGACCTGATCTCTAAATCCAGGAAAGTTAAGGCTGGGAGAGCGCGCAAGACCTTCCTGTACGAGTGGACCGACAGCCTTCTTGGACGCCTCAGACAGGGGGCATGCATTAGGACCGTTAAAACTCCTTTTTTTGCATCCCCCATGGTGAACTCCAGAAGTAGACTATGATTGGAAGGCAAAGAGAGCTGTAGTGACGCAGCTAAGGAAAGTGCGACAGACACCTCGAAGCTTACGAGAGGAAGTGGATACAGCGCAAAATGCCAAGTGAGATAGGATGGAGGTTTACAAGCGCTGTGCTGCAGAAGCCAAAAACGCAAAATGGGAATGTTTCATGAAGGAGATTGGAGGTGATAAAACACTGCGAAAATTCTGGAAACTGCACAGACAAATACAAAGAAAGGATAGGCCTATGACAGTGGGAACAATTTATAGAGATGATGGTGTGCGCGTGACAAAAGACAAAAAGAAAGGGGAGGCGTTTCTCCAGAGATTTTTTAGCGCAGACTAATCATAATGATGCAGACTCCAGGGATGCAGTTAGAGAGGAGTTATCTGGCACAATGAAGAATATGCATTATGAAGACATTATAAGAGTTGAAGATGTTAAACATATTTTGAAGAAGGCAAAAGACGCGGCACCAGGGCCTGATGGGGTTAGGTAAAGCCACGTAAAGGCTTTGAGCGATGTAGACCTGAAGGAGATGACCGACTGCTTTAACCAGAGCATTAGGACAGTATCAGTACCGCAGGACTGGGTGCACAGTTATCTCATCCCTATCCCAAAACACTCAAGGATCATTCAAAGCTTAGCGGCTTTAGGATCATCACCCATCAAAATACATTTGGGAAGGTTTTAGAGAAGATATTCGCTGTCAAGCTGCAAGAGTTTTTGGAAAGGGGGAAGCTTCTTCCAAGAGGCCTGGGGAGCTACAGGCCAGGAAAAAAATACCTGGTCAAATGCAGCCTCTTTTGCCTTTGACGTTTATGGGGGGTTCCAGAGTAGACAGGAAACGATGGCGGCAGCGCTTGATCTCGAGGATGCGTACAATAGAGTTCGATATGGTATTTTGATGACCGCACTGATAGAGAAGGGGGTCAATCCCTGGCTGGTGAGGTGGATGGCAGCTGTCCTGTATTCCCGTTGGGTTACTCTCCGTCTGGGTGCATGGACCTCAGAGCCACATATTTTAACCCCGGGACTGCCACAGGGATCTGCAACTCACCTGTGCTCTTTAACGTGTATACGAGCAAGATTGCAAACCTAGAAGCACCAGGGATTGGAAGGATACTAATATTTGCAGATGATATTCTTGCATATAGGCAGGGGAGAGATAGGGAACAAACAGCCCAGGAGCTACAGGCGACAGTAGACAGAGTGATTGACTGGTGCACAGAAATGAGTGCTGTCATCCACCAGGAAAAGGCGGCTGTTTTGTGGTGCTCTCTGGAAATCAGGATTGTGGCAGCTGATATCCCGAGCCTCACGATAGATGGTAGAAAACGTCCACAGAGAGAACAAACTGAAGTATCTGGGAATCACAATTGACAGGAGCCTGCCCTCAAGGACCATGTGGAGAGGGTTGTGACAAGATCTCAAAAGGGACTCAATGCACTTAAAACTATGGCTGCAATGGACACAGAGCAGAGAATGCTTTTCACACTATACCAGCACTTGATCCTCTCAGTGATTGATTATGGACTAGGACTGCTCACTGTCTCAAAGAGTCACCTGGTGAAGCTAGAGCGCATACAGAATGAAGCTATGCGGATCATTCTGGGATGCACCAGAGACACCCCAGCAGTGTGTATACGTTACATCCTTGGTTTGCCGACTGTTGTAGGTAGGCTCAAGGTGATGCAGGCGAAGACATACCTCAGAGTAGCTGCAGACACAGATCACCCACTGCATGAGGCGCTGAACGCAGTTAAGGGTCAGTGACTGATAAGAGAGAAATCACTAATGGCTCAGGCGGATCAGACACGTATGCATCTTTTAGAACATTAGGCGATGAGAGGAGTGGGCCAGATTGCCAGTGAAGCAGTCAGACTTGTGCAGAGGCATAATCATATTGAGCCGGGAGTGCAGGGAATGGCCAGCAGGGACCAAGAAAGTGGAAATTCAGGAACTAATTCAGGATAATGCTCGCTCGGGTAGTGTGATCATCTACACAGATGGTTCGGAGTCAAGAGGTAGGAGAAGTGCGGGGGGTTCGTAGCAAAAGCTATTGGTCGACGTTTGGTGTAGGAGAGCCTGGCATATGATACCACAACATCTAGCTTTAGAATGGAGGTGGAGGCGGTCACCGCAGCTCACCGCTGGATGGAGAATACGGTACACACACACACATCGTGATTGTAAACGACTCAGAAAGCATACTGAGGAAGGTGAGAACAGGCATGTTGCGTGCAGAGTGGCTTGCCTCTCTTCGGAGGACATAGGTGGCAAGCATCGCCTGGATCTTTTCTCCGGGGCATGCCGGTGTGCTGGGGAATGAACAGGTGGACAGATTGGCTGGCTCTGCAAAACTTGGTGGAATATTGATGCATGACAAGGCAGACGTGGTTGCGGCCATGTGGAAGCACGTGCACACCTCGGAGGAGCAAATGGATCACCATGGTATGGCAAGAATGAGGCAGCGAGGAATGAGGGGATCTGGCCGACGTTCGACGCTTAGAGGAAAGGCGAGACGGACATATAATCAGATTGCTACTGGCACTATTGGTTCTTGGAACTCTTCGTTGGCTGCTGAGGATGAGGACGGAGCGCTTATAGGAATGCCCCGAATGCTGTGATGTCGGTTCTTAAATCAATCAATCATCAATCATGTCACATTTATGTAGACAGATATGTCATATTTATGTAGATAGATAGTAATCATTTTTACAGATATATATGTTACACGTGTACTGCATAAGCTGAGATAAAGCAGACTGGATATGAATGTCACGTCTGTGCAGCAATTCCGGTTTATTTCCATCACTGATAATACTACTTCCCCACACTGCATGCCTAGACGCGCCTCTGTTAGATGCGTTTATATTGTCATAATATCCATCTTTCCTGATTTCTATATCTGATCATTAAAATAACTACCTCATTCACCATGACTGTAAGATGTCTCATTCACATGTCATCTGTCATTTACTGCCAATATTGTACCTTTCGTTGTATGGCAGGTGGTTATTGAGCCCGAGGAATTGAGGCGGCCTGGCAAGTGGAGTCGCTGTGAACTGTGCAGGTTAGAGTTTTCTGTTTGCCCCCGTCAGAAAAATATCCACACCATACCGAGGATTTAAACCCAGGTCTGCTGAAGAAGAATCTGGTATTCTAGGCACTTGGCCAGCCGCTTTTCCCATTCACCTTGACTTTATAATGTGTCCCATTCGCCATGACCCTGTAACGTGTCCCATTCACCATGACACTATAATGTGTCCCATTCACCATGACACTATAATGTGTCCCATTCACCATGACACTATAATGTGTACCATTCGCCATGACCCTGTAACGTGTCCCATTCGCCATGACCCTGTAACGTGTCCCATTCACCTTGACTTTATAATGTGTCCCATTCGCCATGACCCTGTAACGTGTCCCATTCACCATGACACTATAATGTGTCCCATTCACCATGACCATGTAACGTGTCCCATTCACCATGACACTATAATGTGTCCCATTCACCATGACACTATAATGTGTCCCATTCACCATGACACTATAATGTGTCCCATTCACCATGACCCTGTAACGTGTCCCATTCACCATGACACTATAATGTGTCCCATTCACCATGACACTATAATGTGTCCCATTCACCATGACACTATAATGTGTCCCATTCACCATGACCATGTAACGTGTCCCATTCACCATGACACTATAATGTGTCCCATTCACCATGACACTATAATGTGTCCCATTCACCATGACACTATAATGTGTCCCATTCACCATGACACTATAATGTGTCCCATTCACCATGACACTATAATGTGTCCCATTCACCATGACACTATAATGTGTCCCATTCACCATGACCCTGTAACGTGTCCCATTCACCATGACCCTGTAACGTGTCCCATTCGCCATGACCCTGTAACGTGTCCCATTCACCATGACCCTTTAACGTGTCCCATTCACCATGACACTATAATGTGTCCCATTCACCATGACCATGTAACGTGTCCCATTCACCATGACACTATAACGTGTCCCATTCACCATGACACTATAATGTGTCCCATTCACCATGACACTATAATGTGTCCCATTCACCATGACCATGTAACGTGTCCCATTCACCATGACACTATAATGTGTCCCATTCACCATGACCCTGTAACGTGTCCCATTCGCCATGACCCTGTAACGTGTCCCATTCACCATGACACTATAATGTGTCCCATTCACCATGATCCTTAACGTGTCCCATTCACCATGACCCTTAACGTGTCCCATTCACCATGACACTATAACGTGTCCCATTCACCATGACACTATAACGTGTCCCATTCACCATGACACTATAATGTGTCCCATTCACCATGACACTATAACGTGTCCCATTCACCATGACACTATAATGTGTCCCATTCACCATGACACTATAACGTGTCCCATTCACCATGACACTATAACGTGTCCCATTCACCATGACACTATAATGTGTCCCATTCACCATGACACTATAACGTGTCCCATTCACCATGACACTACAATGTGTCCCATTCACCATGACCCTGTAACGTGTCCCATTCACCATGACCCTTAACGTGTCCCATTCACAATGGCCATGTAATGTGTCCCATTCACCTTGACCCTGTAACGTGTCCCATTCGCAATGACTCTTAACGTGTCCCATTCACCTTGACCCTGTAACGTGTCCCAGTCACCATGACCCTATAATGTGTCCCATTCGCCATGACCATGTAAAGTGTCCCATTCACCATGGCACTATAATGTGTCCCATTCACCATAACCCTTAACGTGTCCCATTCACAATGGCCATGTAACGTGTCCCATTCACCTTGACCCTGTAACGTGTCCCATTCACCATGACTCTTAACGTGTCCCATTCACCATGACCCTTAACGTGTTCCATTCACCTTGACCCTGTAACGTGTCCCAGTCACCATGACCTTATAACGTGTCCCATTCACCATTAACCATGTAAGGTGTCCCATTCACCTTGACCCTGTAACGTGTCCCATTCACATTAACACTGTAACGCGTCCAATTCGCCTTGACCTTGTAACGTGAATCACTTACGTCACATCCTAGAGATGATGATGATGGGGTATCAGCGAAAGCGACTATTGTCAACAACAATGGAGGCAATGACTAAATGCACAACAATCAGCCAGAAGGTCGGGGGAATACAGACATAGACAATCGACTGTGGCATGGTGCGAGTCAGTACCTCTGTGCGAAAGTAAGTAGAATACAGATATTAAGAATGAACTGTCGTATGGTGCAAGTGGTTACCTCTGTGCGAAAGTAAGGAGAATACAGACATAGACAATGAACTGTGGCATGGTGCAAGTCAGTACCTCTGTACGAAAGTTAGGAGAATACAGACATAAACAATCGATTGTGTCATGGTGCGAGTGGGTACCTCTGTGCGAAAGTAAGTAGAATACACACAAAGACAATGAACTGTGGCATGGTGCAAGTGGGTTCCTCTGTACGAAAGTAAGGAGAATACAGACACAGACAATGAACTGTGGCATGGTGCAAGTGGGTTCCTCGAAAGTAAAGAGAATACAGACATAGACAATCGATTGTGTCATGGTGCGAGTGGGTACCTCTGTGCGAAAGTAAGTAGAATACAGACATAGACAATGAACTGTGGCATGGTGCACGTGGGTTCCTCTGTGCGAAAGTAAGGAGAATACAGACATAGACAATCGATTGTGTCATGGTGCACGTTAGTACCTCTATGAGAAAGTAAGGAGAATACAGACATACATAATCGACTGTGGCATGGTGCGAGTGGGTACCTCTGTGCGATAGGATTGTCCATATCCATGGGCGGCTCCACCAATGTAGACTCTAGTCTCTGAGTGCCTTCTTCTGAGGATCTCCAGCACTTCCGCAGCATCATGTCCGCTGATCTCGGTCGTGTCATACTGAAAGTTGCAAACAAGCGTGTCTACTTGAGGCGTGTGTCTACTTGAAGTTTGTGTCTACTTGAAGTGCGTGTCTCCTTGAGGCGTGTGTCTACTTGAAGTGCGTGTCTAAATGAAGTGGGTGTCAACTTGAAGTGTGTGTCTACTTGAAGTGTTTATCTGTTTGAAGAGCGTGTCTACTTGAAGTGCGTGTCTACTTGAAGTGTTTTGTCTCCCTGAAGTGTGTATCTACTTGAAGTTTGTGGCTGCCTGAAGTGTGTGCCTACTTGAAGTGCGTCTCACTTTAACACAAAGCTTCACACATTTTACACTACATTACAACAATAGCAACTATAGTATACGAGGATCGCTAATGGGTGAATGCATCAAAAAGTCAAGTCTTGTCGCCTCACACAGACTTGCACTTAGGAAACTAGAGCGTTGATGATGATAATGTCTGTGCACGTAAGCATTTATGTCATCATATTCGTCCACTATGGCCAACCTTTCATTGGCACACAATCATACAGTGTACGGACATCCACCGGAACACCCCTTCTTAGTTTTTTCTTAGTTTTCACCGTCGGACCACATTCACATCTCCATTGCTTCCAGTTTCCCGCCTTACCTTCCTCCCCCTTTTTCATGTACCACATCCACTCGTTTACCTGAGATCTTCACCGAGCCGTTATCATTCCCTACCCCTGTCACCATGGCCCACAGACTTTCACGGTTGTCTATATAAGAATATCATGGTGAAATACATGTTAGTATCACAGCCTGGGGTTCTGAGATAAATAGCAAACATTTGATTTTCAAATTTTCATTTTCTCTCCATTGTTCTTATGTTTGCATCGTTTTATTCTTCTCATTTATTTATTACGCTTTAATGCAGTCACAGGAGGGTCTTCTCCGTGACTATATGTTGTGTTTTGTGTATGTACTTATTTGCTGATGAACGCTAATCGCCGCAACTTCCTGTAATTTTCGCAATTCTGTTCTGTAATACCGCATTACTTTGTATTATTTGACATAGTTTTCATTTTCACAGTTTTACCGCAGTTCCACTAATCACCCCCCCCCCCCCCCCGCCATATCTTAGAGATGATGATGAAGCAGCAGCAGTGAAACATTAGGTCATATCTTATAGATAATTATGATGATGGGGAAACACATACTTAAGTCATATCTGTGTGATGATGATGATGATGATGATGATGATGATGATGATGATAATGATGATGATGATGATGATGGACAAACAATTAGACATTTACGTCATATCTTACAACTAATTATGATGGAGAAGCAATTAAACACTTACGTCATATCTTATAGATAATGATGATGATGATGAGATGATGATGATGATGATGATGATGATGATGATGATGGAAAAAACAGTGAAACACTTGCATAATATCTTAGAGATGAAGATGATGATGGAGCAGCAGTGAATTACTTACTTCATATGTTATAGTTGATGATGATGATAGAGAAACAATGAAACACATATCTTTGAGATGATGATGGTGATTGAGAAACAGTGAAACACATACGTCATATCTTATAAATAATTATAATTGAAAACAGTGAAACCCTTGCGTCATATCTTACAGGTAACGATGATGGAGAAACAGTGAAATACTTAACCTCATGTCTTATAGATAATAATTATGGTGAAGAAACAGTGACACACTTACGTCATACCCTTGAGATGATGATGATGACCATTTGAAAACTGGCAAGACCCAGGGTACAGATAACATCAGAACAGAAATGATCAACGCTATAGAAGAATATAGAATAGACCAAGTCACCAGACTGCTGAACGCAATATACGATATAATATAAATTGCATATTTATTGCAATCCCGAAGAAATCAGGAGCCTTGGAATGTGATCATCAACGAAAAATTAGTATAATAAGCCACATCACGAAGATTTTGCTGAGAATTATCATACAAAGAGTTAAGAAGAAAATACAACCCGAAATAGAAGAAGAACAATGTGAGTTTTTAGAAGGGTAGAGTAAATGCTGTGTATACACTGAGAACAGTAATGGAACGTCCTATAGAAATAAACAAAGATCTACACCCCTGCTTTATTGACTACACAAAGGATTTCAATAAAAGGAGACATGTCGACATGATAAAGATGCTCGGAGATCTACAAATTGATTGAAAAGACCTTAGACTTGTAAAAAACATATATTGGAAACAACAAGCTGCTATCAGAATTGATAATGATGTAGGTCAATATCAGCCTATTAAAAGAGGTGGAGATAGGGATGTGTAATGTCTTCAGATCTTTTTTCCCTGTAGATTAAAAATATTTTCAGAAATATAGAAGACTAGCTGACCCTGCCCGGCTTCGCCCAGTCCCTGGTGGTAAGCATCTCATTTAATTCATATAAGTAGTCATATAAGTTCCCGTTCCCGTTACCGACTATCTGTCTGTCTGTCTGTCTGTCTGTCTGTCTGACCCGGCCCGACATCGCCCAACTCCTGGTGTGAAGCATCTCATTTAATTTATATAAGTAGTCATATAAGTTCCTGTTCCCGACTGTCTATCTGTCTGTCTGTCTGTCTATCTGTCTGCCTGACCCTGTCCGGCTTCATTAAATTCATACAACAAAAAAAAATGTAACTTAAAAGAACGTTCTACCACACACCATCCATTATTTTTAATGAAAACTCTTTCTAATCACCTGCATGACTACAGTAACTTCTTAAGCAAAAAAAGATGAGTTACAATGTTATGCATTGTGCATCATTTTTATGAAAACTTTGAAAATGCCTTACAGATTGTATCATTATTTATTATAACTCATATGCCGGTACATAACTATGGACAAAGAGTTTATAAATCTTTGAAAACGATGCCACAATATGACTATAAGTTATACAGAAAAGTTATGCCCCTTGAAATAACTTTTACAGAGTTAGGTCCCCTGAGATATATGAAATTATGATGAAAAATGAAAAATGAAATAATACTGAGTAAGCAGGCGATTTCACACTAACAAAATATCACAGTTGACAGCTCTGGAATGAAAGGAAGGCGTGTAGAAAATTTCATCTCAATCGGATGGGCCGTTCGCGAACAAATAAAGGACATACGGACAGAGATACGCACAAGTCTTTTTTATATATAAGATATGGATGGAATCAACATTGGGGGACGATACATCAATAACATTAGATATGCAGATGATCCAATCTTGATTGCAGACAATGAACAGGACCTGCAACATTTAGTACATGCGGTTGTTGCACACGGTGAACAACTAGGTTAGACTTGAATAGTAAGAAGACATAGATTATGGTCGTCACTTTGAAGAAGGAAATACCGCAATGTAATATACCAGTAAATGGGCATATTCTGAAGCAACTGCATCGGTACAGTTATCTCGAAACAGTCATAACATCTTATGGGAGATGCCTTGAAGAGATTAGAACAAGAATTGCCATTGTTAAGGTAGCCTTTTGCAAGATGAAAAACATACTGACCAATAAAAAGATACGAGAAAAAAGAGTGGATCAACTGCAACATAGAACCTGTACTTTTGTATGGATGTGAAGCCTGGACAATGAGCAGCCAAGCTGAAAAACATCTGATGGCTGTGGAAATGTAGTTTCTGAGGAAAATGCAAAGAATACCATGGACAGACAGAAACAAATAAATGAACAAGTCCTTCAAGAAACAAATGAAGATCGTAAACCGATTAGAGTCATTAGACGTAGACAGTCAAAATATTTTAGGCATGTTATGAGAAGAAATGACTTCGAGAATTTGGTGACAATTGGCAATATCGAAGGGAAGCGACCAAGGGGAAGACGGAGAAGTAAATACCTGGATGGCTTGGCCACGTGGTATGGTCAAGACAGGAATACAAACATGATCCACGACTCTGGTGTTAGAGTGAGACGGCAAAACATGACCGCCCACGCTTATCGACTTTGCGCATGATGGATGGATGGATGAAAATGAAACATTTACGTCAAAACTTTGAGGTGATGATGGAGGAACAGTGAAACACGTCATATCTTTGAGATGATGATGATGATGGTGATGATGGTGATGGTGGTGATGATGATGATGATGGTGATGGAGAAACAATGAAACACTTACGTCATATCTTTGAGATGATAATGATTATGGAGAAACAGTGCACATTGACGTCATATCTTATAGAAAATGATGATGATGATGGAGAAACAGTGAAACACTTACGTCATATCTGGTAGATAATGGTGCTAATGAAGAAACAGTGAAATACTTTCGTCACATCTGGTAGAAATGATGCTAATGAGGAAACAGTGAAACACTTACCTCATATCTGGTAGATAATGATGCTAATGAAGAAACAGTGAAACACTTACGTCATATCTTTGAGATGATAATGATCATGATGATGATGATCATGATGGAGAAACAATGAAACAGTTATGTCATATCTTTGAGATGATAATGATGATGGAGAAACAGTGAAACACTTACGTCATATCCAAGGTGATGATGATCAAAGATTGTGTCGGGAACAGCATTTTCTCGAGTCAATGCAATCGTGTTGATGTCATAGTCGAATGGATGGAGCGGCTCGTGCAGCGACTTCTCCCCACACTCAATGGCCACGAATGGTTTACGCCGAAGTTTTTGCAATTCCTGTTGAATCACAACGGAATTCTTCAACTCAACAATTTGACCTCAACAGTCAGCAACAGAACAGCTTGTGTCTGATCGTACATATAGCAACTTGTATTTGATGGTACATAGAACAAATTGTGTCTGATCGTACATTAAAAAAAAATTGTGTCTGATCGTACATAGAACAAATTGTGTCTGATGGTACATAGAACAAATTCTATCTGATGGTAGAAAGAACAAATTGTGTCTGATCTACACAGAAACATTTGTGTCTGATGGTACATAGAACAACTTGTATTTGATAGTACATAGAACAAATAAGTGTGTGTGATGGTAGAGAGAACAATTTGTATTTGATGGGACATAGAACAAATTGTGAGTGATATAGCCAGCGATAGATGTGGTTGAGTGATATAGCCAGTAATAGATGTAGTTGAGTGATATAGCCAGCAATAGATGTGGTTGAGTGATACCACTTGCAATATATGTGATTGAGTGATATAGCCAGCAATAAATGACATTGAGTGGTATATCCATTAAAAGATGTGATTGAGTGATACAGCCAGAAATATATGTGACTGAGTGATATAGCCAGCAATAGATGTAATTGAGTGATATAGCGAGCAATATACGTGATTGAGTGATATAGCGAGCAATATACGTGATTGGGTGATATAGCGAGCAATAGATGTGATTAAGTGATATAGCTAGCAATAGATGTGATTGAGTGATACAGCCAGCAATAGATGTGACTGAGTGATTTAGTCAGTAATAGATGTGGTTGAGTGATATAGTTAATAATATATGTAGTTGAGTGATATAGCCAGCAATATATGTGATTGAATGATATAGCCAGCAATAGACGTGATTGAATGATATAGTCAGCAATAGATGTGGTGGAGTGATATGGCCAGCAATAGCTGAAATTGAATGGTATAGCGAGCAACAGATGTTATTGAGTGATACAGCTAGCAATCAATGTGGTTGAGTGACATAGCTAGCAATTGATTTGAGTGATATAGCTAGCAATAGATGTATTTGAGTGACATAGCCAGCAATAGATATGCTTGGGTGATATAGACAGCAATAGATATGTTTGAGTGATATAGTCTGCAACAGATGTGACTTAGTGATAGAGCTAATAGTAGTTCCTCTTTAGTAAAAGAATTGTTCGCATTTGTGATAGAATGACACCAGCGACAACAAACAGTGGGGCAGAATGACAGCAGTGACTGCAATAAAGTGGGACAGAATGACATCAGCGACAGCAAATGGTGTGGCATAATAACAGCATTGACAGCAAACAGTGGTACATAATGACAGCAAAGAGTGTTACAGAATGACAGCAAACAGTGGAACAGATTGACAGCAAACAGTGGGACAGCAGGAATGATGTTTGTAGGCAGGATGAGAGAAACGTCCACATCATGACCCACCTGCCAAAGCACCCACAGTCTGTCCATGCCGGAGTGGACAATCATGAAGATGGGGTCGAAGGCTGAGTAGTCCAGGGTGGACATGGAGTAGGTGTCTGTGCCCCCGATCAGGAAGTGGATCCTGTTGTGGAGGAACTCCAGCATGATCTCAAAGTGGCAGTAGTCGTCCTCCTCCAGGGCGTCCAGGGTCAGCTCGTATAGCAAGGAGGTGCCGGCCGAGGTGTTGGTGCTGAAGAGAGCTCCCAGTGGGTTTCTGCTGGTTCTCTGGCAGACAGTGAGCAGATGGCACGCATTCACGTCAAAACATAAACAATAACAATGAGATGACAAGCATTTACGCCAATACATATACAATAATATCATGGGAACTACCTTTGTAGTAAGTCATATTGTCATGGGAACTTACTTTTTGGTAACTCATCTTGGCCGGTCTCTCTGGCTGTGGGGTTACAACGCTTTCTCTCTGTAATCCCGTTTATCACGCAGAGTCTCGTAGCGGAGCGAGAGCTGAGGCGGTTCGACCCCCGCTCGTGACTTGCGGGATACTGAGCCGGCCGCTCAGAAAGCAATGGCAAACTACTGAGCGTAATCTTGCCAAGAGATCAACATACAGCTGAAAGATGCTGGTGTTTACAGCTAAGTCCTGTAAAGGATATGCTTAAAAAAAAAAAAAAACTCATCTTGACATGGGAACTAACTGTAGTAATTCATATTGTCATGTGAACTAACCTTGTAGTAACTCATCTTGTCATAGGAACTAACACTGTAGTAATTCACATTGTCGCAGGAACTAACTTTGTAGCAATTCACCTTGTCATGGGAACTAACTTTGTAGTAATGTATCTTGTCATGGAAACAGAGTTTGTAGTAATTCATCTTGTCATTGGACCTAACTTTGAAATAACGTATCATTTCACAGGAAATAATCTTGTAGTAGCGTATCTTGTCATAGGAAGTAAGTTTGTAGTAACTGACATAGTCATGATAAACACATTTATAGTAAGGCTTTTAGTCATAGGAACTAACTTTGCGCTAACTCATCTTGTCAAGGGAGCTAACTTTATAGTAAATCATCTTATCATAGGAATTAACCTTGTAGCAATTCATCTTGTCATGGGAACTAACTTTGTGGTAACTTATCTTGTCATGGGAACTAACTTTGTGGGAACGTTTCTTGTTACAGAAAGTAACTTTAGGGTAACTCACCTGGCCAGCAAAATTGGTTGTATGAAATTGGTTGCTCACCTGGTTAGAAGAACTTACTTTGTAGTACCTCATCTTGTCATAGTAAATCGCTTAGTAGTAACTAACATTGTCATGGGAACTAACTTTGTAGTAACCCACCTTGTCACTGGAAATACATTTGCAGTAAATCACATTGTCAAGGGGAACTAACTTTGTAGTAATTCACATTGTCACGTGAAGTAACTTTGTAGTAACTTATCTTATCATGGGAACTAAATTTATAGTAACTCACATAGTCATGATTTAAAAAAAAAATATAGTAGCTCACATAGTCATGATAAAAAACTGTGTAGTAACTCATCTTGTCATGGGAACTAACTGTGGGGTAACTCACCTGACCAGCAACAATGATTGTGTAGTAGGTTGCTCCCCTGGCAAGGAAAGGTAACTTTGTAGTAACTTAAATTGTCATGGTAAATCGCGTAGTATAACTGCCATGTGGCAATATATGGCTTACAGCATTGGGCTTACAGGTTAACAGAGGACTGCGGTAGGAGACCAATAAAGGGAAAAGTGAGAGCAGTTCACGCAGCAACAATTAACTGACACGCTCTGATAAAGCGTGTAAAGTTAGATCGGGCACATGATGATGATGAATGGCACTAAGAGAAACTACTTAAGAAAGTTGCGTATCATGTGACCGGAACAGTTTAGTTCACGAGAAAAGAAACAGCTTAAGTCAGTCAGGCCAGGATCTAGATAGAAGCAAGACGTAAAACTGTGTTGAAGCCGCGAAAGATTATCAACGCCATTTGTGCAATGATCCTCCATCAAGAATCAGAAATGGTTCATCCAGCTTGTACGGCTAAGTGAATAGCCACTCAAAGATTGGTTGCAGTTTACCGAATTTACGGCAGCCCAGCGTTGCTCCACGCCAATTGAAGAGCAGACTGTCGTAAGTGTTACCTTAGTATAGTCAGATATCGTCATAAAGATTTAATAACTGTGCAGATGAAACGATTGCGTTTCTTCAAATTAATGAACTTTACTCAGTAGCGCTGAATATGTATGTTTGTATATTTATCACACGCCCTCCCACATATACGGGAACGTGTGAATGTGACTGCTGTGATGATCACCCATAATAAATAATGAAGAATACCAAGGGCGTCATGTTGTTCATTATTTATCTCATGTGGATGTTCCTGTTAAATCTGTCAGTGAGGCTGAGACAGCGAGCTACCAAACAGCTCATTGGCAGTAACTCACAATGTCATGGGAACTAACTTTCTTGTAACTCATCTGTCCGACAAACTGGATTGTGTAGTAATTCACATTGACAACAAAACGGAATGTGTAGTAACTCATCTGTCGAAAAAGCTGCTTGTGTAGTAACTCACCTGTCCAACAAAAGGGATTGTGTAGTAACTCACATGTCCAACAAATCAGATTGTGTAGTAACTCATCTGTCCAACAAATCGGATTGTGTAGTAACAAAACGGATTGTGATCGTAGCTCACCTGTCCAACAAAACTGATTGTGTAGCTACTAAATGGGTTGTCGTTGTCTGTGTCTGCCAAAAACAGTGGAAGTTCGTTTCCTGGAGCGGTCCAGTCCCAGTAGGGGATCCCAGTGACTGACCCATGCTGCTTGAGGGCTTGCTCAAATTGGACCGTGAACAAACGGTGCCAATGTGGGAAGCTCGGCATTCCTGCGAATACAAATATTGGATGGTTAATTTGCTGAGGTCAATTTACTCACTCAACTTTAAGATTGTCAAATTATTGAGGTCAGTTCAGAAACTCAAATAATGGATGGTAAAATTGCTGAAGTCAGTTCACTCACTCAAGTATTAAATGGTCAAATTGTTGAGATCAGTTCATTCACTCAAATATTGGATAGTAAAACCGTTGTGGTAACTGCATTCACTCATAAAGTACCAGAGTCTGGTACTCTATGAGTGAGACTTCAGGTTTCAAGATGGCGACGGACGGTCGTGTTGTATTTGTGATCGTTAACTTTTTCGCTGGTGCTTTTGCTGAGACCACAAGTAGCCTGACTATGGAAGTCATGGCAGTAAGTAAAGCAATAAAATGGCTCGAGACACAGACATTCACTAGGGCACGTTTCCTTAGCGACTTAATGAACATGCTCAAGAGGATAGAGATTGGGGGGGGGGGGGGGTCCGAAGAGAATGGTTGCTGTCTCTGGAGCGGTCTCGGCTGGCAAAGGTTAGTTTCATCTTCGTGCCAGGGCATGCGGGAGTACAAGGGAATGAGCGGCCTGACAAGCTCGCAGGTATAGTATGTCCAGAAATGAATGCCGTCATTCACGATCAATTATTTTGAAAACCGTCTGTTGCATCATTATGAAATTTTTCCTGCCGTCTTATATTTACCCCCACCCAAGGAATATGTCTTTGATAGGTCCAAAAGCAATTTACATCATGAAAAGCGGCGACATTTCTTTGATGTTTTGATGACAAACTAGTGATTTCTCGCTAACAAACTTGTTTTACAGTAATGCCAATGAGCCGCCAGTTCGGATGACAAACACAAGGCGTATCCAGATTCGTATGGGAGTGGGTGCATTGTCTGCTCTGCTGAGATGGAACATGATTTACATGTTTTGCACGACGAATATAGCTGTGAATGTCTCTGTAGTGGGCTTCCTTCTTAACGGTCAAGATGTTGGTCCTCTTTTCATTGAAGTTTATAGAATGATTCGTATGTTCGTGTGTTGTCCCCTCATTTGACAACGTGTTTCTTCTCACGTTTCTTGTTATGCCACAATATGTCAGTTCCCACCGCAATATTACTCTTCGGTTGGTATTCGATGCGTCTAGAGCTTTTTGTTTTTTCAATGTCAGTTGTTTGTCACCGTTGAGAGCTTACGGAGTTGAAAATTCATCATTGTGGAATACAAACTGTTGCCATTAACAAGTTGTATTGTTTATGCCGATGCTGTAATGTTTAGGGCCTGCAATTCTTCTGAATATTTGTAGCAAAATATCCCAGTTGGTGTGCACGTGGATTAAGGTCTGCGATCTGCTGAGACCTTAATCTGTGTCGGACGATTCCAGTAGGTTGATGACTGCTCTCGGTTGCATAACATTCAATCCATCCTTTCTCCAATAATCCTCTTCCTAACACATGGTCCTCACATTTTTCCAGTAACTTTTATCTATATTTAATAGCGCGGACTGGATTAGTATCTTGACGTCAGACAATTTGAATATAGTATTGTCAGCTGCCACCTGCCCTTTAATTTTAGCCCAAACAAGTTCTATAGGGTTAAAATGAGAATGGTACGGCGGATGTCTCAAGCACCCATGACGATGCTCTTCTATCAACTTGTCGATTTGATATTTCTTGCTTTTTGGCGTCTGTTTTACAAGGGACAACAATTCTAGCTAGAAATACGTTTCTGGAAATGGTATGTTTTCCATTCGGAGCCATATCTTTATTGCTCCCTTTGTGCTCGATGTTGTAGGTATTTTGTCTTCTGGGCCAACAACATTGATATCATGCATTGTCCATAATTGGACACGACGGTCTATCTAGGGATGGAAGCACAATATTGTCGAGCCAGTCTCTAAATACATTACCATTAATCTTATTATGATAATCCCTATTGTCTGTTTTCTTTGATACAAACACGAGCCCAGCATTCTGTTGTAAGCCATTGTGCGTATTACCAGCATGGGCCATGACCAAAAGCTGTACTATATTACTGGGCACATATCGCTTTATCTGTCCATCCACTGATTGCCATTCCTTATCACTTGTGTGGTGCGCATTGATCCACATTTCATCCAAACACACTATGCCATAATTTTCTTTGCGCATTTCCCTTATTTCACGTAGGTATCTGCTTCTCATGGCTCCTAAATGCGGTTGCTCGCAAAGAATATTTCTACCGCCCTTGTACTTTCTAAAAGTGAAGATAATGTCCTTATAATTTTCCACAAAGTTGTTTTGGATAGCTCTTAGAAGTATGAGAAGTATGTGGGCGTGTGTGGGTGGGAGATGTGAGCGTGGATGGGGAATGTGTAGGTGGGGGTATGTGTTAGCGGCTTAGGGATGTGTAGGTGGGTGAGGGATGTGCATGTGTTATGGTGGGATGCGTGAGTGGGTGGAGGATAAGTGTGGGTAGGGGTATTGTGATCGAGAGATGTTTGGTTGGGGGTGGGGGTGTGTGGGTGCGTAGTGGAGGATGTGTGCGTGAGTGAGTGTGTGTTGGTGGATGGGTAGGGAATGTGTGTGTGGGTGGGAAGAGGTGTGTGGTGTGTTGGTTAGGGATATTGTGTGGGTGAGGTATGTGTGTGTGGATGGGGGATTTTTGTGGTGTGTGGGTGGGGTTATGTGGGGTGGATGAGTAAGGGTATCTGTGTGGGTGTGGGTGGGAATATTGTGTGGTATGTGGGTGGGGGATATGTGTGTGGTGTGTAGGTGGGGATGTGTGGTGGTATGTGGGTATGGGATGTGTTGGTGAGGGATATGTGTGTGTGCGGTGCATGGGTTGGGAATATTGGTGGTAGGGGATGTATGCGATGTGCGGGTGGGGGATTGTGTAGTGGGGGATTGGGTTAAGGCATGTATGGGTGGGTGGAGGATGTATGTGTGGGTGGTGGGGTGTGTGTGTGAGTGGATTGGGGATGTATGGGTAGTTAGGGAGATGTGTGTGTGTGTGTGGGGGGGGGGAATTGTGTGCGTGGGTGGGAAATATGTGGTCAATGGAGATGTGGCTGGGGGATGGGTGGTTTGAGGTGTGGATGGGGAGAGGATGTGTGGGTTAGGATGTGTATGTGGGTGGGCGTGGGATATGTGGGTTAGTGGGAGAATGTTTGTGGGTGGCGAGTGTGTTTTGGTTGGGGGAACAGGTGAGGGGAGTGTGGGTGGGGGATGTGCGGGAGGGGGATGGGTCGGTTGGTGGGGTATGTATGTGTCCCTTGGTGAGCGTGTGTGTGGGTAGGTGGGGGTGTGTGTGGGTGGGGTGATGTATGGGTACGTGGGAGATGGGCCTCATAACATGGTAATTTGCCTTGTTTATGTTTACAACATTCATTTCACAATGTTTATTTTTCTTCCTATGTAAATGTATAATGCTCTTGATGAACGAAAGACGAGTGATTGGAAGGGCCGAATGTAAGACGGGCCTGCGCGCCCAATTTGTGACCCTAATAAAGTTGATTTGATTTGGTCTTTCTCAACCAAACCCTAAGTTTTCTTACAGTCACTGTTTCTTTGGCATCTAGCATTTTTATAATGCTGAATATAAAATCCACAATTTTTATAATTTTGGGAGTTTCCATGGCGAAGTGGTCAAGCCTTTTGACTCGGGCTCCAAAGGTTGTGGGTTCAATTCCGGGCCGCATCCTTCGGTTCACGAGTTAAATTTTTCGGAGACTTCTGTGGGTCGTCGCTAGAGCTGCGGAGTTCGTGCTTGTGCGATGCTTTCCGCGCTGCGGAAAGAGACCGAGCCATATGGGATAGAACACGGTGCAATGAAGTAGACCCTGTCGACTTTTAAGCGACTTTTTAAAGCATATTTATAATAGCTCGCCTTATGACATCTTTGTCAACGCTGTCTACAATAACCTTTCTACCTACCGTTTGGTTATTGCGTGGTGGTTTAATTCCAGATTCTTGCACCCATCGACGAAATGACCGTTTACTCAAACCCAATGCATGCACTGTTCTTTTTTCGGAATTTGTAATAGTATAAAACAGTTTCCTGCGATCAGCTTCTTGACAAAAATATGTGTACAACTCCATAGCGATGCTTTGAAGTGTATACACAATTTCGCATTCAGTCCAATTGAAAAATATTCACACATTTCAATTTTGGCGATAAGCGGTAAGATTAAAAAAAACAAAACATATTAATCAGGTTTCATGAAATAACCCACATTTTGAGACACCTCTGAACAGTCCCAGTTTAAACAACGCGGGGTTCTTGGCATAAGGCCAATCCCGTGAAACACGTAAAATATTCAACATTGAACGCTGATTGTCTGGCTACGCTGTAATACATTTAAAATTATGAACTTCATCTCTGACCGTAAATTATAAACCGCATATAAACAAACTTTGAAAACTGCTGTAAAATCTCCAGAACAAAATTTTTTTTTGGTTGGGTGGACATAATGATAAGGTTATATGCTAAATCTCATCATTTTCCTTCACTTGGTTACTGAGATATGGAATTTTATATTGGGGCAGACAAAAGTAAACACACTATAACGCTACTGTGGAGGGCGGACGCGCCATGGACCAGGCTGACATTCTGAATGCTCTATGAGAAGTAAGACTTTTGCGAGAACCAAGTGATGACTGGGAATCTACAACCATGGGAAGACTGTGAGAACAGCAAATTAAAATAGGGGTGGCCAAACAAGAACACTACGCAAGAAGGCAAAGAAGACTGATAAACCAACACAAAATTGGTGTTGTTAGCCACTACACGCTGCGGGAATTGCTGAGGAGGGGATCCAAGCACTTATAGACTGAATGGTTCACACGCACGCACACACACGCACGCACGCACACACACGCACGCACGCACACACATATATGTTGTACAGAATCCAAGAAACATTTATAGTGTACACAATGCCAGAAACATGTATACTGTACAGCATGTCAGACACATGTATAGTGTACTGAGTGCCAGACACATGTATAGTGTACTGAGTGCCAGACACATGTATAGTGTACTGAGTGCCAGACACATGTATAGTGTACTGAGTGCCAGACACATGTATAGTGTACTGAGTGCCAGACACATGTATAGTGTACTGAGTGCCAGACACATGTATAGTGTACAGCATGTCAGACACATGTATAGTGTACTGAGTGCCAGACACATGTATAGTGTACTGAGTGCCAGACACATGTATAGTGTACTGAGTGCCAGACACATGTATAGTGTACTGAGTGCCAGACACATGTATAGTGTACTGAGTGCCAGACACATGTATAGTGTACTGAGTGCCAGACACATGTATAGTGTACTGAGTGCCAGACACATGTATAGTGTACTGAGTGCCAGACACATGTATAGTGTACTGAGTGCCAGACACATGTATAGTGTACTGAGTGCCAGACACATGTATAGTGTACTGAGTGTCAGACACATGTATAGTGTACTGAGTGCCAGACACGTGTATAGTGTACTGAGTACCAGACACATGTATAGTGTACTGAGTGCCAGACACATGTATAGTGTACTGAGTGCCAGACACATGTATAGTGTACAGCATGTCAGACACATGTATAGTGTACTGAGTGCGAGACACATGTATAGTGTACTGAGTGCCAGACACATGTATAGTGTACTGAGTGCCAGATACATGTATAGTGTACTGAGTGCCAGACACATGTATAGTGTACTGAGTGCCAGACACATGTATAGTGTACTGAGTGCCAGACACATGTATAGTGTACAGCATGTCAGACACATGTATAGTGTACTGAGTGCCAGACACATGTATAGTGTACTGAGTGCCAGACACATGTATAGTGTACTGAGTGCCAGATACATGTATAGTGTACTGAGTGCCAGACACATGTATAGTGTACTGAGTGCCAGACACATGTATAGTGTACTGAGTGCCAGACACATGTATAGTGTACTGAGTGCCAGACACATGTATAGTGTACTGAGTGCCAGACACATGTATAGTGTACTGAGTGCCAGACACATGTATAGTGTACTGAGTGCCAGACACATGTATAGTTTACAGAGTGCCAGAAACACGTTTAGTGTACTTACCGTGGACACAACATGCGTACGTCTCTTTTCCATGCTCCGGGCACAGGAAGGGAGCGCCGTGGAAGCCTGCGATAGCCTCGAAGCCTCCCAGGCCCTGGTCCTGCTGCAGCTGGTAGAGGGCGTCCCTCAAGTGGACAGCCTCGTCCTGGTTCAGCTGGTTGACGTTCTTCCTGACCAAGACGCCGGAGGCTGGGCCACTGGCGGCAGGAACCCCGTGTGGTTCTGTACGGGAGAAACAACAGCAGCCACTCATCACTGCTCTACATGATTGTGAATTACTGCGACTAAATCAGTGATGTTGGTCACTCAGATGCATTATACAAACATCGTATTTGATCAGCAGTACGACTGCAGCACCTGGCCTTATATAGAATGACACGACTAAACAGGTTAGAAGAATGACCTTGTATTTCGAAGCTCACTTGGTCCTAAGTTCTGCTCCTGTTTGAAATTAGGTTGTTCGATAAAACAGCCACCACAGTTTTTGTGAAATGTTAAAGATAACGTGCATGCAATGTTATGGTCATTATGGCATATCCATATATCATGCCAGTATATCATAGTCCATATGTAACTCTCAGTATGCCATGGTCTATATGTCATACCAGCATGTCATGGTCACTATGTCATGTTCAGTATGTCTTGTCATTGAGTAATGGTCCGTATGTCATGTCAGTGAGCCATGGCCCACATGTCATATCAGTATGTCTTGGTTCATATGTCATTCCGTATGTCATGTCAGTGAGTCATGGTCCGCACGTCATATAAATATGTCTTGGTCCATACGTCATGTCAGTATGTCATGGTCGGTATCTTGGTAGTGTGTCATGGTCGGTATGCATGTCAGAGCAAAGTTGACCCGACAACATACCATTCTCTGTAAGCACACACTGGCACTTTTCATTCTTCTCATCCTCACGTGACCTGTGAACCTGTAAACATACTCACTCTTGACTCCGGGCACGAAGCGAACACTGGGAGGCCGGATGAGGTTGCTGTCCAGCTCCGTGCCGTTGACGGCCGTGATGTGGTCAACAAAGTGGTAGGCTGAGTCGGGCTGCAGGTGCAGCTTGTTGAATACATTGGTGACATCGTATATGAAGAGACGGTCGAATTCCCAGTCCATCTCCAGCTCACCTCCCAGTATAGCAAATGTCCCTGTCAGAGGAAATGTTCACATATATTCAGAGTGACTGATGTACTTCCATATCAACATAGACGCGTCGGGTTTGGTTACAAATAGCTTCAAGGCTTGCCTTATGAACAATGATTAATACTTGAACATTATTTCTAATGTTGGCTGGAACACACTGTCCGAAGCAATGATATAAGATGTCAAGCTGTTGAACGGATGATATCTCACCATATTCAGACACAAGCAGATCTCAGGTGTGATATTTTTCAGAAAGAATACGCCAGACATCACCTCGACAATGTGATAACATGCCATACTCCAGTGTAAGCCGGCAATGCTGTATAGCAGCCCAACACAGGGCAGGTATCCTGCGATTCTGACCTCATTGCACATCAAAGTTCAAAGTTACAGGAGCAGACAAAACAAGAATGCCACGATTGATCCCTCACTTCGCACGGTAGAAGAGGAGAGATACAACTATGTTTAAAGTGACCACAGTACGCCAGGAATGGAACAATAGCAAGACAGAAACGTGACATAGACTGTGTTCTTGTATCTCCCCAATCATGACAGATAGAGGCGTGACATAGATTGTTTTTGAATTTATTTCCCCAATCGTAACAGACAGAGACATGACAAAGACTGTGTTTAGTTATTTATCTCCCCAATCATGGTAGACAGAGGCGTGACATAGACTGTGTTCTTTTATTTATCTCCCCAATCATGGTAGACAGAGGCGTGAGATAGACTGTGTTCTTTTATTTATCTCCCCAATCATGGTAGACAGAGGCGTGACATAGACTGTGTTCTTTTATTTATCTCCCCAATCATGGCAGAGAGAGGCGTGACATAGACTGTGTTCTTTTATTTATCTCCCCTATCATTGTAGACAGAGGCGTGACATAGACTGTGTTCTTTTATTTATCTCCCCAATCATGGCAGACAGAGGCGTGACATAGACTGTGTTCTTTTATTTATCTCCCCAATCATGGCAGACAGAGGCGTGACATAGACTGTGTTCTTTTATTTATCTCCCCAATCATGGCAGAGAGAAGCGTGACATAGACTGTGTGTGACGTTTTGTGATTTCTTGCAAGTTTACGTCCAGTAGTTTGCTGTTGCTTTCTGAAAGATCAGCATTCATGTCCTTGTATGGAAACCAACGCAATGCGGCCTGTTTTAAAATCGCCCGCAGCTGTGTTTCCAATGGGATTACGTAATTCCTTCGTCACATGTCTTCCGCATACTGTGACAGACAGACAGACAGACAGACAGACAGCACATGTTCCATGTGTGGTCACAGATTAATCAATGGAAATACAAACCAGCAAATTCACAATGGCCGCGTTCATCACAGAGGTCAAAGGACACATCGGCACTGGTCTTCAGCCCGTGCAGCAGGAACTCGGCGAAGACGCGGTCCTCCTCCTGGCGGTGGTGCAGGATATCCTCCAGCTGGGCGATAGAGTGGCCGTGGAAGTTCAGGTTGTCGTACTGGTAGTGCAGTCTGGTTGAGGAATTAAGTTCCAATCAAACAGCTAGAGATGTTTGTCAACATGTAACATTAACATATAAATAACTCTACGTGTATTCGCTGATGTAACATGCCAAATATCAGAAACTAAACAACTAACTAGGTAAGCAATGCAATGATTCTACATGTAAAACAAAACGAACTAAACAACTCACTATGCAAGCAATGGTTCTACATGTAAAACATAACAAACTAAACAACTCACTATGCAAGCAATGGTTCTATATGTAAAACATAACCAACTAAACACCTCATTATGCAAGCAATGGTTCTATATGTAAAACATAACCAACTAAACACCTCATTATGCAAGCAATGGTTCTATATGTAAAACATAACCAACTAAACACCTCATTATGCAAGCAATGGTTCTATATGTAAAACATAGCCAACTAAAAAACTCAAAGTTTATTCGCTTATTTGGCATGCAACGTATCATCAACTAAATAAGAGGTGGGTATTGGCTGGCTTGATATGTAAAACATTAACAATTACACTACTTACCGTAAATTCACTGTTTGACAAGGAAAACTAAATCACTCAATGTCTACGCTATGGAAACTCAATACACGACACACTCTTTCTGTCCGTCTATGGTTATTTTTAACACTGACATGTGATGGTAGTGTTACTGTGACCCCTACAGGATAAAGCTCTGTCATGTTACGGCAGTGTTACTGTAACTCCTATAGACAGACTCTGTCATGTGACGGTAGTTTTATTACAACTACTATAGGCTTAAGCTCTGTCATGTGATGGTAGTGTTGCTGTAACTCCTATAGACAGTCTCTGTCATGTGACGGTAGTGTTACTGTAACTCCTATAGACAGAGACTCTGTCATATGACGGTAGTTTTATTACAACTACTATAGGCTTAAGCTCTGTCATGTAATGGTAGTGTTGCTGTAACTCTATAGACAGACTCTGTCATGTGACGGTAGTGTTACTGTAACTCCTATAGACTGAGACTCTGTCATATGACGGTAGTTTTATTACAACTACTATAGACTTAAGCTCTGTCATGTGATGGTATTATTACTGAACCTCATACAGGTTAAGCCTTAGTCATGTGAAGGTAGTATTACTGTAACTCCTATAGTCTGAGATTCTGTCATGTGACGATAGTATTACTTTAACTCCTACAGGATACATCTATGCTATGTTATGGTAGTGTTACTGTAACTCCTATAAACTGAGACTTTGTCATGTTACGGTAGTTTTATTACAACTACTATAGACCCAAGCTCTGTCATGTGATGCTATTATTAATGAATCTCATACAGGTTAAGGTTTTGGCATGTGACGGTAGTGTTACTGTAATTCCTATAGTCTGAGACTCTGTCATGTGTCGGTAGTGTTACTGTAACTCCTACAGGATAACGCTATGCCATATAACGGTAGTGTTACTGACAAGACATATACATGACAGAATTCAGATATGATAGATGACAATTTGAGACAAGACATAAAAATGACAGAATCCAGATATTAGAGATGGCATTTTGAGACAAGACATAAACCTGACAGAATCCAGATATCAGAGATTGCAATTTGAGGCAAGACATAAACCTGGCAGAATCCAGATATCAGAGATTGCAATTTGAGACAAGACATAAACCTGACAGAATCCAGATATCAGAGATTGTAATTTGAGAGAAGACAAACATGACAGAATCCAGACATCACAGAAAGTAATGTGATACAAGACATAAACCAGACAGAATCCAGACATCACAGAAAGTAATGTGATACAAGACATAAACCTGACAGAATCCAGATAACACAGAAAGTAATGTGATACAAGACATAAACCTGACAGAATCCAGATAACACAGAAAGTATGGTGATACAAGACATGAACCTGACAGAATCCAGATAACACAGAAAGTAATGTGATACAAGACATGAACCTGACAGAATCCAGATATCACAGAAAGTAATGTGATACAAGACATAAACCTGACAGAATCCAGATATCACAGAAAGTAATGTGATACAAGACATAAACCTGACAGAATCCAGATATCACAGAAAGTAATGTGATACAAGACATAAACCTGACAGAATCCAGATAACACAGAAAGTATGGTGATACAAGACATGAAACTGACAGAATCCAGATAACACAGAAAGTAATGTGATACAAGACATGAACCTGACAGAATCCAGACATCACAGAAAGTAATGTGATACAAGACATAAACCTGACAGAATCCAGATATCACAGAAAGTAATGTGATACAAGACATAAACCTGACAGAATCCAGACATCACAGAAAGTAATGTGATACAAGACATAAACCTGACAGAATCCAGATATCAGAGTTTGCAATTTGAGAGAAGACATAAACCTGACATAATCCGGATATCACAGAAAGTAATGTGATACAAGACATGAACCTGACAGAATCCAGACATCTCAGGTGACAATTTGATACCTCTCATGAACGTGATATAATCAAAACATCAGATATATCAGTTTGTTACAAGACATGAACGTGATAGAATCCAGATATCAGAGATAGCAATTTGAGACAAAACATAAATCTGAGAGAATCTAGATATCACAGATGACAATTTGAAACAAGGCCTGAAATAGATAGAATCCAGATAACAGAGATTATAATTTGAAACAAGACATGAACGTGATAGAATTCAGACATTATAAATGACAATTTAAGACAAGACATGCTCGTGAGGGAATCCAGATATCATAGATGCCTATTTGAGATCCAGACATCAGAGATGGGAATTTAATATACGACATAAACCTGACAGAATCAAAGACATCACAGCTGGCAATCTGAGACATCGATACCGACTCAAAGACATCATAGATGGCTATCTGAAACAACGGTACCGGATCAAAGACATCATAGATGGTTATCTGAAACAAAGTTACAGAATCCAGAAGTCAGAGAGAGAGAGAGAGAGAGAGAGAGAGAGAGAGAGAGAGAGAGAGAGAGAGAGAGAGAGAGAGAGAGAGACGAGAGAGACAGAGCCAGAGCTATCTGAGACAACGTGACAGAATCCAGACATCACACAGAGAGAGACAGAGAAAGAGACAGAGAGAGAGAAAGAGAGAGAGACAGAGATAGAGAGACAAGAGAGAGAAAGAGAGAGAGAGAGAGATGGCTATGTGAGACAAACTATGAACCTGACCGCCATCAGAGCCGATCCTGGCACACAGGCAACTAACCTGTCAGAACTGAAGGCATCGATGGCGCGGGAGTTGGCGCGTGTGGTCGGGTTGACGTTTTCCTTGTCACTGAAGGGCCTGAGGGGATGGCGCAGGTCCTGAATGGCGCAGTTGGCCGTGTTGTATGGAAGACCGCGGTATTTCTGCAGAGCTTGCCAGATGGCAAACTGACGGTCGACATTGGAGTGATGGAGCAGGAACAGAGGGTCGTAGGCTGTATACTCCAGAGTAGACAACCCATAGGGAGACCGACCACCAACCCATGAGTGGATAGCGTTGTGTGTGATCTCAAATTGCACCTGGAAGTAAACAAATTGTTTACAAAGTCGTCTGTCAATAGTTGCTGCTGTAAACAAAGTATTAATAAAATCCAAGGACCTTTTTCCTTACCTTCACGTGATGGTGATGATGTTGATGATGATGATGATGATGATGATGTGTGTGTGTGTGTGTATGTGTGTGTGTGCTATGTGTCATTATCAACAATATATATGTACGAGGGTACGTTAATAAGTAAGTCACAAATGGCTGTAGAAAAATAACTAAATATGATAACAGCTTGAAACCAGTTTATGCAGAAAATGCACTTATCCAATCGTTTTATCAGTCTTCCCAAACCGGCTCCATTGAACTGCGTGCTCTGTTTTCTAAACCACGTTTTCACTTCACATTCAACTTTGGCGTCGTTCGTTCAGTGTTTATGCTGACAAATTTTTATCCCGAAAAGCGGTGCATAGCTGGGTAAAAAAAAGACGTTACACAGGCGAGTCAATAAGTAAGTCACACAGTTCTGTGGCATGGCAGGTAAATTATAACAAAGCACGCAGTTCTATGCAGCCGGTTTGGGAGGACTGATAAAGCGATGAGATAAGTGCATCAATGTTAGTGGAAATTATGTTGAGAAATAAAGGGACAATGTATGTATACAAATAAACTGGTTTAAAGTTTAGTTATTTTTCTACAGATATTTGTGACTTATTTATTAACTTACCCTCGTATATATATATATATATATATATATATATATATATATATATATATATATATATATATATATATATATATATATAAATTCACCAACACTACATATATGTGGGTTCACAACAGTACAAGTTTGTATGTTTGCAACTATACATGACGTGTCTGGCAGGAATACACACTTGTGTGATCGGCAACAAGACAAATCTATGTTTTCAAAAAGATTACTTACGAAGAAGTGAAGTAATGGCAAAAGGCAAGCAATGGGCACATACCTCAAAGTCGCAGTAGTCTGTCTGCTCAAAGGCCAGGAGCACCTGTCTGTAGAAGAAGGATTGATCTCCGTACTCCGGGTCATTGAAGAGCAGACTTCGAGGAGCCCTGCTGGTGATGTGCCCGTCGTGGGTGACGCCGTGGTGGAAGGGGTTGTTGTCTTCTGTTGTCACCAGCGTTGGCAACTTCTTGAAGGCATAGGTCCAGTCCCAGTAAGGAATGCCAATCTTGGCGCCCTAGACAGAGACAGCAGAAAACTAGATACAATCGGCATCTTAGATGAAGATACCATAGAAACTAGATACACTTGTCGTACCATGGCTCTCTACACGAAGACAACATAGAAACTAGATACACTGGTCATATCATGGCTCTCTTCATGGGCACAACATAGAAACTAGATACACGTGTCATATCATGGCTCTTCACATGAAGAAAACATACAAACTAGATACACTTCTCGTATCATGGCTCGCTACATGAAGACAATATAGAAACTAAATACACTTGTCGTACCATGGCTCTCTACATGAAGACAGCATAGAAACTAGCTACATTAGCCATATCTTGGCTCTCTAGATGGAAGACAACATAGAAACCAGTGCATAAATGGGCGGTCAAGGCATCTTCCCATTGTTTGACGTAGAGTAAAATACAAACAAACAAACAAACAAACACTAGTGCATACATGGGCGGTCATGGCGTCTTCCCATTATTTGACGTAGAGTATATAACAACCAAACACTAGTGCTTGCAAGGGCGGTCATGGCGTCTTCCCATTGTTTGACGCAGAGTATATAACAACCAAACAAACAAACAAACACTAGTGCATACATGGGCGGTCAATACGTCTTCCCATTGTCTGACGCAGAGTATATAACAACTAGACAAACACTAGTGCTTGCAATGGCGGTCATGGCGTCTTCCCATTGTTTGACGTAGAGTATATAACAAACACTAGAGCTTACTTGGCGATCAGAGATTACATGGGCGGTCATGGCGTCTTGCCATTGTTTGATGTAGAGTATATAACAAACAAACACTCGAGCATATATGGGCGGTCAAGGCGTCTTCCCATTGTTTGATGTAGAGTATGTAACACACAAACACTAGAGCTTACATGGAGGTCAAGGCTTCTTGCCATTGGTTGACGTAGAGTATATAACAAACACTAGAGCTTACATGGGCGGTCAAGGCGTCATCCCATTGTTTGATGTAAAGTATATAACACACAAACACTAGAGCTTACATGGGCGGTCAAGGCGTCATCCCATTGTTTGACGTAAAGTACATAACATACAAACACTAGAGCTTACATGGGCGGTCAAGGCGTCATCCCATTGTTTGACGTAAAGTATATAACACACAAACACTAGAGCTTACATGGAGGTCAAGGCTTCTTCCCATTGGTTGACGTAGAGTATATAACAAACACTAGAGCTTACATGGGCGGTCATGGCGTCTTCCCATTGTTTGACGCAGAGTATATAACACACAAACACTAGAGCTTACGTGGGCGGTCAAGGCATCTTCCCATTGTCTGACGTAGAGTATATAACAAATAAACATTAGAGCTTACATGGGCGGTCAAGGCGTCTTCCCATTGTTTGACGTAGAGTCTGTGCCACTGCGGGAAGTTGGGGCTTCCGTGAACACAACACGCCACTGGGTGATGATCATGTTCACAGTGTGGTGGGCTGCCATGGAAACTTGCAATGTTCTGAAGAAAACACAATGTAGAATACTTTCTCCAATAGTTGATGTTCACTAGCCTACACGTTCTCCAATAGCTGATGTTCACTAGCCTACACTTTCTCCAATAGTTGATGTTCACTAGCCTACACGTTCTCCAATAGTTTATGTTCACTAGCCTACACTTTCTCCAATAGTTTATGTTCACTAGCCTACACGTTCTCCAATAGTTTATGTTCACTAGCCTACACTTTCTCCAATAGTTTATGTTCACTAGCCTACACTTTCTCCAATAGTTGATGTTCACTAGCCTACACGTTCTCCAGTAGTTTATGTTCACTAGCCTACACTTTCTCCAATAGTTTATGTTCACTAGCCTACACTTTCTCCAATAGGTGATGTTCACTAGACTATAATTTCTCCAATAATTGATGTTCAATATCCTAAATTTTCCCCAATAGTTGATGTTCACTAGCCTATACGTTCTCCAATAGTAGATGTTCACTGGACTATACTTTCTCCAATAGTTAATGGTCACTGGACTACACTTTCCTCACTAGGTGATGTTCACTAGCCTAGATTTTCCCCAATAGTTGATGTATACTAGCCTACACTTTCTCCAGTAGTTGATGTTCACTAGCCTACACTTTCTCCAGTAGTTGATGTTCACAAAACTATTCTTTCTCCAGTAGTTGATGTTCACTAGCCTACACTTTCTCCAGTAGTTGATGTTCACAAGACTATTCTTTCTCCAATAGTTGATGTTCACTAGCCTATACCTTCTTCAATAGTTGACGACTACAAGACTATAATGTTTTTCATTAGTTGATGTTCCCTAGCCTACAATTTCTCAAGCAGTTGATGTTTCCTAGCCTTTACTTTCTCCAGCACTTGATGATCACTAAACTACAATTTCTCCAATAGCTGATGTTCACTACTCTATGCTTACTCCTATAGTTGATGATAACTAGCCTACACTTTCTCTAAAGGTTGATGTTCACTAGGCTAGATGTCATAGTATACAATAACTGTGTCAGCAATAATAGATGTGATAGTATACAGTAACTGTGTCAAATATAATAGATGTGATAGTATACAGTAACTGTGTCAGCTATAATAGATGTGATAGTATACAGTAACTGTGTCAGCTATAATAGATGTGATAGTATACAGTAAAACTGTCAGCTATAATAGATGTGATAGTATACAGTAACTGTGTCAGCTATAATAGATGTGATAGTATACAGTAACTGTGTCAACTATAATAGATGTGATAGTATACAGTAACTGTGTCAGCTATAATAGATGTGTTAGTATACAGTAACTGTTTCAGCTATAATAGATGTGATAGTATACAGTAACTGTTTCAGCTATAATAGATGTGATAGTATACAGTAACTGTTTCAGCTATAATAGATGTGATAGTATACAGTAACTGTGTCAGCTATAATAGATGTGATAGTATACAGTAACTGTTTCAGCTATAATAGATGTGATAGTATACAGTAACTGTGTCAGCAATAATAGATGTGATAGTATACAGTAACTGTGTCAACAATAATAGATCTGATAGTATGCAGTTACTGTTTCAGCAATAATAGATGTGATAGTATACAATAACTGTGTCAGCTATAATAGATGTCATAGTATACAGTAACTGTGTCAGCTATAATAGATGTGATAGTATACAATAACTGTGTCAGCTATAATAGATGTGATAGTATACAATAACTGTGTCAGCTATAATAGATGTGATAGTATACAATAACTGTGTCAGCTATAATAGATGTGATAGTATACAATAACTGTGTCAGCTATAATAGATGTGATAGTATACAGTAACTGTGTCAGCAATAATTGATATGATAGTACACAGTAAGTGTGTCAACAATAATAGATCTGATAGTATGCAGTTACTGTTTCAGCAATAATAGATGTGATAGTATACAGTAACTGTTTCAGCTATAATAGATGTCATAGTATACAGTAACTGTGTCAGCTATAATAGATGTGATAGTATACAATAACTGTGTCAGCTATAATAGATGTGATAGTATACAATAACTGTGTCAGCTATAATAGATGTGATATTATACAATAACTGTGTCAGCTATAATAGATGTGATAGTATACAGTAACTGTGTCAGCAATAATTGATATGATAGTACACAGTAAGTGTGTCAACAATAATAGATCTGATAGTATGCAGTTACTGTTTCAGCAATAATAGATGTGATAGTATACAGTAACTGTTTCAGCTATAATAGATGTCATAGTATACAGTAACTGTGTCAGCTATAATAGATGTGATAGTATACAATAACTGTGTCAGCTATAATAGATGTGATAGTATACAATAACTGTGTCAGCTATAATAGATGTCATAGTATACAGTAACTGTGTCAGCTATAATAGATGTGATAGTATACAATAACTGTGTCAGCTATAATAGATGTGATAGTATACAATAACTGTGTCAGCAATAATAGATGTGATAGTATACAGTAACTGTGTCAACTATAATAGATGTGATAGTATACAGTAACTGTGTCAGCTATAATAGATGTGATAGTATACAGTAACTGTGTCAGCTATAATAGATGTGATAGTATACAGTAAAACTGTCAGCTATAATAGATGTGATAGTATACAGTAACTGTGTCAGCTATAATAGATGTGATAGTATACAGTAACTGTGTCAACTATAATAGATGTGATAGTATACAGTAACTGTGTCAGCTATAATAGATGTGTTAGTATACAGTAACTGTTTCAGCTATAATAGATGTGATAGTATACAGTAACTGTTTCAGCTATAATAGATGTGATAGTATACAGTAACTGTTTCAGCTATAATAGATGTGATAGTATACAGTAACTGTGTCAGCTATAATAGATGTGATAGTATACAGTAACTGTTTCAGCTATAATAGATGTGATAGTATACAGTAACTGTGTCAGCAATAATAGATGTGATAGTATACAGTAACTGTGTCAACAATAATAGATCTGATAGTATGCAGTTACTGTTTCAGCAATAATAGATGTGATAGTATACAATAACTGTGTCAGCTATAATAGATGTCATAGTATACAGTAACTGTGTCAGCTATAATAGATGTGATAGTATACAATAACTGTGTCAGCTATAATAGATGTGATAGTATACAATAACTGTGTCAGCTATAATAGATGTGATAGTATACAATAACTGTGTCAGCTATAATAGATGTGATAGTATACAATAACTGTGTCAGCTATAATAGATGTGATAGTATACAGTAACTGTGTCAGCAATAATTGATATGATAGTACACAGTAAGTGTGTCAACAATAATAGATCTGATAGTATGCAGTTACTGTTTCAGCAATAATAGATGTGATAGTATACAGTAAGTGTGTCAGCAATAATAGATGTGATAGTACACAGTAAGTGTGTCAGCAATAATAGATGTGATAGTACACATTAACTGTGTCAGCAATAAAAGATGTGATAGTACACAGTAAGTGTGTCCGCAATAAAAGATGTGATAGTACACACTAAGTGTGTCATCAGCAATAGATATGATAGTACACAGTAAGTGTGTCATCAATAATAGATACGATATTACACAGTAAGTGTGTCATCAATAATAGATACGATAGTACACAGTAAGTGTGTCATCAATAATAGATACGATAGTACACAGTAAATATGTCATCAATAACGGATATTATAGTACACAGTAAGTGTGTCATCAATAATGGATATGACAGTACACAGTAAGTGTGTCATCAGCAATAGATATGATAGTACGCAGTAAGTGTGTCATCAATAATAGATACGATAGTATACAGTAAGTGTTTCAGCAATAATAGGTATGACAGTATACTGTAACCGTGTCAGCAATATAAGATCTGACAGTACACAATAACTATGTCAGCAATATAAGATCTGATAGTACACAATAACTATGTCAGCAATATAAGATCTGACAGTACACAATAACTATGTCAGCAATATAAGATCTGACAGTACACAATAACTATGTCAGCAATATAAGATCTGACAGTACACAATAACTATGTCAGCAATATAAGATCTGATAGTACACAATAACTATGTCAGCAATATAAGATCTGATAGTACACAATAACTATGTCAGCAATATAAGATCTGACAGTACACAATAACTATGTCAGCAATATAAGATCTGATAGTACACAATAACTATGTCAGCAATATAAGATCTGACAGTACACAATAACTATGTCAGCAATATAAGATCTGATAGTACACAATAACTGTGTCAGCAATATAAGATCTGACAGTACACAATAACTATGTCAGCAATATAAGATCTGATAGTACACAATAACTATGTCAGCAATATAAGATCTGACAGTACACAATAACTATGTCAGCAATATAAGATCTGATAGTACACAATAACTATGTCAGCAATATAAGATCTGATAGTACACAATAACTATGTCAGCAATATAAGATCTGACAGTACACAATAACTATGTCAGCAATATAAGATCTGATAGTACACAATAACTATGTCAGCAATATAAGATCTGATAGTACACAATAACTATGTCAGCAATATAAGATCTGACAGTACACAATAACTATGTCAGCAATATAAGATCTGATAGTACACAATAACTATGTCAGCAATATAAGATCTGACAGTACACAATAACTATGTCAGCAATATAAGATCTGACAGTACACAATAACTGTGTCAGCAATATAAGTTCTGACAGTATATAGGTACTGATACTGTGTCAGCAATAACATATGTGAGACTATACAGTGACTGGGTCATACCTGGAAGCCATTTGGTCCGGCATCTTCCTTGACCTGGCGAAGAGCACTACGAATATTTTCGATCTCAGAAGTGGACAGGGTGGACACATCTTTGCGGACACCGATTCCAGCAATTGACGTGGACGACACATCCTCGGCACCTTCTGGAAAATATTAACCGCATAAATATGATCTATTATTGAGGTCTAAGGGAATGGCAGGTCAGCAGCTTTCATCTAATGCTACAGTCACTATCAGCGAATGCCTGGAAGAATCTAACGGAAATAGGAATATACATGCAACAATAAGAAAGAAACATTAGTCACATAATGAGAATCCAGGCGTTGGAAAATATCGTACAGTGTGGACGTATCGGGGATAGAAGAGGTAGGCGGAGCGCAATGGTGCTGGGTAGTCTAAGACGGTGGTATGGGAGAGTATCATCACTAGACTTTATCTATCGTTGTCGTCGTCGTCGTTGACACCTTGCAGTCTTTACAGACCAAAGTATGTGAGTTGGAATGTGGCCAATATTCCATCACAATGTCTGGGCAGAATTACAGAGGAACATGTGGCGCCCAAACGACATGACCTCTCTCTCGGCCTAACCTTGTGTTGTCCAGAGGAATGGGTAATCAATACGTCTGGCACAAGGTAGGCTGCAGACGCTGGCGGCGCAGCGTCAAAACCACCGAGACCTCGCCACCACGAGCAGGTGGCGAGTTATGGCCAGACCCTGACACCCAAGGGACCCGGCTTAGAGACGTTCAGCCAAGTCCCACAGGTGAGGGCCTCGTACGAGCCCGGACCGTAAGGGCGCGCACATCTGTCGATCACAAGTGTCCGGACCCGTGTAAAGCGTGCACTATCGTCAGACTCTCAACCTGACTTTAAGCGGACCCCGCGACCAGCGGGGATAGGCCCGCCAGAGCTGCCGCAGGAGATATTGCCTGTTTATTGCAAGCAAATCCCCCATCCTTCCATTGTGCGGATCTCGCGACCGGCGAGAATAGGCCCGCCGGAGATTATGCTCGTCTGCTGCGAACAAATCTCTACCGAGAGACTGAATAAGTAAAGAAGCGATAAAAGTAGTGGATAATTTATCACCGTAGTTCCAACGGGAATTTAATAGGTTGCATATAAGAGGGATGTATCACATAAAGCCGGTCTCCCTGGCGTAGACGTTAATGTCTTTCTCCTTATTCCCGTATATTCTCGTGAGTAACGCAGCTGCGCGATAATCGGCAGCGGTTCGCGCCGCTCTGGTAACTTACGGGGGTATATGAACCGGTCGCTCAGAAAGCAATGGCAAAATACTGAGCTTAAACTTGCCTAGTACATCAACAGCACCTGAAAACTTCTGGTGTTGACTGCAACGTCCTGTAAGAGATATGCCACATTTTAAAAAATCACATAAAACAGTATTATTCAACATATTACAGTGATATCTCGCATATAACTGTGATGTATCACATACAGCAGTAATGTATCACATATAGTAGTGATGTATCACATATAGCAGTGATGAATGACATATAACACCAGACAGAGAGAGAGAGAGAGATGGCTATCTGAGACAACGTGACGGATGCAGACATCAGAGAGAGAGAGAGAGAGAGAGAGAGAGAGAGAGAGAGAGAGAGAGAGAGAGAGAGAGAGAGAGAACGAACGAACGTACGAACAGACTTTATTTTCAAAGGGTAACAAATTGGGCACGCAGGCCCGTCTTACATTCGGCCCTTCCAATCAGTCATCTTTCTTTCATCAACAGTGCATAGTAAAAAACATTGTCACATAAATGTTGTAAACATAAATAATGCATATTACTATGTTATGAGACACATCCACCACCCAACCACACATCCCCCATTCACTCCAACTCCCCCACCAACCACACACATAATCCACACACACATACATTCCCCCACCCATCCACCACATCCCTACACCTACACATCTCCCCACCCACACACACCTCTCACCCACCACACATCCCATCCACCCACACCCCAGGCACATATACATTCCCCAACCCACACATCCCCCACCCACACACATCCACCCACCTACACACATCCCCCACCCACTGACATATCCTGTACCCGTCCCATAACCCACCATCAATCATCCACCAACATATCCTCCTCCACCCACTCACCCACAACCACATAGCCAAACACACATCCCCACCCACACACACATCTCCCCGCCAACCCATACATCCCGCACGTACCCACACACAAATCCCCCACCCACCCACACAATCCCACCCCGCCCATCCACACATCCTGAGCCCACCCACACACATCACGAATCCACCCACACACACATCCCCCCATCCCCCAACCTACTATTATGATCAAACTCCCACACTTCACACACACATACAGTGACGATTGTCGTGAGCATTGTCGCAAAATTGTAAAGAAAATGGAGAAAAATTGTACATATACATTTTGTAACTTAAAAATTAGTGATGCAATCTCTCTCTCTCTCTCTCTCTCTCTCTCTCTCTCTCTCTCTCTCTCTCTCTCTCTCTCTCTTTCTCTCTCTCTCATTACAGTAATGTTATATTATACATGATAAAATCAAGTGTCATACATACAAAATGATAATGTGAAAGATGAAAATACACAAAACATATGGAATGGCATGTTACAGGACATGCGCGCACTCAACTCTCTCTCTCTCTCTCTCTCTCTCTCTCTCTCTCTCTCTCTCTCTCTCTCTTTATTACACAGGCACACACACACACACTCACACTAATTAACTCTCTCTCTCTCTCTCTCTCTCTCTCTCTCTCTCTCTCTCTCTCTCTCTCTCTCTCACTCATACTCTCTAATTCTCTCACCCACTCTACAGTGATGTACATGTGTTCATGTTATAAATTATAAAATCAATTGGCATTCAAAATGGTAATATGAACATGCGAATACATAACATATATGGAATAGCATGTTACATGATATGCGTGCGCTTAAATCTCTCTCTCTCTCTCTCTCTCTCTCTCTCTCTCTCTGTCTCTCTCTCTCTCCTCACCAACACACACCCATAGACACTCACAAACAATGCGCGCGCACATACACACATTAACAAATCCATTCTTCCACTGTCTCTCTCTCGTTCGCTCACTCCCCCCCCCCCTCCCTTCTCTCTCTCTCTCTCACTCGCAATCACTATTTCACCCATTAAGTCACTCTCTCCATCTTTCATTTACTCAATATCACACTCCCTTTCACTCTCACTCACACACAGACAAACACACACCCTCTCGCTATCAAATACACACTCCCTCGCTTACACACGAAAGCATATACACATACACACTTACACACTTACACACACAAGCACACATTTACACACACTTACACATTCATACCCACACGAACATTCAGACGTGCACACACATACACCCACATACACACACATAAACACACGCATGAGAGAGAGAGAGAGAGAGAGAGAGAGAGAGAGAGAGAGAGAGAGAGAGAGTGTGTGTGACATTTGAAGCCATGTACACTCGACAAAACCCATGTTCCACCCGTACACGTTTCTCAGAAAACAAATATTTAAAATAACAAATATGCTAGATTTATTTGGTTGTTTCGGGATTTGAGATTTAAAGATTGAGCACAACACACAACTGGAAACGCTGATCGTATTCAGGTACGAATCTAAGGCCTTGTCCACGTCAATTCCAAATTGACGTGGACAAGGCCTTAGGTTCGTACCGGAATACGATCAGCGTTTCCAGTTGTGGGTTGTGCTAAATCTTTAAATATGCTAGAGTTGCGTATACTGTTTCACACTTAATGTGTGGCCTATCTGATACCCCACCATTATGGCACATAGTGTGTGACCTATCTGATACCCCACCATTAGGGAACATAGTGTGTGACCTATCTGATACCCCACCATTATGGCACATAGTGTGTGACCTATCTGATACCCCACCATTAGGGCACTTAATGTGTGGCCTATCTGATACCCCACCATTATGGCACATAGTGTGTGACCTATCTGATACCCCACCATTAGGGCACATAGTGTGTGACCTATCTGATACCCCACCATTAGGGCACTTAATGTGTGGCCTATCTGATACCCCACCATTAGGGCACTTAGTGTGTGGCCTATCTGATACCCCACCATTAGGGCACTTAATGTGTGGCCTATCTGATACCCCACCATTATGGCACATAGTGTGTGACCTATCTGATACCCCACCATTAGGGCACATAGTGTGTGACCTATCTGATACCCAACCATTATGGCACATAGTGTGTGGCCTATCTGATACCCCACCATTAGGGCACTTAATGTGTGGCCTATCTGATACCCCTCCATTATGGCACTTAATGTGTGACCTATCTGATACCCCACCATTAGGGCACTTAATGTGTGGCCTATCTGATACCCCACCATTAGGGCACATAGTGTGTGGCCTATCTGATACCCCACCATTATGGCACATAGTGAGTGACCTATCTGATACCCCACCATTAGGGCACTTAGTGTGTGGCCTATCTGATACCCCACCATTATGGCACATAGTGTGTGACCTATCTGATACCCCACCATTATGGCACATAGTGTGTGGCCTATCTGATACCCCACCATTATGGCACATAGTGAGTGACCTATCTGATACCCCACCATTAGGGCACTTAATGTGTGACCTATCTGATACCCCACCATTATGGCACATAGTGTGTGGCCTATCTGATACCCCACCATTATGGCACATAGTTTACGACCTATCTGATACCCCACCATTATGGCACATAGTGTGTGACCTATCTGATACCCCACCATTAGGGCACTTAGTGAGTGGCCTATCTACATGGCCATCATTAGATCACTTTGTGTGGGGGATCAGAGATTATTGTAAAACACTCACCATGAGATGGGTCAAAGATGATTGTATAACACTGACCATGAGGGGGATCAAAGATGATGGTACCACAAGACTCACCATGAGGTGGATCAAAGATGATTGTGGGATCTGGTAAAACATCCTGGCCTTCCAGAACATGATCTTGGACATCCCGGACCTCGACCTCCAGATGAACCTGCAGGGTCGGGTCAAACACGTCCTCTGGGTGAAGGTTCAGGGCTGCCAGGTATTGCGTTATATCCCGCTTGTAGAGCCGGTTGTATGCCCACGGGCTTTCCAGAGGACCTCCTAGCAGATTGAACTGTCCAGCGCTCGTACACTTGTCACCCTGCAAACACAAACATACAAATACATGAATAAGGCAATCCACAGCCACACTGGTAGACATACATTAAACCACGATTTCAACAAAAAACCCATGTGCAACAATCACCCACAAGTACAACAAAAACCCAAAAGTACAACAAAAGCAGGGAACTACAACAATATTTCACACGTACAACAGAAAACGAGGGAACTACAACATTAACCCACAAGTACAATAAAAACATAGGGAACTTCAACAATAACCTACAAGTACAACAAAATCTGAGAGAGCTATATCATTAACCCACAAGCACGACAAAAAATGAGAAAGCTATAACATTAACCTACAAATACAAATAAAACTGAGAAAGCTACATAATTAACCCACAAGTACAACAAAAACAGGGAACTACAACATTATTCATCGCGTACAACAGAAACTGAGAGAACTACAAGAATAGCCCTCAAGTACAACATAAACTGAAAGGAGTACAACAATAAATCATAAGCACAACAGGAACCAGAAGAGCTACAGTAAAACAGAGAGGTACGGCAATAACAGAGAGGTACGACTATAACAAAGAGATAGACTTTAACAGAGAGATATAATATAATAGAGAGTTATTACAGTAACAGAGAGGTATAGTATAACAGAAAGATACGACTATAACAGAAATAGACTATGAGAGAGAGATATGACTATAACAGACAGGCACGATTATAACAGAGATATATGACTATAACAGAGAGATACAGCTATAACAGAGAGCTTCGGATATAACAGAGAGACAGACTATAACAGAGAAGTACAGTTATAAAGAGAGATATGACTATACAAGAAAGGTACATCTATAACAGAGAAGTACAGCTATAAAAGAGAGATAAGACTAAATCAGAGAGGTTCTGTTATAAAATAGAGATAAGATTATAACAGAGAGGTACGTCTATAACAGAGAGGTACGTCTATAACAGAGATATGACTATAACAGAGAGATACAGCTATAACAGAGAGATACAACTATAACAGAGGTGAGACTAGCAGAGAGCTTCGGCTAAACAGAGAGACAGACTATAACAGAGAAGTAAGTTTATAAAGGGAGATATGACTATAAAAGAGAGGTACAACTATAACAGAGAGGTAGGCTATAACAGAGAGGTAGGCTATAACAGAGAGATACGACTAAACAGAGAGGTGCGGTTATAAAAGAGAGATACGAGTATAACAGAGGGGTACGAATATAACAGAGGGGTACGTTGAACGCCTCTAAGTCAAATCCCATGGGTATAGGGACTGGCCATCGCTCGTCTCCTGCTCGTGGAGGCGAGGTCTCGGAGGTTTGACGCTGAGCAGCCAGAACCTGCAGCCTACCTTGTTCCAGACGTATTGGTTATCCATTCCTCTGGATCAAACAAGGCAAGGCCGAGAGAGGGAACATGTCGTTTGGGCACCACATGTTCTCTGAAGCTCTGCCCAGGCATTGTGATGGAATTTTGGCCAAATTCCAACTCACATACTTTGGTCTGTCAAGACTGTAAGGTGCCACTCACTCACGTCTTTAACAGAGAGATATGACTATAACAGAGAGATACAGCTATAACAGAGAGATAGGACTATAACAGAAAGGTGAGTCTATAACAGAGAGCGTCGGCTATAACAGAGAAGTGCGGCTGTAACAGAGAGATATGTCTATAACAGAGATACGATAGTAACAGAGAGGTACAGCTGTAAGAGAGAGGCACGGCTATAACAGAGAGGTAAGATTATAACCGAGAGATAGACTATAATGGAGAGGTGAGACTATAGCAGATATGTACGACTATAACAGAGAGATACGACTATAAAAGAGAGGATTGACTGTAACTGTGTGGTAAGATTATAACAGTGAGGTATGCATGTAACAGAGATTTATGACTATAACAGAGAGGTACACCTATAACAGAGATACGACTTAATAGAGAGGTGCGATTATAACAGAGAGATACAGCCATAACAGAGAGATACGATTATAACAGAAAGGTAAGACTATAGCAGATATTCGTCTTTAACAGAGAGATACGACTATAACAGAAAGGTACGACTATAACACACTGAAGTCTGTACCTCAGTACACACCAGTGACATGTAGGCGAGATGTAACACACAGTGAAGTATGTACACCACTGATATATATATATATATATATATATATATATATATATATATATATATATATATATATATATATATATATATGAGATGTATCACACACTGAAGTCTGTACCTCAGTACACACCACTGACATATATAAGGGGCGTTCATTTGAAATCCGTTAGTGCCGCACCGTGCGTAATTGGGTACGTTGAACTTGATCATGTGACAGTCATGTGATAAGTACTGACCAATGAATAAAAGAGCAAGTGCTTATTGTCTCATGATATATATAGGTTCTGTTTCTGACCGTTGAGAAAATGGCCGGGTTGATCCAAAATCCGTCCAAAGACGCCCAAAGAGCGGAGATTCAGTTTCTTTCATCTGAAGGATGCCGACCAGTGGACATTCATCGAAGAATGCAGGCAGCTTACGGTAACAAATGTGTGTCGAAGACAACAGTGACAGATTGGGCACGAATGTTTTGGAAAGGACATCAGTTCACGACAGATCTTCGTCGGCCCGGGTCAAACGCATAATGCTGCAACAGGAAAAATCATCGCCAAAACTGATGCAGCAGTACAGATGAACCGTTGTCGAAGCATACGTTCACTAGCGAAAGAATTTGATGTGTCAATTGGGACAATTCAAAAGGTCGTTCGTAAGAAATTTCAATACCGGAAGGTGTATTCACAGTGGGTACCACGGATGTTGACCTACCATCACAAAGAGGAACGCGTGGGATGGTGTTTGAACCACTTGCTGCGTCACAGAGTGGAGGGTGATGCATTTGTCTTCCGCATAGCAGCAGGCGATGAATCATGGAGTCACCACTTTGTGCCGAGCAGCAAAAGAGAGAGCATGCAATGCAAGAATGCTGGATCACCAAAAGCCAAATAAAAAATTCACGTTACAGGTTTCCTCTGGTAAGGTTATGCTGAGCGCATTTTTCAACCATGAAGGGCTATTTTTTGCCGACTTTAAAGAACCTGGTGTCAACATCAACTCTACCCACTACTTGCAATCATTAGACAAGCTGCAAAAAGCCATCAAGAATAAACGACCTGGCATGCTTTCTCGCTGTGTGATTTTGTTGCATGATAATGCTCGTCCGCATGTCGCAAAGATTGTGCAGGAAGCATTAGCTAGGAAGAAGTGGAAAATTCTACAACATCCAGCCTATAGTCCTGATTCATCAACATGTGATTTTCATTTGTTCGGACCTCTAAAAAAAGCTCTCAAGGGGCAACAATTTCACACAGATGCAGACGTAATGAACGCGGTAAACGCTTTTTTCAGTGAGCAACCACAATCCTTTTTTTTGCGGATGGCATTCGCCTCCTACCTAAGCAATGGGATGCTTGCCTGAATGCCTAAGGCGACTTCTTCTGACCAACCCATGGTGCACAATTCATTCAAAATTAATGCTTTGTTTAATTCTACCACACCTGTTAATGTTTATTTCATGCTTTTGTAATAAAGCCTTTGGAACGGGTTTCAAATGAACGCCCCTAATAGATGAAATGTAACACACACTGAAGTCTGTATCTCAGTACACACCACTGACATATAAGTGAGATTAACGCACACTAAAGTATGTACACCACGAACATATAGATAAGATGTAACACACACTGAAGTCTGTACCTCAGCACACACTAGTGGCATGTAAGTGAGATGTAACGCACACGGAAGTCTCTACACCACTGACCTGGCACAGCTTGATCTTGACACTGCCTGAAGTCTTGATGCCGTGAAGCAGGAATCCCCCGAAGACCCTGGCGTGCTGCTGGTTGTCATGGATGAGTTCCTCCAATTGATCCAGGTTATAGCCGCCCACTTTCAGGTTGTCGTATGTGTATCCCAAATGCTCGTGGTCAAAGAGGGTGTTGGGAACAGCGTGATCTCTGGGGACAACCAGAGATGACCATCATCAATTATCTAATCAACATCACGGATGCAGGTCATGCATTGTTACAACTGCACAAACTTGCCATGCAGCACCAAACTCAACCTATAAATTGTTGATGCGATCACTACCTTTACTCTGTGATGGTGTCACTCTAGGTTCACACTGCTTGCAGAGTATGCTGGCACATTTCTACTTCATGACACATGCACGCGTTATCTTTATCTGTTAGGAGAAAGTAAATACATGACAACAGCAATAAAGACAGCACAAATGTCATCCAAGGAGAAGGAAATCAGTGTGATAATATCAACTGTGACAATGCATGAGAGACGGTCAAAGTAAAGTGCCAGGTGCAGATTGGGGATCAATTAGGTTAATCAAAATGGCTAGCAACCAAGACGTCCTGGGAGACCCAGAGATTGGATGACAAACACGTGGTCACATAAATCAGGGGAGAAAATGGGTAGAACGTGAAAAAAAGACAAGAAAGGCAAATCTGTACTGACCAATTACGGGAAGAAAGCACTGGTTCATAGGACATTACCAAATACAAGCACACATACAGCAATGTACTGACCAATTACGGGAAGAAAACACTGGTTCATGGGAAATTACCAAATACAAGCACACATACATCAATATACTGACCGATATGGGAAGAAATCACTGATTCATGGGAAATTACCCATGGCAAGCACACATACAGCAATGTACTGACCAATTACAGGAAGAAAACACTTGAATTAAATTATCCATGGTTAGAACACATACATCAACATACTGACCATAAGGAAAACACTGGTTCATAGGAAAATACCCACTGCAAGCGCACATACATCAATATACTGACCAACTATGGGAAGAAAACTGTTCAGCGGGAAATAAATCGATGCAAACACGAACATACAATAATACACGGAGGAACTGAAACAAGACATACCATAATGCACTGACTGATACAATAATACACTGACTAAAACAAGAGATACAATAATACACTGACTAAATAAGACATACAATAATAAACTGACTAAACAAGGTATACAATAATACAGTGACTAAAACAAGATATACAATAATTAACTTACTAAAACAAGAGATACAATAATACAGTGACTAAAACAAGAGATAAATAATAAACTTTGTGATGATGAAAACAAGAGATACAATAATACACTGACTAAACAAAATATACAATAATTAACTTACTAAAACAAGAGATACAATAATACAGTGACTAAAACAAGAGATAAATAATAAACTGACTAAACAAGAGATAATCAAATAATACACTGACTAAAACAAGAGATACAATAATACACTGAGTAAACAAGACATACAATAATAAACTGACTAAACAAGAAATACAACAATAAACCGACTAAAACAAGAGATACAATAATACTCTGACTGACTTATACAAGAGATACAATAATAAATCAATCAATCATGTGCCATGCCGGAAAGCGTGGGCGGTCATGACTCGCCATTTCACTCGATCACCAGTGTCGTGGATCAGCTCAGTGTTCCTGTCTCGTCCATGCCATGTGGCCAAGCCATCCAGGTATTTTCCTCTCGGTCTTCCTCTTGGTCTGTTCCCTTCGATCTTGCCAGTTGTCACTAAGTTCTCCAATCCATTTCTTCTCATAACATGTCCAAAAAATTTTGACTGTCTACGTCTAATTTCTCTAATCAGTTTACGATGTTCATTTGTCTCCTGTAGTACTTGGTCATTGGTTTTTCTGTCTGTCCATGGTATTCTTTGCATTTTCCTCAGAAACCACATTTCTGCAGCCATCAGATGCTTTTCAGCTTGACTGCTCATTGTCCAAGTTTCACATCCATACAACAGAACAGGCTCTATGTATCCCCTCAACACTCTTTTTCTCGTTTCAATATAAACTTACTAAAACAAGAGGTACATATGTCCGATAAGAAATAACATAATGCCAGATAGGCATACAACAATACACGAACTCAAACTACACATACAACGATACACGAACTCAAACTGAACATACAACAATACACGAACTCAAACTACACATACAACGATACACGAACTCAAACTGAACATACAACAATACACGAACTCAATCTACACATACAACGATACACGAACTGAAACTGAACATACAACCATACACGAGCTCAAACAAGAGTTGCACATATCACACAGGAAGTCAAATGATGCGCACAGACCTGGTGAACTTGTTGGTGTTGAAAGTCTCGAAGCTGAACGGCTTCATGGGCTGGCTCATGGCGTTGACGGCGCAGTCGGCCGTGTGGTAGGGCAGGTGTCGGCGCTGCTGCAGTTCTTGCCAGACCACCCAGAGCTTGTCAGAGAAGGAGTGGTGGATGAAGAAGATGGGATCATAGGCAGAGTACTCCAGCGAGGACAGCGAATATTTCTGATGGCCTCCAACCAGGTAGTGGATGGCGTTGTGAAGCACCTCAAATTGAACCTATCATCGTATGTTGCACGGGTGGAAATACACAACAAAAGTTTAGTCAATGGCAACAAAATAGTGCCCATTGGTAACAGGGTGGCACATTATTATCAACAATAGTAACAGCGAGGTCACACAAGGGTTCAATGCCAACTCTCGTCATTCACTAAATGACCTTTTATTTGCAGACGATCAGTGTCTATTTTACAGCGACGAAGGCAGACTTCAAGATAATATTAATAAGCTGACTTTTAATGTGCAGAAGGTGCAATCATCATCATCATAATCCTGTGTCATGCCGGTAAGCGTGGGCTGTCATGGTTCGCCATCTCACTCTATAACCAGAGTCGTGTGGATCAGCTCAGTATTCTTGTCTCGACCATGCCACGTGGTCAAGCCATCCAGATATTTACTTATCTTCCTTCCCCCTGTTCTCTGCCCCTCGATCTTGCCAGTTGTCATCAAGTTTCCCAATGTATTTCTTCTCATAACGCGACCAAGAAATTTTGACTGTCTACGTCTAATTTACCTAATACGTTGAAGATTTTCATGTTTCTTGTAGGGCTTGGTCATTGGTTTTTCTGTCTGTCCATGGTATTCTTTGCAGTTTCCTCAGAAACCACATGTGCACAACCATCAGGTATTTTTCAGTCTGTCTGCTCATTGTCCACGCTTCCATCCATCCATCATGTGCCATGCCGGTAAGCGTGGGTGGTCATGTTCTGCCATCTCACTCGATCACCAGAGTCGTGGATCAGCTCCGTGTTTCTGTCTCGACCATGCCACAAGGCCAAGCCATCCAGGTACTTGCTTCTAGGTCTTCCCCTTGGTCTGTTCCCCTCGATCTTACCAGTTGTCACCAAATTCTCCAATCCATTTCTTCTCATAACATGCCGAAAAAATTTGGACTGTCTACGTCTAATTTCTCTAATCAATTTACGATCTTCATTTGTTTCTTGAAGGACTTGTTCATTGGTCTTTCTGGCTGTCCATGGTATTCTTTGCATTTTCCTCAGAAACCACATCTCTACAGCCATCAGATGTTTTTCAGCCTGACTGCTCATTGTCCACGCTTCACATCCATACAAAAGTACAGGTTCAATGTAGCATCTCAACACTCTTTTTCTCGTTTCAATTGACATCTTTTTATTGGTCAATATGTTTTTCATCTTGCTAAAGGCTACTTTTGCCGTGGCGATTCTTGTTCTAATCTCTTCAAGGCATCTCCCATCAGATGTTATTACTGTTCCGAGATAATTGTACCTGCTCACTTGTTGAAGAATATTCCCATTTACTTGTATATTACTTTGTGGTATTTCGTCCTTCCTAGTGACGACCATAATCTGTGTCTTTTTACAATTTAATTCTAACCCTAGTTGTTCACTGTGTGTAACAATCGCATCTACTAAATTTTGCAGGTCCTGTTCATTGTCTGCAATCAAGACTGTATCATCTGCATATCTAATGTTATTGATGCATCGTCCCCCAATGTTGATTCCTTGAGTCCATGCTTCACATCAACACAAAAGCAGATGTTCTATGTAGCACCTCAACACTCTTTTTTTGTCCATTGCAAATAACATTTTATCAATGAGAGTGTTTTCCATCTTGCAAAAGGCTACCTTCGCCATGGCGATTCGTGTTCTAATCTCTTCAAGGCATCCCCCTCAGATGATGTGGCTTATTATACTTATTAATCGATGCTGATCACATTTCAAGGTTACTGATTTCTTTGGGACTCAATAAATATAGAATTACATAGTTTAGGTATATCCCCAGTATCATATATTGTATTCAGGAGTCTGGTGACTTGGTCTATTCCATATACTTGTAAGGTTTTGATAATTTCTGTTGTGATATTGTCTGAATCGGGGGTCTTGCTAGTTTTCATACGTTTAAGAGCAATCTGAACTTACATCTTCAAAATGTATGGTCCTTTTTTATTATTTGGAATATCATACTGTTTATGAACATAAATAAAGCTGTGAAGTTATGCAGGTTATCAGATCTCGTGGTCCACTAACAATACTGATAAATAACACAATTCTGAAACAAGTTAAAAAATGTCAATATCTAGGAAGTATGATCACAGAAGATGGCAGAACTGGCAGAGAAATTGAAATCAGGTGTAAAAAGGCAAGTGCCTTATATATCAACTATTACCCATATTGAAAACAAACATTCATTCATCCATTCAGTAGCATGTCCTTTGCAGAACCTCGCTCCCGTAACAACCTTCCAGAAAACCTCTCGATCAAAAACAATATGTCCCTCGTCTGATACACCCATCTGGAGAACATCCGCCACATCCTGCAACCATCTTCTCTTTGGCCTCTCTCTTCCTAGGCATATATCCCTCCATTATCGTTCTTTCCAAACTTTCGTGATGTGTCAAGTGACCAAAATATTTCAATTTTTGTTTTGCAATCGTCTTTAATAGCCAGCCGTCTTCAATAATCAGCCCTTGAAGTGTGGATGCATTTGTTCTTTTCTTTATCCACGATATTCTTAGAATTTGTCTATAACATTTATATTCAAAGGCATTTATGCGCTGTTCAGCTTGTTTATTATGTGTCCAGGTCTCACAGGCGCATGTTGCAATGGGAAAGATGCATGCTCTTAAACATCTAATTTTTGTAGTTCTATCTGTTCCTCTCCACAATTTATTCAGTTGTTTTAGTCTTTGAAGAGCAATTGATAATCGTCGTTTAATTTCTTTCATTGTGTCACCGTTGTTGGTAATCAATGACCCAAGATATTCACAATTTTCCACCACCTCAAATTTTTCCTCATTAATATATATTTCTTTCTCCAAAGTAGTTTTATCTCTGTGCATTATCTTTGTTTTTGCTATGTTAAGATATAAGTTGTGATTTTCACTATTCAATTGTGTTGAGGTTATTCGATTGTCTATACCATTCCGTGTTGTCGATAGCTTACTGTATCATCAGCATATCGAATCTCTGGTATGTCATGACCACTGATATTTAGGGCATCATATAATTCCCTGTTTATATCATCTCTGATATTTCTCATTGTATTTTCGGCATACAGGTTAAACAAATAAGGGGACAGCACACAGCCCTGACGAACTCCTTTGATGTCAAACCAATATGATGTCTCGCCATCTATTCTAACCACTGCCTGCTGCTCTAGATAAATCATTTTTATGAGTTGTATTACACGTGATGGAAAATTGAAAACATAAAATTAGAAAATTTAATATAATTAAAACATAAACCGAGAAAGTCTATATGAAACATTGCTAGGCCATTAAACATACTTCGGCGCAGAAGTTCAGTTGTGAAAGATGCCAAATAATAAAATGTGGAGCCGAAGGTGTGCAAACAGTTACATAAGGATATCAAGAGGGGAGTCAGCAGAGGTATACAGTGCCATCTACAACAGAATTGATTCCCGCTGGATGGATGCATCCCAAAGAGTTGATTAACTGGCCGTCAGTATTAAGCTTAATTAAGCTTTTAGAGTAGTGTGGCTTCAATGTTGTATGCATTTTCTATTGAACTATCTGAGACCGAGTAAGAAATGCTGTTATCAGACAGACAGTGGAATTAACACCTTGAGAAAGACAGATCATCAGAGTATTTGATCATCTCATCAGAATATAACACCATCAACTACCAACACTGGCCGTACATCAAAGAACATCTGATACGAGAGCAAGAGGAAACCCGAGAAGAAGACAGACTGACGACATCAAAGACATTGTGCAATCACACGGAATGACACTATCAGCGCATTACCTCATCCTCCCGACGAGGGTGCTGGTGATGATGATGAATTGTGAAACAGTACTCACCGCAAAATCGCAATAGCTGGTCTGCTCGAGAGCCTCAAGAAGCAGTGGGAACAGAGTAGAATGCTTCCCGTCCTCGGTGGTCTCAAATAGCTCTGGTTGCACATCGCGCACCGTCTGTGCATTCTCAGACGGGATAGATCCGTGCGCAAACGGGTTATCTAGCACCTGTGCAAACACATCGTGGCAAAGGTCACTCAGTCATATACGATGAACACACACACCACGGCAAAAGTCACTCAGTCATAAATGATGAACACACACACCATGGCAAACGTCACCCAGTCATATGTGATGAACACACACAATATTGCAAAGGTCACTCAGTCAGTATATGATAAGCACACACAACATGGCAACGATCACTCAGTCAGTGTATGATGAGCACACGCAATATGGAAAAGGTCACTCAGTCAGTGTATGATAAGCACACACAACATGGCAAAGGTCACTCAGTCATAAATGATGAACACACACACCATGGCAAAGGTCACTCAGTCAGTGTATGATGAGCACACACAACATGGCAAAGGTCACTCAGTCATAAACGATGAACACACACACACCATGGCAAGGGTCACTCAGTCATATGTGATGAACACACACAATATGGCAAAGGTCACTCAGTCAGTGTATGATGAGCACACACAATATGGCAAAGATCACTCAGTCAGTATATGATGAGCACACACAATATGACAAAGGTCACTCAGTCAGTGTATGATGAGCACACACAATATAGCAAAGATCACTCAGTCAGTATATGATGACTGTGCAGGCACAGAATGCAATTTTATTAAAGAAACAGAGACCGCCCAACTGTAGGTGTAATCCTGGTGGCTTATCTGTCATTTTTGTGCCATTTAAGGTATAAGTCTTCTTCTTCTTCCTTCTTCTTCTTTTTACTTCCTTCTACTTCCTTTTCCTTCCTTCTTCTTCCCTTTTCTTCCTTCTTCTTCCCTTTTCTTCTCTTTTCTTCCATCTTCCCTTTTCTTTCTTTCTTTCTTTCTTTCTTTCTTTCTTCTTCTTCTTCTTCTTCTTCTTCTTCTTCTTCTTCTTCTTCTCTTCTTCTTCTCTTCTTCTTCTTCTTCTTCTTCTTCTTCATCTATAGTTAACTCTTTGCCTTCACGCATCACATCTAGTCAACTATTTGACTTCACGCATCATATATATTTAACCCTTTGACTTCACACATCATCTCTAGTTAACTCTTTGACTACATACATCATCTCTCATTACCTCTTTGACTTATCACATCATTGCTAGTTAACTCTTTGACTTCACGCATCATCCCTATTTAACTCTTTGACTTCACGCATCATCTCTTATTAACTCTTTGACTTCACACACCATATCTAGTTAACACTCTGACTTCACGCATCGTCTCTAGTTAACTCTTGGACTTCATGCATCATATCTAGTTAACTCTTTGACTTCACACATCATCTCTAGTTACCTCTTTGACTTCACACATAATCTCCAGTTAACTCTTTGACTTCACACATAATCTCCAGTTAACTCTTTGACTTCACACACAATCTATAGTTAACCCTTTTACTTCACGCATCATATCTAGTTAACTCTTTGACTTCACACATCATCTCTAGTTACCTCTTTGACTTCACGCATAATCTCCAGTTAACTCTTTGACTTCACACATAATCTCCAGTTAACTCTTTGACTTCACACACAATCTCTAGTTAACTCTTTGACTTCATACACAATCTCCAGTTAACTCTTTGTCTTCACAGACTGACCTCAAGGTAGCTCTTTGTTCGTACACTGTCTAAATTCAAATCTTTGTCAACACTCTATCTCTAGCTAGTATATACATCTCTAGCTAGTATATACATCTCTAGCTAGTATATACACATCTCTAGCTAGTATATACATCTCTAGCTAGTATATACATCTCTAGCTGGTATATACATCTCTAGCTGGTATATACATCTCTAGCTGGTACATACATCTCTAGCTAGTATATACATCTCTAGCTGGTATATACATCTCTAGCTCGTATATACATTTCTAGCTAGTATATACATCTCTAGCTAGTATATACATCTCTAGCTAGTATATACATCTCTAGCTAGTATATACATCTGTAGCTGGAATATACATCTCTAGCTAGTATATACATCTCTAGCTAGTATATACATCTCTAGCTAGTATATACATCTCTAGCTCGTATATACATTTCTAGCTAGTATATACATCTCTAGCTAGTATATACATCTCTAGCTAGTATATAATCTCTAGCTAGTATATACATCTGTAGCTGGAATATACATCTCTAGCTAGTATATACATCTCTAGCTAGTATATACATCTCTAGCTAGTATATACATCTCTAGCTAGTATATACATCTGTAGCTGGAATATACATCTCTAGCTAGTATATACATCTCTAGCTAGTATATACATCTCTAGCTAGTATATACATCTCTAGCTCGTATATACATTTCTAGCTAGTATATACATCTCTAGCTAGTATATACATCTCTAGCTAGTATATAATCTCTAGCTAGTATATACATCTGTAGCTGGAATATACATCTCTAGCTAGTATATACATCTCTAGCTAGTATATACATCTCTAGCTAGTATATACATCTCTAGCTAGTATATACATCTCTAGCTGGTATATACATCTCTAGCTCGTATATAAATTTCTAGCTAGTATATACATCTCTAGCTAGTATATACATCTCTAGCTAGTATATAATCTCTAGCTAGTATATACATCTTTAGCTGGAATATACATCTCTAGCTAGTATATACATTTCTAGCTAGTATATACATCTCTAGCTGGTATATACATCTCTAGCTGGTATATACATCTCTAGCTGGTATTTACATCTCTAGCTAGTATATACATCTCTAGCTAGTATATACATCTTTAACTGGAATATACATCTCTAGCTAGTATATACATCTCTAGCTAGTATATACATCTCTAGCTGGTATATACATCTCTAGCTGGTATATACATCTCTAGCTAGTATATACATCTCTAGCTAGTATATACATCTCTAGCTGGTATATACATCTCTAGCTAGTATATACATCTCTAGCTAGTATATACATCTCTAGCTAGTATATAATCTCTAGCTAGTATATACATCTGTAGCTGGAATATACATCTCTAGCTAGTATATACATCTCTAGCTGGTATATACATCTCTAGCTGGTATATACATCTCTAGCTAGTATATACATCTCTAGCTAGTATATACATCTCTAGCTAGTATATACATCTCTAGCTAGTATATACATCTCTAGCTAGTATATACATCTCTAGCTAGTATATACATCTCTAGCTAGTATATACATCTCTAGCAAGTATATACATCTCTAGCTAGTATATACATCTCTAGCTAGTATATACATCACCTGGTCACTCCAAGCGTCGTAGTAGTTGACCCTGGTGAAGATATCCGGCAGCTTTTTAAGGGGTTGGGTCCAGTCCCAGTAAGGAAGAGCGATGGAGCTGCCATGTTTCTGTAGAGCTTGCTCCACCTGTAATGTCCATGTGTAAGCGTTACTGAGTGGCAAGATCACGTGTGTTAGCGTTACTGAGTGTCAGGTTGTATATGTTAGCGTTACTGAGCGCCAAGATTATATACGTTAACGTTACTGAGTGCCAAGATTATATATGTTAGTGTTACTGAGTGCCAAGATTATATATGTTAGCGTTACTGAGTGCCAATGTTATATATGTTAGCATTAGTGATGCATTAGTGATGGAGCTGCCATGTTTCTGTAGAGCTTGCTCCACCTGTAATGTCCATGTGTAAGCGTTACTGAGTGGCAAGATCACGTGTGTTAGCGTTACTGAGTGTCAGGTTGTATATGTTAGCGTTACTGAGCGCCAAGATTATATACGTTAACGTTACTGAGTGCCAAGATTATATATGTTAGTGTTACTGAGTGCCAAGATTATATATGTTAGCGTTACTGAGTGCCAATGTTATATATGTTAGCATTAGTGAGTTCCAAGGTTATTTATGTTAGCGTTACTAAGTGGTAAGGTTATATATGTTAGCGTTACTAAGTGCCAAGGTATATATGTTAGTGTAACTGAGTGTCAAGGTTATAAATGTTAGCTTTAGTGAATTCCAAAGTTATATATGTTAGCGTTACTAAGTGGTAAGATTATATATGTTAGTGTTAGTGAGCGCCAACGTTATTATATGCTAGCGTTACTGAGTGTCAGGGTTATATATATATATATACTAGCTGACCCTGCCCGGCTTCGCCCAGACCCTGGTGGGGAGCATCTCATTTAATTCATATAAGTAGTCATATAAGTTCTCGTTCCCGTTACCGACTATCTGTCTGTCTGACTGTCTGTCTGTCTGTCTGTCTGACCCAGCCCGTCTTCGCCCAGACCCTGATGGGGAGCATGTCATTTAATTCATATAAGTAGTCATATAAGTTCCCGTTCCCGACTGTCTGTCTGTCTGTCTATCTATCTATCTGTCTGTCTGTCTGACCCAGTCCAGCCCATGGTGGAGAGCATCTCATTTAAATCATATAAGTAGTCATATAAGATCCCGTTCCCGACTATCTGTCTGACTGTCTGTCTGTCTTGGTTAAATGGAGGAGGGAGGAAAAGGGAGGAGGAGGGAGGAGAAGGAAGAAGGAGGAGGAGGGAGGAGGCAGAGGGAGAAGGAGGAAGGAGGAGGAGGGAGGAAGAGGGAGCAGGAAGAGGGATGAGGGAGAGGGAGGAGGAAGAGGGAGGAGGAGGAGGAAGAGGGAGGAGGAAGAGGAGGATGGAGGAGGGAGAGGGAGGAAGAGGGAGGAGGAGGAAGGAGGAGGAAGAGGGAGGAGGAGGATGGAGGAGGGAGAGGGAGGAGGGGAAGAGGAAGAGGGTAGGGGGAGGAGGAGGGCAGAGGAGGAGAAGAATGGAGAAGGAGGGAGGAAGAGGAAGAGGGAGGAGGAGGAAGGAGGAGGGGGAGGGAAGAGGAGGAGAGAGGAGGAGGGAGAGGGAGGAGGAAGAAGGAGGAGGAGGGAGGATGAGAACGCAGGAGGAGGAGGAGGAGGAAGGAGGAGGGGAGGGAAGAGGAGGAGAGAGGAGGAGGGAGGGGGAGGAGGAGGGAGGAGGAAGAAGGAGGAGGAGGAGGGAGGATGAGAACGCAGGAGGAGGGAGAGGGAGGAGGAGAAGTGAGGAGGTAGGAGGAGGAGGAAGAGGGAGGAAGAGGAAGAGGGAGGAGGAGGAAGAGGGAGGAGTAGGAGGGAGGAGGCAGAGGGAGGAGGAGGAAGGAGGAGGAGGGGAGAGGAGGAGGGAGGAGGCAGAGGGAGAAGGAGGAGGAAGGAGGAGGGAGAGGGAGGAGGAAGAGGAGGAGGGAGGAGGTAGAGGGAGGAGGAGGGAGGAGGTAGAGGGAGGAGGAAGAGGAGGGAGAGGGAGGAATAGGGAGGAGGAGGATGGAGGAGGGAGAGGGAGGAGGAGGATGGAGGAGGAGGGGAGAGGAGGAGGGAGGAGGAGGAGTGAGGAGGAAGAGGGAGGAGGGAGAATGAGGAGGGGAGGAAGGAAAGGGAGGTGGAAGAGGAGGAGGAGGGAGGAGGAAAGAGGTAGGGGGAGGAGGAGGTAGAGGGAGGAGGAGGAGGAAGGAAAGGGAGGAGGAAGAGGAGGAGAAGGGAGGAGGGAGGAGGAGGAGGTAAAGGGAGGAGGAGGGAGGAGGAGGAGGAGAAGGGAGTAGGAGGAGGGAGAGGGAGGAGGAGGGAGGAGGAGGAGAGAGTAGGCGGAGGGAGGAGGCGGAGGGAGCAGGAAGAGGGAGGAAGAGGGAGGAGGAAGAGGGAGAAGGAGGAGGGAGGAGGAAGGAGGAGTAGAGAGTGGGAGGAGGGAGGAGGCGGAGGGAGGAAGAGGGAGAAGGGAGGAGGAGGGAGGAGGTAGTAGGATGATTGATTGCCATCCCAACAGGTTAATATGTTATCGCGGACCTCAGAGAGAAGTGTCTATGTAGAAGACCATTTCCTGGACGTACGTATTTTGGGAGGGGGAGGAGGGAGGAGGGAGGAGGAGGAAGAAGAAAAAAAAACTACGACAGTTGGCATCTCTGGAATGAAAGGAAGGCGTGTAGAAAATTTCATCTCAATCGGATGGGCCGTTCGCGAGCGTATAAAGGACATACATACAGACAGACATACAGACAGAGATACGGACAGAGATACGGACATCCTAATTTATATATAAGATATAGAGAGAAAGAGAGAGAGAGAGAGAGAGAGAGAGAGAGAGAGAGAGAGAGAGAGAGAGAGAGAGAGAGATAAGCGTTAATGGGTGTCAGGGTTATATAAATATTAGCGTTAATGAGTGCCAGTGTTATATATGGCAGCTTTAAAGAGTGGCCAGGTCTCATTTGTTAATGTTACAGAGTGGCATTGACACATATGGTAAATGTGTTGGTATGTATATACATGTGCCCATATTCAAATAATTAAATGTTATAGGCAGGAATGCTGGATGTTGACGTCTTTTGTGTTCAGCAGCTTCAGCCTATAGATAAGCAAACAATACAAAGTTAGACGAGTGAGATTGTCACAAGAAAGGTCGGGGTACCGGAGCAAGTGTTGAGCCAGTAAGAGAAATGATTGCTGCCCCTGGGTAGTCGGGTGTAGAAATTGAGGAAGCCTCTTATTGATTGATATCTATCAGATGTTCAGGAAACCAATTAGCTATCTTCGTGTCTGTTTGCCCAATGTATGCCAGGTGACATGTCCCAGATGACAGCATGGCCCAGACTGTGCCATTGGCACATGCACACTCCCCTAGTTTGACACACGCCCTCCCGGAAGGTTACTGAAGAGCTGTGAACAACACAGCCATATGTTCTGCATCTAATCTGCGAGCACAGACTGCTGCCCACAGAAAGAGCTGTCTGGATCGAGAGTCTGCGTCAGGCGAGCATATGTCCTGCAGATTGTCATCCCGCCTGTAAACTACTCTAGGGTCCTTCTCGAAGATCTGCAGATTCTGATCCCGCTTGCAAACTACTCTATTGTCCTCGTCGAAGATCTGCGGGTTCTGATGCCGCCTGTGAACCACTCTAGTGTCCTTGTCGAAGATCTTCAGGTGTTAGAACTTGAGCAGGGGCTGCTGAGATGGCCATGAAGGATTCTCGGAGCAGAAAAGTCGTGGAGATGGAATTTCAGGATTCGGGTTGTTATTCTGTGAGTGGGATGTGATCGGGTTGTTCTATTATGATGGGGTTAGATTGGTTTGTACTATTGTGAGTGGGTTGAGATTAGTTTGTTCCATGTTGAGTGGGATGACAGTGGTTTGTTTCTATTGTGAGTGGGATGACAGTGGTTTGTTCTATTGTGAGTGGGATGAGATTGGTTTGTTCTATTCTGAGTGGGATGAGAGTGATTTGTTCTGTTGTAGATGTGATGAGATTGTTTTGTTTTATTGTGAGTGGGATGAGATTAGTTTGGAAATGCCTCTGCCTGTGTGATGGATATTACTTTTATGAGAAATTCTGTGAGTGTAGATTGATGGATATAAAAGGGCACATAAGAAATCCAGGAACTCTTTGGCTTTCCTCGTGAAATCAGAGTTGTCAAGGCATAAAGTTCGTTGAATAAGAAGTTAAGAGAAAGGCAACGCATCTCTGCAAGGGAAATGGCTGGGGCATTGTGAAGAAGTTAAAAGAAAGATGAAGCATCTCTGTAAGGGCAATGGCTGGCAGCACTCTAGAGAAGTTAAGAAAAAAGCAAACATCTCTGTAAGGGCAATGGCTGGCAGCACTCTAGAGAAGTTAAGAGAAAAGCAAACATCTCTGTAAGGGCAATGGCTGGCAGCACTCTAGAGAAGTTAAGAGAAAGGCAAACATCTCTGTAAGGGCAATGGCTGGCAGCACTCTAGAGATGTTAAGAGAAAGGCAAACATCTCTGTAAGGGCAATGGCTGACAGCACTCTAGAGAAGTTAAGAGAAAGGCAAACATCTCTGTAAGGGCAATGGCTGGCAGCACTCTAGAGAAGTTAAGAGAAAAGCAAACATCTCTGTAAGGGCAATGGCTGGCAGCACTCTAGAGAAGTTAAGAGAAAAGCAAACATCTCTGTAAGGGCAATGGCTGGCAGCACTCTAGAGAAGTTAAGAGAAAGGCAAACATCTCTGCAAGGGCAATGGCTGGGGCACTCTGGGGAGGAGTAACTGTCAGACCCTATCAGCGAATGAAGGCCGCGGTGGTTGGACCAAGACAGTCGCTACTGTACTCCATGGTCCAGGAATTCACAGATATTGGACATGTGAGATGTGACTTTGGCGGCCGGGTGGTATTGTGTGTCTTCCAACCTGTTAGAGCATGCTGGAAGTAAACTTACCTGGAGTGTAAACAGCCTGTGCCAATGCAGGAACGTGGGCATGCCGTGCTGGCAACAAGCCACTGTAGGGTGATCCGGGTCTGGACAGCGAGCAGGAGCTCCATGGAAGGAAGCCAGCGAAGCCCAACCGTCAGGGCCAGTGTCTGCCAGGAGCTCTCGGAGAGCTGTCTGAATGCTCTGGGTGTCCCTTTCCTCCACCTCGTCCAGGTTACGTCTGATGTGATTGACGGTCACCTTCTTCAAGTTCACATCATCTGATCGCATGCATATCATGGAATGATTAATTGATTGATTGATTGACTGATTGATTAACAACAGTGACATTTGTAACATTGTTTGAAAACATCAGAAAGATAATAAATCATGACGTTTATCATAAACATTCAATCATAACATTTCCATATTTCAATAAGGAAATCAGTCAATGATCCCAGTCTCCCCACACACATTCATCTACCAGATTCCAGTCTCCCCACACACCATCTACCAGATTCCAGTCTCCCCACACACTTTCATCTACCAGATTCCAATGTCTCCCCACACACCTTCATCTACCAGATTCCAGTCTCCCCACACACCTTCATCTACCAGATTCCAATGTCTCCCCACACACCTTCATCTACCAGATTCCAGTCTCCCCACACACCTTCATCTACCAGATTCCAATGTCTCCCCACACACCTTCATCTGCCAGATTCCAGTCTCCCCACACACCCTCATCTACCTGATGCCAGTCTCCCAATACTCACTCATGTACTTTGATTCTAGCATCCCTAAATAACTTCATCTACTCTGAGTCGAGTCTCCCAACACAATTGCATCTACCCTGAGTGGAGTCTCCCAACACAATTGCATCTACCCTGAGTGGAGTCTCCCAACACAATTGATACCCTGAGTCAAGTCTCCCAACACAATTGCATCTACCCTGAGTCGAGTCTCCCAAGACAATTGCATCTACCCTGAGTGGAGTCTCCCAACACAATTGATACCCTGAGTCAAGTCTCCCAACACAATTGCATCTACCCTGAGTGGAGTCTCCCAAAATAGTTTCATCTACCCTGAGTCAAGTCTCCCAAAACAACTTTATCTACCTCGAGTCTTCTCACAAAAAAGCTTCATCTAAACAGATGATACTGACTTGTTTCCTGCAGTTTGTGAGGCAAGCAATTCTGCCATTACAAACATGTCATTCAACTAAAGTGTTACAACAGTCTTTCTAAAAGTGACAAGTTATGTTTCTATCATCATGACTTCTACAAAATATCGCTGTCTGTCACAGACGGATATCATGGAACAGAATGTGTTTTACAGTACCCCATGTTTGCCACAGCTGGATATCTGGCATAGTATGTGTTCTACAGTACCCCATGTTTGCCACAGCTGGATATCTGGCATAGTATGTGTTCTACAGTACCCCATGTTTGCCACAGCTGGATATCTGGCATAGTATGTGTTCTACAGTACCCCATGTTTGCCACAGCTGGATATCTGGCATAGTATGTGTTCTACAGTACCCCATGTTTGCCACAGCTGGATATCTGGCATAGTATGTGTTCTACAGTACCCCATGTCTGTCACAGCTGGATATCTGGCACAGTATGTATTCTATAGTACCCCATGTCTGTCACAGCTTGATATCTAGCACTGTATGTCTTCTATAATACTGCATGTTTTTCACAGCTGGATATCTGGCACAGTATGTGTTCTACAGTACCGCATGACTGTCACAGCTGGATATCTGGCACAGTATATGTTCTACAGTACCGCATGGCTGTCACGGCTTGATGTCACATCTTGATATCTGGCACAATATGTGCTCTACAATACCCAATGGCCGTCACAGCGTTAATGTAATGTGCCCACCTGTAAATGCTGCCTGCTACATGTATCTACTTATAGAAAGTCGAACTCATGTACTCACGTTTAGCAGGTACAAATATGACTGTTGGTTCGTGGATGAGATGGCTGTCCAGCTCCGTCCCGTCGATGGATTTGACGTGGATTTTCAGGTGGTACTCATCGTCATAGTGGACGTGGTGAGACTCCAGCTGCAAGACCACAGGTCAGTATTCTCACATCATTTCAAAAGTATGCCCTGTCTCATCTTTCACATTACCCATATCTGTGTTTAGCACTATCTCCATTCACAAACAGAACCAACAGTTTATCAATAAACATAGAAAATGAATGACAACTGTGTTCTTTAGTCTTCTGAAACGTGTACTGGACTGTTATATCACGTACAACTATCACTGACCTGGTCAATAATCTCACATACAACAATTACCTGACCTGGTCAATAATCTCAAATACAACTATCACTGACCTGGTCAATAATGTCACATACAACTATTACCTGACCTGGTTAATAATCTCAAATACAACTATTACTGACCTGGTCAATAATGTCACATACAACTATTACCTGACCTGGTGAATAGTCTCACATACAACTATCACTGACCTGGTCAATAATCTCACATACAACTATCACTGACCTGGTCAATAATCTCACATACAACTATTTTCTGACCTGGTCAATAATCTCACACACAACTGTTACCTGACCTGGTCAATAATCTCACATACAACTATCACTGACCTGGTCAATAATCTCACATACAACTATTACCTGACTTGGTCAATAATCTCACATACAACTATCACTGACCTGGTCAATAATCTCACATACAACTATTACCTGACCTGGTCAATAATCTCACATACAACTATCACTGACCTGGTCAATAATCTCACATACAACTATCACTGCCCTGGTCAATAATCTCACATACAACTATTTTCTGACCTGGTCAATAATCTCACATACAACTATCACTGACCTGGTCAATAATCTCACATACAACTATCACTGACCTGGTCAATAATCTCACATACAACTATCACTGACCTGGTCAATAATCTCACATACAACTATCACTGACCTGGTCAATAATCTCACATACAACTATCACTGACCTGGTCAATAATCTCACATACAACTATTTTCTGACCTGGTCAATAATCTCACACACAACTGTTACCTGACCTGGTCAATAATCTCACATACAACTATTACCTGACTTGGTCAATAATCTCACATACAACTATCACTGACCTGGTCAATAATCTCACATACAACTATTACCTGACCTGGTCAATAATCTCACATACAACTATCACTGACCTGGTCAATAATCTCACATACAACTATCACTGACCTGGTCAATAATCTCACATACAACTATTTTCTGACCTGGTCAATAATCTCACATACAACTATCACTGACCTGGTCAATAATCTCACACACAACTATTTTCTGACCTGGTCAATAATCTCACACACAACTGTTACCTGACCTGGTCAATAATCTCACATACAACTATTACCTGACTTGGTCAATAATCTCACATACAACTATCACTGCCCTGGTCAATAATCTCACATACAACTGTTACCTGACCTGGTCAATAATCTCACATACAACTGTTACCTGACCTGGTCAATAATCTCACATACAACTATCACTGACATGGTCAATAATCTTAAATACAACTGTTACCTGACCTGGTCAATAATCTCACATACAACTATCACTGACCTGGTCAATAATCTCACATACAACTGTTACCTGACCTGGTCAATAATCTCACATACAACTGTTACCTGACCTGGTCAATAATCTCACATACAACTGTTACCTGACCTGGTCAATAATCTCACATACAACTATTACCTGACCTGGTCAATAATCTCACATACAACTATTACCTGACTTGGTCAATAATCTCACATACAACTATTACCTGACTTGGTCAATAATCTCACATACAACTGTTACCTGACCTGGTCAATAATCTTAAATACAACTGTTACCTGACCTGGTCAATAATCTCACATACAACTGTTACCTTACCTGGTCAATAATCTCACATACAACTATTACCTGACTTGGTCAATAATCTCACATACAACTGTTACCTGACCTGGTCAATAATCTCACATACAACTATTACCTGACCTGGTCAATAATCTCACATACAACTGTTACCTGACCTGGTCAATAATCTCACATACAACTGTTACCTGACCTGGTAAATTATCTCACATACAATTATCACTGACCTGGTCAATAATCTTACATACAACCGTTACCTGACCTGGTCAATAATCTCACATACAACTATCACTGACATGGTCAATAATCTTAAATACAACTGTTACCTGACCTGGTCAATAATCTCACATACAACTGTTACCTGACCTGGTCAATAATCTCACATACAACTGTTACCTGACCTGGTCAATAATCTCACATACAACTATTACCTGACCTGGTCAATAATCTCACATACAACTATCACTGACCTGGTCAATAATCTCACATACAACTATCACTGCCCTGGTCAATAATCTCACATACAACTATTTTCTGACCTGGTCAATAATCTCACATACAACTATCACTGACCTGGTCAATAATCTCACATACAACTATCACTGACCTGGTCAATAATCTCACATACAACTATCACTGACCTGGTCAATAATCTCACATACAACTATCACTGACCTGGTCAATAATCTCACATACAACTATCACTGACCTGGTCAATAATCTCACATACAACTATTTTCTGACCTGGTCAATAATCTCACACACAACTGTTACCTGACCTGGTCAATAATCTCACATACAACTATTACCTGACTTGGTCAATAATCTCACATACAACTATCACTGACCTGGTCAATAATCTCACATACAACTATTACCTGACCTGGTCAATAATCTCACATACAACTATCACTGACCTGGTCAATAATCTCACATACAACTATCACTGACCTGGTCAATAATCTCACATACAACTATTTTCTGACCTGGTCAATAATCTCACATACAACTATCACTGACCTGGTCAATAATCTCACACACAACTATTACCTGACCTGGTCAATAATCTCACATACAACTATCACTGACCTGGTCAATAATCTCACATACAACTATCACTGACCTGGTCAATAATCTCACATACAACTATTTTCTGACCTGGTCAATAATCTCACACACAACTGTTACCTGACCTGGTCAATAATCTCACATACAACTATTACCTGACTTGGTCAATAATCTCACATACAACTATCACTGCCCTGGTCAATAATCTCACATACAACTGTTACCTGACCTGGTCAATAATCTCACATACAACTGTTACCTGACCTGGTCAATAATCTCACATACAACTATCACTGACATGGTCAATAATCTTAAATACAACTGTTACCTGACCTGGTCAATAATCTCACATACAACTATCACTGACCTGGTCAATAATCTCACATACAACTGTTACCTGACCTGGTCAATAATCTCACATACAACTGTTACCTGACCTGGTCAATAATCTCACATACAACTGTTACCTGACCTGGTCAATAATCTCACATACAACTATTACCTGACCTGGTCAATAATCTCACATACAACTATTACCTGACTTGGTCAATAATCTCACATACAACTATTACCTGACTTGGTCAATAATCTCACATACAACTGTTACCTGACCTGGTCAATAATCTTAAATACAACTGTTACCTGACCTGGTCAATAATCTCACATACAACTGTTACCTTACCTGGTCAATAATCTCACATACAACTATTACCTGACTTGGTCAATAATCTCACATACAACTGTTACCTGACCTGGTCAATAATCTCACATACAACTATTACCTGACCTGGTCAATAATCTCACATACAACTGTTACCTGACCTGGTCAATAATCTCACATACAACTGTTACCTGACCTGGTAAATTATCTCACATACAATTATCACTGACCTGGTCAATAATCTTACATACAACCGTTACCTGACCTGGTCAATAATCTCACATACAACTATCACTGACATGGTCAATAATCTTAAATACAACTGTTACCTGACCTGGTCAATAATCTCACATACAACTGTTACCTGACCTGGTCAATAATCTCACATACAACTGTTACCTGACCTGGTCAATAATCTCACATACAACTATTACCTGACCTGGTCAATAATCTCACATACAAATATTACCTGACTTGGTCAATAATCTCACATACAACTGTTACCTGACCTGGTCAATAATCTCACATACAACTATTACCTGACCTGGTCAATAATCTCACATAGCCTACAACTAACACTGCCCTGGTCAATAATCTCACATACAACTATCAATGACCTGGTCAATAATCTCACATAGCCTACAACTAACACTGCCCTGGTCAATAATCTCACATACAACTATTACCTGACTTGGTCAATAATCTCACATACAACTGTTACCTGACCTGGTCAATAATCTCACATACAACTATTATCTGACTTGGTCAATAATCTCACATACAACTGTTACCTGACCTGGTCAATAATCTCACATACAACTATTACCTGACCTGGTCAATAATCTTACATAGCCTACAACTAACACTGCCCTGGTCAATAATCTCACATAGCCTACAACTAACACTGCCCTGATCAATAATCTCACATACAACTATCAATGACCTGGTCAATAATCTCACATAGCCTACAACTAACACTGACCTGGTCAATAATCTCACATACAACTATTACCTGACTTGGTCAATAATCTCACATACAACTGTTACCTGACCTGGTCAATAATCTCACATACAACTATTACCTGACTTGGTCAATAAATTCACATACAACTGTTACCTGACCTGGTCAATAATCTCACATAGCCTACAACTAACACTGCCCTGGTCAATAATCTCACATAGCCTACAACTAACACTGCCCTGGTCAATAATCTCACATAGCCTACAACTAACACTGACCTGGTCAATAATCTCACATAGCCTACAACTAACACTAACCTAGTCAATAATCTCACATAGCCTACAACTAACACTGACCTGGTCAATAATCTCACATACAACTATTACCTGACCTGGTCAATAATCTCACATAGCCTACAACTAACAATGCCCTGGTCAATAATCTCACATAGCCTACAACTAACACTGCCCTGGTCAATAATCTCACATAGCCTACAACTAACACTGCCCTGGTCAATAATCTCACATACAACTGTTACCTGACCTGGTTAATAATCTCACATACAACTATTACCTGACCTGGTCAATAATCTCACATACAACTGTTACCTGACCTGGTCAATAATCTCACATAGCCTACAACTAACACTGCCCTGGTCAATAATCTCACATAGCCTACAACTAACACTGCCCTGGTCAATAATCTCACATAGCCTACAACTAACACTGCCCTGGTCAATAATCTCACATACAACTGTTACCTGACCTGGTTAATAATCTCACATACAACTATTACCTGACCTGGTCAATAATCTCACATTCAGCTATTACCGACCTGGTTAGTTATCTCACTGACAACAACTGTCACTAAGCTGGCTCGTTATCTCAGAAACAACTATTACAGACCTGGTCAGTTATCTCACATACAACTAATGACCTGGTCAGTTATCTCTCACAGACAATCACTACTGACCTGGTCAGTTATCTCACATACAACTAATGACCTGGTCAGTTATCTCTCACAGACAATCACTACTGACCTGGTCAGTTATCTCGTACTTGTAGAGTCGGTTAAACTGCCAGGGCATCTCAGCAGAGCCGCCGAGGATGCTGAATTCTCCTCCATCGAAACATTCTCCTGATGCATCGTTGCAGATATCAAACTCCACGCTGGCAGACTGACCGATGCCTTTCAGGAGGAAGCCTGTAGGGACATTGAACAGACACTTGTTGACCACTATACTAGTGAATTTCTGTAAACACGGACAAACGGTGTACATCTGACACCTGTGTCAGCCCATCGTGGATCATGCAGACGTTAGACCGCCCCACACAACATTTCAGCTGCGTGTGTGTGTTTTTTTAATCATATCCCTTACAGGACGTTGCAGTCAACATCAGCATTTTTCAGCTGCTGTTGATGTACTAGACAAGATTGCGCTCAGTAGTTTGCCATTGCTTTCTGAGCGATTGACTCACATACCCCGTAAGTTACCAACGCGGCGAGAACCGCTACAGATTCTCACACAGGTTACGTTACTCAAGAGAATATACAGGATTAAGTAGAGAGACTTTAACACCTAGGCCAGGGAGACCGGCTTTCAGTACACTGTACATATACACCTCATCACCATACAGAAAAACGTTGACACTAAACTGAGTAGTGGAGAAAAACATGATCGTCCACGGCAATCGGCAAGGGTCTTCATGATGATGTCGTTGAAGGAGCACGCCTCACGGGAACAATGTGGCTCCCAGCAACACTAGTCATCATGTGTCATGCCGAGTGGCTCAGGCGATAACATTCCCCACAAACACATATCCTTCGTGTTCCTGATCTATCAAAGTATCCAACAATTTCCTCTCTTCCTTGACATATTTTCTATCACAACTTTCCTTACATTTAAATAACTTAATCAGTAAATGACGACTTTCAAATGGTTTGCCCTGATGTGAGTCATCAACTGGCTTGCCCTTATGTTGTGAGTAGATTCCACCCCTACATCGGTCAGTTGGACAAACAGATATCAAACTCCACGCTGGCAGACTGACCGATGCCTTTCAGGAGGAAGCCTGTAGGGACAAAAAAAGTTGATTTCTCATCCTTTATTTGGGGACGTAAATTACAAGTACATCTGAAGTCGGACTGGGTAATAGGGAAAGCTAATCCACGCGCAAAATGCAGTCCAGTGCTACTAAACTAGTGCATATGAACTACCTTGAGCTCACAGTGAGCGAGAGAGAGAGCGCGCGCACACACACACACACACACAGAGAGAGAGAGAGAGAGAGAGAGAGAGAGAGAGAGAGAGAGAGAGAGAGAGAGAGAGAGAGAGAGAGAGATCTGTGAATTATGCTCATTACTTGGGTGTTGTTCTTCTTGACCGTCAGCGGGCTATGGAAGAAGATCAGAAACCCGACAGACTGCCTCCTCATCAACGTACGATTTCGAAATGCTTTAAAAATTGCAACAACTGTACCATGTAAGATTGTTGATGTGATCATCGATTAGAAGATATATGTAAAATACACGTGCAGGATAACAAGGTCAAATGTACACCAAAAACCACAATCAGTGCACTGAAGAATGAGAGTGATATAAACTAAACATGTAATAGAAAAAGATAACATTTCTGATATATTGTCTCATTTCAAATTTATATTTTAAAATGTTAATTATAAATGAAACTTATTGAAGGCTAAGCAGAAGCAAATATTACAAAACTGTAGGTGAAAGGTCGTCAGAAATGTTTGACTGAAGACATCATAAAGATGGAAAAAAGAATAATAACACAGTGTAATCATGACAACATGTTTCAGAATCCATTAGTAGATAAGACAGCCATGAAAAGAGGCGCAAGAAACTTGGCTTGAGCACAACTGTATGGAAACTGAAATATAACCACGACATACCACACCAGGGACTCACGTTACGTCATCGAGTCACGTCGTGTCTGGGGCTCACGTCAAGTAGGGGACTCACGCCACGTAGGTGACTCACGTCACGCGAGGGACTCACATCACACGAGGGACTCAATCACGTCGGGGACTCACATCACGTCAGGGACTCACGAAACGTCAGGGAAACACCTCACGTCAGGGACTCACATCGGGACGTCAGGGACCCTTGTTACGACAGGGATTCATGTCACGTCAGGGGCTCACGTCACGTCAGTGACTCAATCACATGAGGGACTCAATCACGTCAGGGACGCATGTCAGCGACAGTTCGATATTTCATATAATAGTGAAAGACATCCAGTTGTGAATACGGAACTTCAGAATGCCGGTAACCAGGCCAAGACTTGAAAGTTAGTGCATCTAGACATCATCACAAAAGAAATGACAATACCTGAGAATAGTGTGGGGCAGGCGTTGTGTGCCTGTCTCCCTGGCGTAGGCGTTAAGGACGCTGTTCGTAAACCCGTATATCCACGTATGAAACAAAGCTGCGCGACATTCGGCAGGGAATCGGGTCGCTTTGATTTCTTAAGGAAAGGTATATGAGCCGGTCGGTCAGAAAGCAATGTCAAACTACTGAAAGTAAAACTTGCCAATACGTCAACAGCAGCTGAAAAATGCTACTGCGATGTCCTGTAAATAGGATATGCAAAATAAGGCGTTGTGTGGTTACTGTTTGACTACACCTTTACAGGCAGCTATTGAATGTCTTGTACTTCTCACATAATTTAAATGTTGTGATCAGAATCTACTTGAACCATGTGCACAGAGACTCGTTTGGTGGAAAGAATGACAAGAAATGTTGATATCACCCTTCGACAAATGTGGAGATAGAATGTGAATATGAAAACAACCGTGTGTGGTGGATAGAATGACCAGAAATGTCGAGGTCACCTGCCATAATTCTGTAGGAAGTATGTGAACTTGGGCGGTAGGTAGGTTGAGAGGAAATGTCCCGACTACATACAGATGGGTAATGTGTGCATACCAGCAAAGACTCGGTCGTGCTCCTGTCTCTCTTTGATGTAAGCATCCAGTGTGGGGATGTTCATGCCCACAAACTCCAAGGCATCATACTTGTAGTGGAAATGCTCCTTGTAGGCGAAGGTATCTTGTGGCTTGGAATATTCTTGTGTGACCTTGTTCAGGTTGTACGGAGGTCCAAAACTGAACGGCTTCAGCGGCTCCTGTGTGAGGCAACAACCACATGCATTAGTACACCCAGAGAAACACAGACACAGAAAGGGCTCCTGTGTGAGGCAACAACCACATGCATTAGTACACCCAGAGAAACACAGACACAGAAAGGGCTCCTGTGTGAGGCAACAACCACATGCATTAGTACACCCAGAGAAACACAGACAAAGAAAGGGCTCCTGTGTGAGGCAACAACCACATGCATTAGTACACCCAGAGAAACACAGACAAAGAAAGGGCTTCTGTGTGAGGCAACAACCACATGCATTAGTACACCCAGAGAAACACAGACAAAGAAAGGGCTCCTGTGTGAGGCAACAACCACATGCATTAGTACACCCAGAGAAACACAGACACAGAAAGGGCTCCTGTGTGAGGCAACAACCACATGCATTAGTACACCCAGAGAAACACAGACACAGAAAGGGCTCCTGTGTGAGGCAACAACCACATGCATTAGTACACCCAGAGAAACACAGACAAAGAAAGGGCTCCTGTGTGAGGCAACAACCACATGCATTAGTACACCCAGAGAAACACAGACACAGAAAGGGCTCCTGTGTGAGGCAACAACCACATGCATTAGTACACCCAGAGAAACACAGACAAAGAAAGGGCTCCTGTGTGAGGCAACAACCACATGCATTAGTACACCCAGAGAAACACAGACACAGAAAGGGCTCCTGTGTGAGGCAACAACCACATGCATTAGTACACCCAGAGAAACACAGACACAGAAAGGGCTCCTGTGTGAGGCAACAACCACATGCATTAGTACACCCAGAGAAACACAGACACAGAAAGGGCTCCTGTGTAAGGCAACAACCACATGCATTAGTACCCCAGAGAAACACAGACACAGAAAGGGCTCCTGTGTGAGGCAACAACCACATGCATTAGTACACCCAGAGAAACACAGACACAGAAAGGGCTCCTGTGTGAGACAACAACCACATGCATTAGTACACCCAGAGAAACACAGACACAGAAAGGGCTCCTTTGTGAGGCAACAACCACATGCATTAGTACACCCAGAGAAACACAGACACAGAAAGGGCTCCTGTGTGAGGCAACAACCACATGCATTAGTACACCCAGAGAAACACAGACAAAGAAAGGGCTCCTGTGTGAGGCAACAACCACATGCATTAGTACACCCAGAGAAACACAGACAAAAAAGGGCTCCTGTGTGAGGCAACAACCACATGCATTAGTACACCCAGAGAAACACAGACAAAGAAAGGGCTCCTGTGTGAGGCAACAACCACATGCATTAGTACACCCAGAGAAACACAGACAAAGAAAGGGCTCCTGTGTGAGGCAACAACCACATGCATTAGTACACCCAGAGAAACACAGACAAAGAAAGGGCTCCTGTGTGAGGCAACAACCACATGCATTAGTACACCCAGAGAAACACAGACACAGAAAGGGCTCCTGTGTGAGGCAACAACCACATGCATTAGTACACCCAGAGAAACACAGACACAGAAAGGGCTCCTGTGTAAGGCAACAACCACATGCATTAGTACCCCAGAGAAACACAGACACAGAAAGGGCTCCTGTGTGAGGCAACAACCACATGCATTAGTACACCCAGAGAAACACAGACACAGAAAGGGCTCCTGTGTGAGGCAACAACCACATGCATTAGTACACCCAGAGAAACACAGACACAGAAAGGGCTCCTTTGTGAGGCAACAACCACATGCATTAGTACACCCAGAGAAACACAGACACAGAAAGGGCTCCTGTGTGAGGCAACAACCACATGCATTAGTACACCCAGAGAAACACAGACAAAGAAAGGGCTCCTGTGTGAGGCAACAACCACATGCATTAGTACACCCAGAGAAACACAGACAAAAAAGGGCTCCTGTGTGAGGCAACAACCACATGCATTAGTACACCCAGAGAAACACAGACAAAGAAAGGGCTCCTGTGTGAGGCAACAACCACATGCATTAGTACACCCAGAGAAACACAGACAAAGAAAGGGCTCCTGTGTGAGGCAACAACCACATGCATTAGTACACCCAGAGAAACACAGACAAAGAAAGGGCTCCTGTGTGAGGCAACAACCACATGCATTAGTACACCCAGAGAAACACAGACACAGAAAGGGCTCCTGTGTGAGGCAACAACCACATGCATTAGTACACCCAGAGAAACACAGACAAAGAAAGGGCTCCTGTGTGAGGCAACAACCACATGCATTAGTACACCCAGAGAAACACAGACACAGAAAGGGCTCCTGTGTGAGGCAACAACCACATGCATACACCCAGAGAAACACAGACAAAGAAAGGGCTCCTGTGTGAGGCAACAACCACATGCATTAGTACACCCAGAGAAACACAGACACAGAAAGGGCTCCTGTGTGAGGCAACAACCACATGCATTAGTACACCCAGAGAAACACAGACAAAGAAAGGGCTCCTGTGTGAGGCAACAACCACATGCATTAGTACACCCAGAGAAACACAGACACAGAAAGGGCTCCTGTGTGAGGCAACAACCACATGCATTAGTACACCCAGAGAAACACAGACAAAGAAAGGGCTCCTGTGTGAGGCAACAACCACATGCATTAGTACACCCAGAGAAACACAGACAAAGAAAGGGCTCCTGTGTGAGGCAACAACCACATGCATTAGTACACCCAGAGAAACACAGACAAAGAAAGGGCTCCTGTGTGAGGCAACAACCACATGCATTAGTACACCCAGAGAAACACAGACACAGAAAGGGCTCCTGTGTGAGGCAACAACCACATGCATTAGTACACCCAGAGAAACACAGACACAGAAAGGGCTCCTGTGTGAGGCAACAACCACATGCATTAGTACACCCAGAGAAACACAGACACAGAAAGGGCTCCTGTGTGAGGCAACAACCACATGCATTAGTACACCCAGGGAAACACAGACACAGAAAGGGCTCCTGTGTGAGGCAACAACCACATGCATTAGTACACCCAGAGAAACACAGACACAGAAAGGGCTCCTGTGTGAGGCAACAACCACATGCATTAGTACACCCAGAGAAACACAGACAAAGAAAGGGCTCCTGTGTGAGGCAACAACCACATGCATTAGTACACCCAGAGAAACACAGACAAAGAAAGGGCTCCTGTGTGAGGCAACAACCACATGCATTAGTACACCCAGAGAAACACAGACAAAGAAAGGGCTCCTGTGTGAGGCAACAACCACATGCATTAGTACACCCAGAGAAACACAGACACAGAAAGGGCTCCTGTGTGAGGCAACAACCACATGCATTAGTACACCCAGAGAAACACAGACACAGAAAGGGCTCCTGTGTGAGGCAACAACCACATGCATTAGTACACCCAGAGAAACACAGACACAGAAAGGGCTCCTGTGTGAGGCAACAACCACATGCATTAGTACACCCAGAGAAACACAGACAAAGAAAGGGCTCCTGTGTGAGGCAACAACCACATGCATTAGTACACCCAGAGAAACACAGACACAGAAAGGGCTCCTGTGTGAGGCAACAACCACATGCATTAGTACACCCAGAGAAACACAGACACAGAAAGGGTTCCTGTGTGAGGCAACAACCTCATGCATTAGTACACCCAGAGAAACACAGACAAAGAAAGGGCTCCTGTGTGAGGCAACAACCACATGCATTAGTACACCCAGAGAAACACAGACACAGAAAGGGCTCCTGTGTGAGGCAACAACCACATGCATTAGTACACCCAGAGAAACACAGACACAGAAAGGGCTCCTGTGTGAGGCAACAACCACATGCATTAGTACCCCAGAGAAACACAGACACAGAAAGGGCTCCTGTGTGAGGCAACAACCACATGCATTAGTACACCCAGAGAAACACAGACACAGAAAGGGCTCCTGTGTGAGGCAACAACCACATGCATTAGTACACCCAGAGAAACACAGACACAGAAAGGGCTCCTGTGTGAGGCAACAACCACATGCATTAGTACACCCAGAGAAACACAGACACAGAAAGGGCTCCTGTGTGAGGCAACAACCACATGCATTAGTACACCCAGAGAAACACAGACAAAGAAAGGGCTCCTGTGTGAGGCAACAACCACATGCATTAGTACACCCAGAGAAACACAGACAAAAAAGGGCTCCTGTGTGAGGCAACAACCACATGCATTAGTACACCCAGAGAAACACAGACAAAGAAAGGGCTCCTGTGTGAGGCAACAACCACATGCATTAGTACACCCAGAGAAACACAGACAAAGAAAGGGCTCCTGTGTGAGGCAACAACCACATGCATTAGTACACCCAGAGAAACACAGACAAAGAAAGGGCTCCTGTGTGAGGCAACAACCACATGCATTAGTACACCCAGAGAAACACAGACAAAGAAAGGGCTCCTGTGTGAGGCAACAACCACATGCATTAGTACACCCAGAGAAACACAGACAAAGAAAGGGCTCCTGTGTGAGGCAACAACCACATGCATTAGTACACCCAGAGAAACACAGACAAAGAAAGGGCTCCTGTGTGAGGCAACAACCACATGCATTAGTACACCCAGAGAAACACAGACACAGAAAGACAGAGTCGTTGAAAGAAAGGAAGAGACATGGGCATACACGGTCAGTCTACAGACAGTAATGGACACCCATAGTATAGTACGGACAGTGGTGGACAAACATGGTCAGTCTACAGACTGACATGGACACACATTTTGTTTTTATTTGCATATCCTTTACAGGACATCGCTGTCAACAGCAGCATCTTTTAGCTGTCTGTTGATTTCTTGGCAAGATTACGCTCAGTAGTTTGCCATTGCTTTCTGAGCGGCCGTCTCAGTTATCCCGCAAGTTACCAGCGGGGGTCGAACCGCTCCCAGCTCTCGCCCGCTACGAGACTCTGCGTGATAAACGGGATTACGGAGAAAGTGTTGTAACCTCTCGGCCAGAGAGACCGGCTGGACACACATGGGTTCAGACAAATAAAATTTCAGTCATGTGACCACGGACAGCCGCCAGGCCTGATCAATGACCTCTGCGTTGTTTCAGCAAAAATAAACTATCGCCTGTTGGAGAATGAGACACTGTTGGATTGCACGGAGATGTAGCGGTGCATTCTGCATTAACAGAAACAGAAATAAGTAACGTGTCTGATATCTGGAGTTGACTGACAGGGTGGGCCACATCACGCTTGACTATTGTACTATTAGGAGCGTTCATTTGAACCCCGTGAGTGCCGCACCGCGCGTAATTGGGTACGTTGAGCATGATCATGTCATAGTCATGTGATAAGTATTGACCAATGAATAAAAGAGAACGTGCTTATCGTTCCATGATGCATAGATTCTGTTTCTGACCGTTGAGAAAATTGCCTGGTTGATCCAAAATCCGTCCAAAGAAGCTCAAATAGCGGTGATTCACTTTCTTTCATTTGAAGGATTTCGACCAGTGGACATTCATCGACGAATGCAGGCAGTGTACGGTAACAAATGCGTGTCGAAGGCAACAATGACAGACTGTGCACGAATGTTTCGGAAAGGACGTCAGGTTATGGTAATGAGGTATGGTTATGCTGAGCGCATTTTTTTACCATGAAGGGCTATTGCTGGCCGACTTGAAAGAACCTGGTGTCAACATCAACTCTACCAACTACTTGGAAACACTAGACAAGCTGCAAAATGCCATCAAGAATAAACGACCCGGCATGCTTTCTCGCGGTGTGATTTTGTTGCACAATAATGCTCGTCTGCATGTTGCAAAGATTGTGCAGGAAGCACTAGCTTGGAAGAAGTGGGAAATTCTGCAACATCCAGCCTATAGTCCTGATTTGTCACCATGTTATTTTCATTTGTTCGGACCTCTAAAAAAATGAACGCGGTAAACACTTGGTTCAATGCGAAACCACAATAGTTTTTAAAAATTTGCGGACGGCATTCGCCGCCTACCTAAGCAATGGGACGCTTGCCTGAATGCCTATGGCGACTTCTTCTGACCAACCCATATTGCATAATTCATTCAAAATGAATGCTTTGTTTAATTCTACCATACCTGTTAATGTTTATTTCATGCTTTTGTAATAAAGCCATTGGAACGCTGTTAGTGACTATTGTACATTTTACTACGAGTACCTATTTAGTGACTACAGCACAATTTACTACCAGTATCCCGTTAGTGACTATAGCATAATTTACTATCAGTACCCCTTTAGTGACTACAGTACGATTTACTACCAGTACCCCTTTTGTGACTATAGTTCTATTTACTACCAGTACCCCGTAAGTGACTATAGTACAATTTACTAACAGTACCCCGTTAGTGACTATTGTACAATTTAAAACAAGTACCCCTTTAGTGACTACAGTACAATTTACTACCAGTACCCCTTTTGTGACTATAGTTCTATTTACTACCAGTACCCCGTAAGTGACTATAGTACAATTTACTAACAGTACCCCGTTAGTGATTATTGTACAATTTAAAACAAGTACCCCTTTAGTGACTACAGTACAATTTACTACCAGTACCCCTTTTGTGACTATAGTACAATTTAGTACCAGTACCCCTTTAGTGACTATTGTACAATTAAAACAAGTACCCCGTTAGTGACTATAGTACTATTTACTACCAGTACCTCGTTAGTGACTATTGTACAATTTACTACCAGTACCCCTTTAGTGACTATTGTACAATTTACTATCAGCACCCCTTTAGTGACTATTGTACAATTTACTACCAGTACCCAGTTAGGGACTATAGTACAATTTACTACCAGTACCCAGTTAGGGACTATAGTAAAATTTACTAGCAGTACCCCGTTAGGGACTATTGTACAATTTACTACCAGTACCCCATTAGTGACTATAGTACAATTTACTACCAATACCCCATTAGTGACTATTGTACAATTTACTACCAGTACCCCATTAGTGACTATAGTACAATTTACTACCAATACCCCATTAGTGACTATTGTACAATTTACTACCAGTACCCCTTTAGTGACTATTGTACTATTTACTATCGGTACCCCGTTAGTGACTATTGTACTATTTAATATCGGTACCCCGTTAGTGACTATTGTACTATTTAATATCGGTGCCCCGTTAGTGACTATTGTACTATTTACTATCGGTGCCCCGTTAGTGATTATTGTACAATTTACTACCGGTACCCCGTTAGTGACTATTGTACACTTTACTACCAGTACCCCGTTAGTAACAAGTGATTAATGTACAATCTACTATCAGTACCCAAATTGGTGAGTAATGTACTATTTACTATCAATACTCCGTTGGTGAGTAATGTACTATCTACTATCAATAATCCGTTGGTGAGTAATGTACTATTTACTATCAATAATCCGTTGGTGAGTAATGTACTATGTACTATCAATAATCCGTTGGTGAGTAATGTACTATGTACTATCAATAATCCGTTGGTGAGTAATGTACTATTTACTATCAGCAACCGGCTGGTGACTAATGTACACAATCTATAAAGAATTATAATGTGTGAAACAAGACAAGTGCGTTTACCCTGAGTTGTTCCAAGGCACAGTTGGCGCTGTTTTGGTCATGCCCTCTATACCGCTGGAGTTTCTGCCAGACTGCAAACAGTCTGTCCGTGTTGGAGTGATGGATGAAGAAAGCAGGATCGTAGGAGGCGTAGTGCAGGTGGGCCAGGGAGTGCTCCTTGGAGCCTCCGATCCAAGAGTGGATGGCGTTGTGGGCTATCTCCAGCTGAACCTCGAAGTCACAGAAGTCCTCCTGTTCTAGGGCAAACAGGACCTGGGTGTAGAGCCAGGTGTCCCAGCCGTGCGGTCCCCTCTTGAACAACTTGTCTCCCTGTCAGGTCAAATGTGAAATAGTTCATGTTTGTGGTGTCTGGGATGAATAACTTGTCTTCCTGTCAGGTCAAATGTGAAATGGTTCATGTTTGTGGTGTCGGAGATGAACAGTTTGTCTTTCTGTCATGTCAAATGTCGAATTGTTCATGTTTCTGATGTCAGAGATGAACAATTGTTTTTCTCTCTGTCAGGTCAAATGTCAAATGGTTGATGTTTCTGATGTCAAAGATTAACAACATGTTTGTATGTTGGGTCACACAAGAAATGGCTGAAGTTCATGTGTGTGAAAACAGACAACTACAATTTGTCTGTCAGGAGTTCAAACGGGAAGTGGTTGTTGTGCAATGGTTGTAAAAGTAGCTGTGGGGAAACAATCGGCAGGAGCCAAAGAAAAGTGTGACGAGGAGATGAAAACATCTTCAGTTCAGAGACAGAAGCCTGTCACAGATGTATGTCACAAAAGATGACAGAAACATGTCACAGGATTATATCACAGACACATGTCACAGAAGTATGTCACAATATAATATCATAAAAGCATGTCACAGAAGTATGTCACAATATAATATCATCAAAGCATGTCACAGAAGCATGACAATGAAGCACGTCACAGAAGCATGTCACATAATAATATCACATGAGAACATAGAAACATGTCACATAATTATATCACAGGAGAACATAGAAACATGTCACATAATTATATCACAGGAGAACATAGAAACATGTCACATAATTATATCACAGGAGAACATAGAAACATGTCACATAATTATATCACAGGAGAACATAGAAACATGTCACATAATTATATCACAAGAGAACATAGAAACATGTCACATAATTATATCACAGGAGAACATAGAAACATATTACATAATTATATCACAGGAGAACATAGAAACATGTCACATAATTATATCACAGAAGATGACAGAAACATATCACATAAGTATATCACAGAAGATGACAGAAACATGTCACAGAAGTATATCACAGAAGATGACAGAAACATATCACAGAAGTATATCACAGAATTATGTCACAGAATTATATCACAGAAGTATGTCGCAGAAGTATATCACAGAAGTATATCACAGAATTATGTCACAGAAGTATATCACATAATTATATCACAGAAGTATATCACAGAAGTATATCACAGAAGTATGTCGCAGAAGTATATCACAGAAGTATATCACAGAATTATGTCACAGAATTATATCACAGAAGTATATCACAGAATTATGTCGCAGAAGTATAGCACAGAATTATGTCGCAGAAGCATATCACAGAATTATATCACAGAAGTATGTCGCAGAAGTATATCACAGAATTATGTCGCAGAAGTATATCACAGAATTATGTCACAGAAGTATATCACAGAATTATGTCACAGAATTATATCACAGAATTATGTCACAGAATTATATTACAGAAGTATATCACATAATTATGTCACAGAAGTATAGCACAGAATTATATCACAGAATTATATCACAGAAGTATGTCGCAGAAGTATATCACCGAAGTATATCACAGAATTATGTCACAGAAGTTTATCACAGAAGTATGTTACAGAAGTATGTCGCAGAAGTATAGCACAGAAGTATAGCACAGAAGTATACCACAGAAGTATAGCACAGAAGTATAGCACAGAAGTATATCACAGAAGTATATCACTGAAGTATAGCACAGAAGTATAGCACAGAAGTATAGCACAGAAGTATATCACAGAAGTATATCACAGAAGTATAGCACAGAAGTATGTCGCAGAAGTATATCACAGAAGCATATCACAGAAGTATATCACAGAAGTATAGCACAGAAGTATATCACAGAATTATATCACAGAAGTATATCACAGAAGTATATCACAGAAGTATATCACATAATTATGTCACAGAAGCATATCACAGAATTATGTCACAGAAGTATGTCGCAGAAGTATATCACAGAAGTATATCACAGAAGTATATCACAGAAGCATATCACAGAATTATATCACAGAATTATGTCGCAGAAGTATATCACAGAAGCATATCACAGAAGCATATCACAGAAGTATATCACAGAATTATATCACAGAATTATGTCGCAGAAGTATATCACAGAAGCATATCACAGAAGCATATCACAGAAGTATATCATAGAAGTATATCACAGAATTATATCACAGAATTATTTCACAGAATTATGTCACAGAAGTATATCACAGAAGTATATCACAGAAGCATATCACATAAGTATATCACAGAAGCATATCACAGAAGCATATCACAGAAGTATATCACAGAAGTATATCACAGAAGTATATAACAGAAGTATGTCGCAAAAGTATATCAAATACGTATATCACAAAAATATGTCACATAAATATGTCACAGAAATATGTCATAGGAGATATGTCAGAATTATTTCACAGAAATATATCATAGAAGTATATCACATCGATATATCACAGAAGTATATCACATCAATATATCACAGAAATATTCATTGGCACCTTTCCGTCTTGACAGACGATAGTTTGGTACATTGTGCTTCAAAAAGGCTTAATAACTACGATCCATGGCGGTGGCGAGTGTGGCTGGTAAGGCCAATTTGTGACCTTTCCATAGCACACAGCATGGGCTAAAATATAGAGACCATGTGTTTCCCATGCAGCATGATCCCTCTCTCAGCCTGCCTAGTTTACTCCAGAGGAAAGGTAACACCTGTACATCTGGAACAAGACAAGCTGCAGAAGCTGCAGGATAAGCAAAGCAATGCTCTAGCTGTCCACCTGTCTATATATCACAGAAATATATCACAGAAGTATGTCACAGAAGTATATCACAGAAACATGTCACAGAATAAATGTTGAGTTATCTTCCTCGACTTTAGGATATAAATTACAAGTACCTCTGAAGTCGGAGTGGATTAGCCAGTGACACTGTTAATATGGAAAAACTAATCCACACGCAAAATTCAGCCAAACAGTACTATAATATTGTGTATGGACTACGCTTGAGTTCAAAACGAGCGAGCGCAAAGAAAAATTTCACAGAATTATATCATAGAAGTATATCACACAAACATGTCACAGAAACATGTCACAGAAACATGTCTTTCGGGTCACAAGTACTGGACACACACCAGCAGGCTTGCCCTTCTGTGTTTACCTGTACATCTCTACATGTGTTTATCTGTACATCTCTCTATGTGTTTACATGTACATCTCTCTATGTGTTTACCTGTACATCTCTCTATGTGTTTACCTGTACATCTCTCTATGTGTTTACCTGTACATCTCTCTATGTGTTTACATGTACATCTCTCTATGTGTTTACATGTACATCTCTCTATGTGTTTACCTGTACACCTCTCTATGTGTTTACCTGTACACCTCTCTATGTGTTTACCTGTACATCTCTCTATGTGTTTATCTGTAAATCTCTCTATGTGTTTATCTGCATATCTCTCTATGTGTTTACATGTACATCTCTCTGTGTGTTTATCTGCATATATCTCTATGTGTTTACATGTACATCTCTCTGTGTGTTTATCTGCATATCTCTCTATGTGTTTACATGTACATCTCTCTATGTGTTTACATGTACATCTCTCTGTGTGTTTATCTGCATATCTCTCTGTGTGTTTACATGTACATCTCTCTATATGTTTACATGTACATCTCTCTGTGTGTTTATCTGCATATCTCTCTATGTGTTTACATGTACATCTCTCTGTGTGTTTATCTGCATATCTCTCTATGTGTTTACATGTACATCTCTCTATGTGTTTATCTGCATATCTTTTCTATGTGTTTACCTGTACATCTCTCTATGTGTTTATCTGCATATATCTCTATGTGTTTACATGTACATCTCTCTATGTGTTTACCTGTACATCTCTCTATGTGTTTACATGTACACCTCTCTATGTGTTTATCTGTACATCTCTCTATGTGTTTATCTGTACATCTCTCTATGTGTTTACATGTTCACCTCTCTATGTGTTTACCTGTACATCTCTCTATGTGTTTACATGTACATCTCTCTATGTGTTTACCTGTACACCTCTCTATGTGTTTATCTGTACATCTCTCTATGTGTTTACTTGTACACATCTCTATGTGTTTACATGTTCACCTCTCTATGTGGTTACCTGTACATCTCTCTATGTGTTTACATGTACATCTCTCTATGTGTTTACCTGTACATCTCTCTATGTGTTTACCTGTACATCTCTCTATGTGTTTACATGTACATCTCTATATGTGTTTACCTGTACACCTCTCTATGTGTTTACATGTTCACCTCTCTATGCGTTTACCTGTACATCTCTCTATGTGTTTACCTGTACATCTCTACATGTGTTTACCTGTACATCTCTCTATGTGTTTACCTGTACATCTCTCTATGTGTTTACATGTTAGTTAGTTAGTTAGTTAGTTAGTCGACAGATCATCCTCGTTGCACATCGAACCATTCAGTCCATAAGTGCTCGGATCCCCTCCTCAGCAAATCCCGCAGCGTGTAGCGGCTAACGATGCCAGTTCTGTGTTGGTTTATCAATCTTCTTTGGCTTCCTGCGTAGTGTTCTTGTTTGGCCACCCCTCGTTTAATTTGCTGCTCTAGCAGTCTGGCCATTGTTGTAGATTCACAGTCATCACTTGGTTCTCGCAAAAGTCTCACATCACGTAGAGCATTCAGAATGTCAGCCTGGTCCATGGCACGTCCGCCCTCCACAGTAGCCTCACCTGCGAGCTTGTCAGCCCGCTCATTTCCTTGTACTCCCGCATGCCCTGGCACGAAGATGAAACTAATTTTTGCCAGCCGAGACCGCTTCAGAGGCAGCAACCATTCTCTTCGGATCGACCCCTCCTCTATCCTCTTGATCATGTTCATTGAGTCGCTAAGGAAACAAGCCCTGGTGAATGTCTGTGTCTCGAGCCATGTTATTGCTTTACTTACTGCCATGACTTCCATGGTCAGGCTACTTGTGGTTTCAGTGAAAGCACCAGAGTCCTCCTTCACAATTCTCCCTCCGGCCCGAGCTGTAAAGGCCCATGAGCTTCTCACATGTCGGACGACCGACCCATCTGTGTAGATGACCGCGTCACCGTCTATCGAATTCTCGAAAATCAACGCTTGTACTTCAGCCTCAACAGCAGCCGGATTTTCTTGTCTGCATTTTCTATCTAGTTGGATGCAAACTGAAAAGGATGTGTAGAAGTCTGTTGGCACTTGCACCCACTCCTCGCCAGGTTGTAAGTCCTCAAGTGAACACACCTGTTGAAGAATGTCTTCGGCTTGACCCATCCACGACCGTCCTCTTTTTAACCTGCTGCCCTTCACCTTCCTAATTTCACTATGCAGTGGATGTTGTGTGTTTGCGTTAATTCTGAGGTAGGCGCGTGCCCTGCAAACTTGTATTCTCTCTTCAATGGTTGGAAAACCAAGAAGGTAGCGCATCGCCCTGCATGCTGTATCTCTTGTACATCCAAGAATAATGCGCATAGCTTCATTCTGTATCCTTTCCATCCTTTCTATCTGCTTATGGCTGAGAGTCAAGATTGCCATTGCATACTCCAAAACAGACATGACCAGCCCCTCGTACAGAAGACATAGATGGCGCTGCTCACAGTTTGCTGCCGCCATCACCCGCATCGCTGCCAAACCCCGCTTGGCCTTTGTTATCACCTGGTCTATGTGCACATTATAAGCAAGGCTTCGATCAAACCGTATCCCCAGGTAATTCATTGTCTGCGTTCTTTCCACCGTCTCTGAACACAGCATTACAGTTGGTGTTGGATTGTTGACAATATGATTATTCAACGAGAACCAAGTCACTGTTGCCTTTGTTGGGTTGACCATTGCCCCAGCTTCATCACACCAAGTACTTATGCGATTGAGTTCGGTTTGTAGTTCCCCAGCAACCTCCTCTCTATCCTTACCCTGACGATACACTAAAACATCATCGGCATATGACAATGTCCTGCCAGGTCCAGTGATCTGCTCACTGGTGATTCTCACTGTGTAGGCGTTGAACAGTACCGGAGATAATGGTGATCCCTGTGGTAGGCCAGGATATATTGTTGTTGGTTCCGAAGTCCAACTGCCACATCTAAAAACTACTTTCCGTTGGAAGAGGGCTGCAGCGATCCAACTAAGGAGGAATGGACTTACGTTTAGTTCAAGAAGCTGAAACATTAAAAAATCCAGTGGTACTCTGTTGTATGCGTCCTCAAGATCAATCGCTGCAGCAACGGTTTCAGTGCCTGAGTGGAAACCTTCATAGACATCATGGGCAAAGACTGCTGCATTGGTCCAGGTTTCTCTTTTTGGACGGTACCCACCCAGGGTAGGTGGGAAAACACCTTGCCTCTCTAGCTGGCTTGATATTTTCCTGGCAATTACCTTCTCCAGCAGCTTGCCTATTGTATTCTGCATGGTTATAATTCGATATCCCTGAATTTTTTTGTGGTCTTTGTCAGGCTTCGGCAAGGGAATCAGATAGCTGTGTAACCATTCCTCCTTGATGCTAGCACTTCCTATACTGTTGTTGTACATGTCTGCTAGTTTCTCTAGCTCATTGTCGGTACACCTATTTATGTCGTCGTATCTTATGCCATCAGGACCTGGAGCACTGTTTTTTGATCGTCGAAGCACAGCCTTGATTTCTTTCACTGTCACTGTGTCTTCATCCGAAGTGTTCTGGGCCTTGCATCTGTCTGAGGTGACCTCCTTGGCCAGATTTCGACCTCCCATGTCTGTCTGGTTGCTCTGCTCAAGGTAGCGTTCAAAGAGGGCTTTGCCCTTGTCCTCGTCAGTCCTCTGCCAGATGAGGTCAGCACCTTGGAAGTCAGAAATGCTCTCATTATTGACTACACCACTCATGCTTTTATGTAGTCGCCAGAACAATTTCAGTGACTTGTCTGTGCTTACTCTTTGACACACCTCTGCCCATTTTTCGCTTTTAACCACCGTGACCAGTTTTTTGAAATAGCTTACTTTTGTGTGCATCTCTCTTTCTAAGTGCAAGCAGGGACTAGGATGACCAGCTCTGTTCTTCTTGGCATTTTGCCATCTCCTTACAGCACTACGCTTATCCACCCAAGCCTTCTCCACCTCGAAACTCCACCACGGTGGCTGCTCCCAGCTTTTTTTCCTGCCCTGAAACGTTCTGCGCTTGTCACGTCTTATTTTACTCACCACATCTTGCCCTGTACTGTCATACTGGAACGTCTTTACCTTTAGCTTGTGCTGCCTGGTTCTGCCTTTCTCCACCAATATGCTGCAAGGGTGGTGGTCGCTGCCATGGTGTCCTAGGACACCCCATCTACACACTGTAGTGAGTAAAGGTGAGACTAGCGCCAGATCAATAGCACTGTCCTCATCGCCTGGACGGCTTGCTGTCCTGGTGACACAGCCACTGTTGATACAAACCAGGTCGATGGTTTCCAGTGCAGTCTCGAGCTCCTCCCCTTGTGTATTGGAGGAAGTGTTTCCCCATGATCTGCCTTTAGCGTTGAAGTCACCACAGAAAATAACATTTCTCTCGTGGCCTAATATGCCACTTAAGCACTGCCACTTCTGTGCGTCCACACTCGCATTGCGGGCATAAACATTAACCAACACGAATGGTATACTGGAATGAACTCTCAACGCCTGTATTTGTATATCGTCACTGTCCCAACTGGACATGTCTAGCTCTGACGCCACCATGCTGTCGCGAACGAGAATCGCCATTCCCAGATGTCGTCTGTTGTAGAAACATTTGAAGCCGGCAATTCGGAGTGGCTGATCGCCCAGTCTCGTCTCCTGGAGTGCTACAATGTCGTTCCTGTAAACTAGGGTTTCTAAAATAGAGCCCCGTTGTTTTACACTGGCACAGTTCCAATATAGAATACGGATGTTCCTGAGTCCTAGACGGTGACACTTGAGTCTAAAACGTCTCAAACCACCGCGCTTACCTTGTTTCTTCCTCCCTGCGCGGTTACCACGCCGCTTCGTTATGTTGACTGCTGAACCCTCGGAAAACACACGTTGTTCCGCCATGTTGAAAAAACGTAAACACAGACTGCTGATAACCACACACGCTGCTGAAAATTTACTCAAGGATGGCTTCGCTCGATGCACGAACTCCGTAGCACCCGCGCAGATCTTGAGTAGAAACTCCTGGTTTTACATCCTGGCACACCACTGTTTACCAGTGTTTACATGTACATCTCTCTATGTGTTTACCTGTACACCTCTCTATGTGTTTACATGTTCACCTCTCTATGCGTTTACCTGTACATCTCTCTATGTGTTTATCTGCATATCTCTCTATGTGTTTACCTGTACATGTCTCTATGTGTTTACATGTACACCTCTCTATGTGTTTATCTGCATATCTCTCTATGTGTTTACCTGTACACCTCTCTATGTTTTTTACCTGTACATCTCTCTATGTGTTTACCTGTACATCTTTCTATGTGTTTACCTGTACATCTCTCTATGTGTTTACCTGTACATCTTTCTATGTGTTACCTGTACATCTCTCTATGTGTTTACATGTACATCTGTCTCTGTGTTTATCTGCATATCTCTCTGTGTTTATATGTACACATCTATATGTGTTTACATGTACATCTCTCTATGTGTTTATCTGCATATCTCTCTATGTGTTTACCTGTACACCTCTCTATGTGTTTACCTGTACACCTCTCTGTGTTTATCTGCATATCTCTCTATGTGTTTACCTGTACATCTCTCTATGTGTTTATCTGCATATCTCTCTATGCGTTTACCTGTATATCTCTCTATGTGTTTACCTGTACATATCTCTATGTGTTTACCTGTACATCTCTCTATGTGTTTACCTGTACATCTCTCTATGTGTTTACCTGTACATCTCTCTATGTGTTTATCTGTAAATCTCTCTATGTGTTTACCTGTACATCTCTCTATGTGTTTACCTGTACATCTCTCTATGTCTTTACCTGTACATCTCTCTATGTGTTTACATGAACATCTCTCTATGTGTTTACCTGTACACCTCTCTATGTGTTTACCTGTACACCTCTCTATGTGTTTACCTGTACATCTCTCTATGTGTTTACATGTACATCTGTCTCTGTGTTTATCTCTAGATCTCTCTTTGTGTTTATTTGTATATCTCTCGCTCTGTGTTTATCTGTACATCTCTGTGTGTTTATCTGTACATCTCTGTGTGTTTATTTGTACATCTCTGTGTGTCTGTTTACCGTACATCTCTCTGTGTTTATTTGTACAACTATGTATGTATCTGTTTACCTGCACATCTCTCTCCGTGTCCACATGCTCAAACTCAACCCTTCCGCTGTAGAACGGATTCAGTGTCCAGAGATTCGTGAAAGGGTCACTGTAGTTTGCGAAGGTGAAAGTACGAGGCAATTCTTTGCTGAACCTTGTCCAGTCCCAATATGGCACACCAATAGGAGACCCGTGACGTTTGAGGGCATCTTCAAATTGAACAGTGTACAAGCGATGCCACTGCAGAAACGAGGTCCCTCCGTGTATACAACAGGCATATCTGGCAAGGGAGAATATATAAAAGCATATCTGGCAAGAGAGAGTACATTTAAGTATATCTGGCACAGGAACATATGACTACACATGGACGGTCCCAAGAAACAGAAGACAATATGGCAAGTGAGAACAAGAATAAGTATATTTGGCCAGTGAGAACAAGAATAAGTATATATGGCCAGTGAGAACAAGAATAAGAACAAGTGAGAACCAGAATAAGTATATATGGCAAGTGAGAACAGGAAAGCATATATGGCCAATGAGAACAAGAATAAGTATATCTGACCAGTGAGAACATGAAATAAGTAAATCTGGCCAGTGAGAACCAGAATAAGTATATATGGCAAGTGAGAACAGGAAAGTATATCTGGCCAATGAGAACAAGAATAAATATATCTGGCCAATGAGAAGAAAAATAAGTATATCTGGCCAATGAGAACAAGAATAAGTATATCTGGCCAATGAGAAGAAAAATAAGTATATCTGGCCAATGAGAACAAGAATAAGTATATCTGGCCAATGAGAAGAAAAATAAGTATATCTGGCCAATGAGAACAAGAATAAGTATATCTGGCCAATGAGAAGAAAAATAAGTATATCTGGATAATGAGAACAAGAATAAGTATATCTGGCCAATGAGAAGAAAAATAAGTATATCTGGCCAATGAGAACAAGAATAAATTAGTATATCTGGCTACTGAGACGGAACACGAGTATATCTGGCCATTGTGATGAAGGTATGATAAATTGTTGATGAAATCAATCTTCAATTTTTGATGAAACAATAACGCAAACTTGATGACGGTCATCTGATATGTTTACTTGCATGCAAATATTGTCACACAAACACAAGCTCTATATCCGGAACCTGCTTTGGTAATACTTGTACTAGCACACAAACATCACCATCACAGAAACTGTCACAACTATGACATCAGTTTGGTAATACTTGTACTAGCACACAAACATCACCATCACAGAAACTGTCACAACTATGACATCAGTTTGGTAATACTTGAACTAGCACACAAACATCACCATCACAGAAACTGTCACAACTATGACATCAGTTTGGTAATACTTGTACTAGCACACAAACATCACCATCACAGAAACTGTCACAACTATGACATCAGTTTGGTAATACTTGTACTAGCACACAAACATCACCATCACAGAAACTGTCACAACTATGACATCAGTTTGGTAATACTTGTACTAGCACACAATCATTACCATCACAGAAACTGTCACAACTATGACATCAGTTTGGTAATACTTGTACTAGCACACAATCACTACCATCACAGAAACTGTCACAACTATGACAGCAGTTTGGTAATACTTGTACTAGCACACAATCATTACCATCACAGAAACTGTCACGATTATGACAGCAGTTTGGTAATACTTGTACTAGCACAAAATAACTATCACCACCACAATCATCATCATCATCATCATCATCATCATCATCATCATCATCATCATCATCATCGCCAGAGTTATCATCATCATTATCACCGGAATTATCATCATCATTTTTATCACCATCTTCATCATCCTCACATTGCAATTGACACCTGTTGCTTCCCTTTCAACAAATCATGCACAGATGTTTACATGATGCCTCTCGTCACATCATTATACTTCTTCAGGAAATCATGCATGGCTAATCAAATGCTTGTTATACAACATTCTACACAACCACACAGTAACTACATGGTTTGTTATACACATCTTACAAAGCTGACTATACAGCATTCTACAACAGCTGACTATACACATTGTACAAAGCTGACTATACAACATTCTACAACAGCTTACTGTACAACATTCTACAACAGCTTGAGTATACAACATTCTACAACTGCTGACTATACACATTATACAAAGCTGACTATACAATATTCTACAACTGCTGACTATACACATTATACAAAGCTGACTATACACAATTCTACAACTGCTGACTATACACATTGCACAAAGCTGACTATACAACATTCTACAACAGTTTACTATACAACATTCTACAACAGCTTGAGTATACACCATTCTACAACAACTGAATATACAACATTCTACAACAGTTTGAGTATACAACATTCTACAACAGCTGAGTATACAACATTCTACAACAGCTAAGTATACACAATTCTACAACATCTAACCACACACCATTCTAAACATCTGACTATACAATATTCTACAACAGTTGACTAAACAACATTCCATAACAGCTGAGTATGCAACATTCTACAGCACCTGACTATACGACATTATACAACAGCTGACTATAAAACTTTCTACAACAGCTGCCTATACAACATTCTAAAACAGCTGACTATACAACATTCTACAACAGCTGACTATTCAACATTCTACAACAGCCGACTATTCAACATTCTACAACAGCTGACTATACAACATTCTACAACACCTGACTATACAACATTCTACAACAACTGACTATATACCATGTATACAATAGCTGAGTACACAACATTCTACAACAGCTGACTATACAACATTCTGCAACAGCTGACTATACAACATTCTGCAACAACTGACTATACAACATTCTACAACATCATACTATACACCATTCTACAACAGCTGACTATACAACATTCTGCAACAGCTGAGTACACAACATTCTAAAACAGCTGACTATACAACATTCTACAACAGCTGATTATTCAACATTCTACAACAGCTGACTATACAACATTCTACACCAGCTGACTATTCAACATTCTACGACAGCTGATTATACAACATTTTAAAACAGCTGACAAGGGTACAGTTTGCCCAGCGACAACCTGGACATCGCGACTGACCTGTGGCTGGCTGTGGGGCTGGGGCACAGCGGTGGGATGGCGTGGAATGTGGCGATAGACTGGTAGCCATCGGCTGAGGTGTCTTTCTTGAGAGCGATCAGAGCCTCAGCTAAATGGTAGCCTTCCAGCGGACTCAGGGACTCGACGTTCTTCCTGACCAGGTAAGTGGTGGTCGCCCCGTGCTGGTCCTGTACCTCGTCTGTACAGAGGTATCCACAAATAGAGTGCCTGGTCGTGTGGCTCATTCGTGTTCAAGTCATTTGTGCAATTGTAGCAATAGCGATGAACGATGAACAGTTGTAGTAATAGTGATGGGCAATGAACAATTGTAGCAATATAGATGAACAATGAACAGTTGTAGCAAGAGATGAACAATGAACTAGTATAGCAATATAGATGAACATTGAACATTTGTAGCTGGAGAGATGAACAATGAACAGTTGTAGCAATAGAGACGGACAATGAACAGTTGTAGTAATAGAAATGGACAATGAACAGTTGTAGAAGTAGAGATGAACAATGAACAGTTGTAGCAGTAGCGATTAACAATGAACTACTGTAGCAATAGAGATGAACAATGAACTAATGTAGCAATAGAGATGAACAATGCACTAGTGTAGCAATAGAGATGAACAATGAACAGTTATAGCAGTACAGATGAACAATGATCAATTGTAGTAAAAGAGATTAACAACTGTAGCACCATGAAGAATGGACACTTTACTAAGTAGATTAAGAATGAACAATTGTAATCACAACAATAGACATAGTTCGTTCAGTTGCGTTCAGTTAGGATGATCGTCATGGTACCCTGGACAAACGTCCCCCAACTACTCCGTCACAAGGTGATTATTTTGCCCACTGACAATGTTCCCCAACTCCTCCGTCACAAGGTGACTATGGCACCCCAAACAAATGTCCGCCAACTCCTCCGTCACAAGGTGACTATGGCACCCCAAACAAATGTCCCCCAACTCCTCCGTCACAAGGTGACTATGGCACCCCAAACAAATGTCCCCCAACTCCTCAGTCACAAGGTGACTATGGCACCCCAAACAAATGTCCCCCAACTCCTCCGTCACAAGGTGACTATGGCACCCCAAACAAATGTCCCCCAACTCCTCCGTCACAAGGTGACTATGGCACCCCAAACAAACGTCCCCCAACTACTCCGTCACAAGGTGATTATTTTGCCCCGGACAAATGTTCCCCAACTCCTCCGTCACAAGGTGACTATGGCACCCCAAACAAATGTCCCCCAACAAATCCGTCACAAGGTGACTATGGCACCCCAAACAAATGTCCGCCAACTCCTCCGTCACAAGGTGACTATGGCACCCCAAACAAATGTCCCCCAACTCCTCCGTCACAAGGTGACTATGGCACCCCAAACAAATGTCCGCCAACTCCTCCGTCACAAGGTGACTATGGCACCCCAAACAAATGTCCCCCAACTCCTCCGTCACAAGGTGACTATGGCACCCCAAACAAATGTCCGCCAACTCCTCCGTCACAAGGTGACTATGGCACCCCAAACAAATGTCCCCCAACTCCTCCGTCACAAGGTGACTATGGCACCCCAAACAAATGTCCCCCAACTCCTCCGTCACAAGGTGACTATGGCACCCCAAACAAATGTCCCCCAACTCCTCCGTCACAAGGTGACTATGGCACCCCAAACAGATATCCCCCAACTCCTCCGTCACAAGGTGACTATGGCACCCCAAACAAATGTCCCCCAACTCCTCCGTCACAAGGTGACTATGGCACCCCAAACAAACGTCCCCCAACTACTCCGTCACAAGGTGATTATTTTGCCCCGGACAAATGTTCCCCAACTCCTCCGTCACAAGGTGACTATGGCACCCCAAACAAATGTCCCCCAACTCCTCCGTCACAAGGTGACTATGGCACCCCAAACAAATGTCCGCCAACTCCGCCGTCACAAGGTGACTATGGTACCCCAAACAAATGTCCCCCAACTCCTCCGTCACAAGGTGACTATGGCACCCCAAACAAATGTCCCCCAACTCCTCCGTCACAGGTGACTATGGCACCCCAAACAAATGTCCCCAACTCCTTCGTCACAAGCTCATCATGTCAGGACTAGACGCGCCAGTTAGATGTTGCCACGTCGGTCTCCATGTGCGCTACGTGAGCTGCCCTGTTCTGGCCACATCTATTTTCATCGCAAATGTTTACATTTTGCATGTTCATGTTAATTCATTCAGTTAAACATCCCCTGTTCGGTTCAGCTAGCACAGGTTTTTCAAAATGGCAGCTCCATCCATTGGTCAGCTTCTTCAAATGGTACAGTACCAAACAATTAATCTGCTCATTCATTGGTTAACCTTGTGAGATATTGGGAGTACCAACCAACCAATCTGCTCTTTCATTGGTTAACCCTCTGATGTGTATTTTCATTCATTCAATGGCATATCCCTTGCAGAACCTCTCCCCCATAACAAACTTCCGGAAAACTTCACGGTCACAAGCAAGATGCCCTGCGCCTGATACACCCATCTGGAGATCATCCGCCACATCATGCACTCATCTTCTCTTTGCCCTTCCTCTTCATCTCTTCCCAAGCATATACCCCTCCAAGATTTTTCTCTCCAAACTTTCATACTATTTCAAGTTTCTTTATTTTATCGTGTTTAGTAGCCACCCTTCTTCAACATCCAGATCTTGTCGTATGGATTCATTTGTTCTTTTCTGTATCCAAGATATTCTTATAACTCGTCTATAACATTTATATTCAAAGGTATGTATGCACTGTTCAGCTTGTTTAGTGAGTGTCCAAGTCTCACATGCGTATGTTTCAATGAGAAAGATGCATGCTCTAAAAATTTAATGTCTGTAGTTATATCTGTTTCCCTTCACAATTTATTTTGCTGATTTAGTTGTTAAAGAGCAATATATATTCGTCTTTTAATTTCCTTCATTGTGTCACCATTGAAGGTAATTAATGACCCATTATATTCGAAATTTTCCACCACCTCCAATTTTTCCTCAATAAGATATATTTATTTCTCAATAATAGTTTTATCTGATTGCATTATATTAATTTTTTTTCTACGTGAAGATATAGGTTGTGGTTTTCACTATTCCGTTGGTTTGAGGATATTAGTTGTTCTATACCAGTGGTTCTCAACCGGTGGGGAATTCCATCCCCCCCCCCAGGGGGGCATTTTAGGGTTTCCAGGGGGGGGGGGGAATGGAGATCATTTCAAGATCGCCTTAATTCAAGAACCGATTACTTGATATTGATTTTCCCTTCATACTTTACAGTTATGCACATGTCATCCTTCTGAAATTCATTTTATAAAGTAAGTAGACCCACAAATCACGTTTTATGTGGATGTCTAGACCTGTTTTAACATATTTACCTTTCATTTTTACATATACTGTGTAGGGGTGGGGGATTTTTAGGTAGAAAATATGAAAGGGGGGGGGGGGAATGGCGTTCTGAAAATATGGTGAAGGGGGGCACAGGCCACATTTTTGATAGGAAAGGGGGGGGGGAATGGCGTTCTGAAAATATGGTGAAGGGGGGCACGGGCCAAAAAAGGTTGAGAACCACTGTTCTTTACCATTCTGTGTTGTGGATAGTAATACTGCATCATCAGCATATCGAATCTCTGGTATTTCATGCCCAGCGATATTCAGGGCATCATATTGCTCCCTGTTTATATTATCTCTGACATTTCTCATTATATCTTCAGCGTACAAGTTAAACATATAGGGGGACAGCACACAACCCTGAGGAACTCCTTGCTTGATTTCAAAGCAATCTGATATCTTGCCATCTATTCTAACCGCTGCTTGTTGGTATAGATAGAGCATTTTTATGATTTGTACTACGTGTGATAGAAAGCCCATTGTCCTCATGATTTCTCAAGTTTCTGATGTTGTACACAGTCAAATGCCTTTGAATAATCCACAAAACATGAGCATAGGCATACATTTAATTGTCTACACTTCTGTAGTATATATAAATGAAATATTGAATACAAGAAGGGACAAAGACAAAATACCTGTGCCAGGAACGTAGATGATGGATGGATCAGGTAAGATATGCGGGTCCAGTTGGCTGCCGTTGGGTGCCTTGATCTCCACCAACAGATGGAATTTGGCAGCGTTGTCCAGTTTAAGTCCCAGCTCCCGTACTGTCCTGGTGATGTCCTGCTTGTACAGACGATTGAATTCAAACGGCATCTCAGTCTCCCCGCCGAGCACTGAGAACGTTCCAGCCTGTCAAGGATGAATGGTTTCATTAGCATACAATATGGCTGCCGGTCGGGTCAACCGTTGTTGTGTTGCCAGCAGTCTGAACAATAACGGCCACAAGGACAACAGTTAAAGGACCTTTTTTCGCGTCTCGAGGAGCACAGACTATACAGTTCTAACCCCGGATTATTGGACGATTCCACACTCACAGGAGCACAGACTATACAGTTCTATCCCCGGATTATTGGACCACTCCACACTCACAGGAGCACAGACTAGATAGTTCTATCCCCGGATTATTGGACCACTCCACACTCACAGAAGCACAGACTAGATAGTTCTATCCCCGGGTTATTGGACCACTCCACACTCACAGGAGCACAGACTATACAGTTCTATCCCCGGGTTATTGGACCACTCCACACTCACAGGAGCACAGACTATACAGTTCTAACCCCGGATTATTGGACGATTCCACACTCACAGGAGCACAGACTAGATAGTTGTATCCCCGGATTATTGGACCACTCCACACTCACAGGAGCACAGACTAGATAGTTCTATCCCCGGATTATTGGACCACTGCACACTCACATGAGCACAGACTAGATAGTTCTAGCTCCAGATTATTGGACCATTCAACACTCAGGTGGCGGTATCAACGAGGTCGTCTTTACTTCCCAAGGGTTTCAATAGTACCCACTTTATTCTGCGTCCACAAGTGGGTTCAGGACAATCAAATTAATCTCCGCCTCGAAGGGAATTCGAACACGTCACTCCGGGCCTGCAGGCATCTTTGCCAGCCTCTGAATCACCGCAAGAGAGTCCTGTTTGCTGGTCGTGTCTCTAGCTGGATCATTGCAGGAGAGTCATGTTTGCTGTCGTGACTCTAACTGGATCACTGCAGGAGAGTAATGTTTGCTGGTCGTGTCTCAAACTGGATCATCACAAGAGAGTCCTGTTTGCTGGTCGTGTCTCAAACTGAATCATCACAAGAGAGTCATGTTTGCTGGTCGTGTCTCAAACTGGATCATCACAAGAGAGTCCTGTTTGCTGGTCGTGTCTCAAACTGGATCATCACAAGAGAGTCATGTTTGCTGGTCGTGTCTCAAACTGGATCACCGCAGGAGAGTCATGTTCGCTGGTCATGACTCTAACTGGATCATATATATATATATATATATATATATATATATATATATATATATATATATATATATATATATATATATATATATATATATATTGTCTTACTTAGTTCAACTGACATATATAAGAATATTTACTGTCTTAAATAGTTCACTTAAACAATATGGAGTGAAAAAACATCTAACAAACCTATGTAGAAGCTTATATAACAACAATGAATACGTAGTAACAGCAACTGGAGGACACTCAGAATCCTTCACCATAAGATCCGGAGTACGGCAACGTTGTGTTCTGTCCTCTCTCTTGTTTATAACATATATAGACAACATATGTAAATAAACCAGCCAAACAGAGACCGCAAGAACACCGCATGACGAGAACACAGAAGAAGAACCTCTGTAAATTACACCATTAGAGAACTCCTGTTTGGGGACGACCAAGGATTAATAGCAAAATCATAAGCTGAGTTACAAGACCATAAGAATAGTCTAAATGAAATGTGTACGGAACATAACATGAAAATTAGTACAAGTAAAACAGAGGTATTGACTATAACTAAAGAAGAAGAAAGAACAATAATTCACCTAAACGAACATCCCTTGAAACAAGTTAAGTGTTTCACGTACCTAGTAAGTATAATATCATCAAATGGCAGATCAGAAGAGGAGATCGAAAATAGATGCAATAAGGCAAACCAGCTCATTGGATAAATTACACCAATACTAAAGAACAAACATGTATCAATATCTACTAAGAAAGCACTTTACATCACAATCTTCCTACCAACTCTATGCTACCAATGCCAAACCTGGACAATGACAGAAAAAGAGAAAAGAAAATTAACAACAGAAATGAGTTTCCTGAGAAGAATACTCAATGTATCAAGAAGAGATAAGATCAAAAATGAGGAAATCAGGACTAAAGTGTTTTTTTTTTAGCTGCGCTAGATTTTATTAGAAGGCAGCAAGTCAAATGGTTTGGCCATGCACGTAGGCTACCAACTAATAGTATACCACAACAATCAATGATGTACAGACCAAATGGAAGCAGAGGAAGAGGCCGACCACGTAAACGATGGACGGAGGGAATAGCAGAGTCTATAGGAATCTCGATACATGAATTCCATAAGCGGGCACTCTCCCTCTGTTTATATTTCACCTCGACACCGCAAGGTACAAGAGGACCAAGATGAGACGAGATAAGATTACATAGTTCAATGACATAGATATACTGATTAACGTAGTTCACTGACATAGATATACCGTCTGACGTAGTTCACTATAATAGATACACCACTATAATAGATACACTGTCTGACTTAGTTCACTAAAATATATTGTCTGACGTAGTTCACTGACATAGATATACTGTCTGACTTAGTTCACTGACATAGATATACTGTCTGACTTAGTTCATTAAAATAGATATACTGTCTGACTTAATTCACTATAATAGATATACTGTCTGACTTAGTACATTGACATACGTATATTGTGTTCACGTGAACCAGTTTGACAGAGACAACTTTACGGACTCCAGAAAATATACATTCACCACAGAATGTTCACAGTTACGTAAATTTTATGAATCAGTTGTTCAGAGACAACCAACACAGGGTATGACATCACCTTGTGGTTGCAGTCCTGTTCCCCAAACTTTCCCACAGACACACAGACGTAGACGTCCACGTCGGCGGACAGGCCAATGTTGTGGATCAGGAAGCCGGCAAACACACGCCCGTTCCTCTTGCGACTCTGGATCACCTCCTCCAGCTGAGGGATGCTCAGATGGTTGAACTCCAGCGTGTCGTACTCATAGTGCAGGTTGTTGCGGTAATCGAAGGTGTCCACGGGCCGGCTGCAAACAGATGTAAGTCTCATTCAACACAGGTGTATGTCTCAGTCAACACAGGTGTATGTCTCAGTCAACACATGTTTATGCTCCATTCAACACAGGTTTATGTCTCATTCAACACAGGTGTATGTCTCATTCAACACAGGTGTATGTCTCATTTAACACAAGGGTATGTCTCGTTCAACACAGATTGTGACGAAACCAGTCGGTTCGCCTCGTGACATTTTCGGCCTGGTGAGATGTCCGTTGTGACATCTGACAGCCTGGTGAAAATTTACTGGTCGAGGGGAAAGAACCAGTAAAATTACTTAACACCGACCATAGCGATTGCTCGCCCTTGAAGAATAATCCAGAAACCGGGTGTCGGAAACGGAGTTCCGTCACTACGGATTGCGTATGACTGGCGCAGTTGCAGTGGTACGTCCAGCATAAAAAGAGTTCAGTTGTCATCTGAGCGAGCTGGCCGGCAGACGACATTATGGCCCAGTGCAAATTGTGATGGAGAGCGGGATATGTCTTGATGGGTTTTAGAGAACTTCGACATCATATCCGGTTGATAGACAACGGCTCCCATATGAACAGTTGCGCTGTGTGTTTGAAGGTATGTGTAAAGCCTTTTTCCTTAAGTAATGCCGTGTGGTGATTCATAACGCCAGATTGCTAGGACGCGTGTACTGACCGTCGCGAGAAAGTAGGTCAGGTGTGAACAGTTGTAGGCTTGTGTTTTAAGCCTGTAATTTAAGTTTGTTGCAAATGCGTGTTTACCAGCGTTGTACTGCAAAGATATTTATTAGGTTAGCAGCGCGCGGCTTATTCACAGCCACTGTAGATCGGACAAATCGGGTTCAGGGAAACGATACCTATAATTTGAGTTCACACATGGCCAACTTCATGAACTCGAGCGTCGGCAGGTTCCGCGTGGCCGAACCGTTACCCGTAGCGTAACCAGAAGTAGATTAAGGAGTTGCATCGTGTGTAGCCTGTGATATATCGATGAACTCGGGCGAGTAAGACGAATCGAGTGCACCGGTCGGCCGAAACCTCCGAGGTCGTTTCAAGGTTGTATCGGGAGTCGAACTTCGTGTCACGTAGTGGCGCGACCACTGGCTTTCTTCTTGCTTTCCTCACATCTGTCTTTTAATTAGTATGCCTCGACGGAATACCAGCTTAATATATAGTGGATTCCTGAGAGGTTGACAAGGGGGAAGTGACCGATGCGACAGGGTTGTTCATGTGGAATAGGACACCGTTCTAAATGCCCCGACCTGAGACCAGGGAGGGGAGAATGGGGTTTGGATTTCTGTAAAGGGGGATCGTCCTGTATATTCTATTGAATCTATTGGATATTGGACCTGTGGAACGGTACGACCATAATCTCTGGCGGATAACTGGGAAGGGATTGTGGATATAATGCCTTTGGTCCTCCTTCGGGGCCATTCTGCCTATGAGTATCGCTATATGTTATGTAGCAGTTTGCAGGATAGGACAACCTCTCAGCGACAGGGGACAGAAACCCTTAGGCCCACCTCTACTTCAGTCCGGAGAAGATGACGCCGTTCAGTCAGCTACCGGTCCGGTCCTAGGCCCAGTTCATCCTTGGCAGATGCAAGCAGCCAATGAGGGAGTCGAGATCTTTATGGGAAGGATCCGCCTACTGAGGGACTATGGGTAGGAGTGTGTGCGCTGACGGTAAGCTTGAGTCACACTACTTTCACCGAGTATTGTTCTTCCCCAGGTTCTACCTTCCTGAGAGCTAAGTGAAGATCTGGTGATGGGTCCAGTGAGACGGACCAAGGCAAGAGAAGTTGTGAGCAGTCCTTGGGCACCGCAATTATTTCCGAGTGTACCTAACCCCGAGAGTCTACATCGGAATATGTGACCAGCTACAACTTTGCCAGCGAAACGTCACGTAATCAGAACCTGACACCATGGTTTCGATTGTTATGTGGTTAATGATCTTCCACCCAAGGCAAGTACACTTGTCAAGTTCTTGTCCAAGATGTGCAGACTACTAGCCAGAAAAACTAGCCAACAAAAAAACAAAAAACAAAAAAAACCATTTCCATATGTGTGGCACGTTACACCCACCTTGGGTATTTATGATGCCCATGTTAAACATTGCCTCAACGAGTCATGTATTACTGATTATTTTTCATGCGTTTTAATGCTTATTGTTCTTTTGTTGTCAAAGAATTGCTTCATAAGAGATGTTGAATGAAAGAATTATGAGAGGAAAAAGAGAAGAAGGGCAGAATGTCAGACGGGCTTGCGTGCCCAATTCTTAACCCTATGAAAATAAAGATAAATAAAGATAAAGACTATCTACAGAGCCACCGCCAGCTAATGAACTATTTCATCTTTACCAAGTGCCCAGCCACTCAGGCTTATGTTTATAATTATGCTGGAGGGTTCCTCCACCAGTGACTTGAGTGACTTTAGCCAGCATATAGGGAGACAGAGAACTCTCCCCTTTCCAGCAGTCTACGTGCTACGTTGTGGGGGTACATCAGATGGTTACAGGTTCCCGGCCACACCAGAGACTTTGGGACATATCTATTAATTAGTGCGAGCTTGTATTTCAGGTCATCACAGACAAGAGGTTCCAGATACCCTTGAGTTGACCCGGTCACCGTCCTGTCCACTTCGAGAAGACGAGATCTAGCAGGAGGCTGGATACACGCGGTGAGGCGGTACTCGAGTTGACCTGTAGCGTGATCCTTTTGACCTGTCCCGATATGATACCTCTACCCTCGAGCACATCCCTGTCTTGTCTCACCTAGATACCGTGGGGCCTTTCGCGGAGTCATCATCATCATCCTCATTCATCTTGTGTAATACACTATCTTGTTTACATAATTAGATCCCAGAGTTGTGTCGTGTATTCAGGACGAGGTTTGAAAGGGGTAACGTCCCTTGGTTGATAGCGAGGGAGATAGTGATCCAAGGGCTGAAGGGGTTTTGTGGACTGAGGGCACCTATGTCCCGGGGCTAAAGACATCCTGTTGTTAAAGTGTGTTAGCAGGTTCCCCTCACCCCAGGGAGTTCTATGACACAGGTGTATGTCTCATTCAACACAGGTGTATGTCTCATTTAACACATGTGTATGTCTCATTTAACACAGGTTTATGTCTCATTTAACACAAATTTGTCTCATTTAACACAGGTGTATGTCTCATTTATCACAAGGTGTATGTTTCCTTTAACATAGGCGTAACTCTCATTTAACACAGGTTTATGTTTATTTCAACACAGTTGTATGTCTCATTTAACACATGTTCATGGTTAATTTAACACAGGGGTATGTCTCAGCCAAGACAGGTTTATGTCTCAGTCAACACAGATGTATGTCTCAGTCAACACAGATGTTGCCTCTGTCAATATAGGTGTATGTCTCAGTCAACACAGGTTTATGTCTCCTTAAAAACTGGTATGTTCGACTAATAAAACAGATGTGTTTGTGTCTATCAACAGATGTTTGTGTTCTCTTAAAACATGTTTATATATCAAAACACCTGTATTAATGTTTATTAAAACGCGTTTAAGTGTCTATGAAAACAAATTTATGTCTATATTCTATGAAGAAATGCCATCTCTTCAGTTTTAGCTAATATGATCCTGCCGCATTGCATTAATATACTTTACGATATGCAATGTGTGTGCATAACCTATGTTTCCATTTTTGTGTGGATGCTCATGACAGTTGTCAATGTATGTGAAACTGTTTGATTGTGTTAGCATTTGTGTAGTTGCGTGTGTGAAAGTGTGTATGTATTATGTGTGAATGGGAAGGCCTGTATGTCTGTGCCTTGCCGTATGTATGAATAAGGATATATGGGCGTGAGAAAGAGAGAGCGAGAGCGAGAGAGAGAGAGAGAGAGAGAGAGAGAGAGAGAGAGAGAGAGAGAGGAGAGAAAGAACGAACGAACGAACGAACTTTATTTTAAAAGGGTAACAAATTGGGCACGCAGGTCCGTCTTACATTCGGCCCTTTCGATCACTCATCTTTCATTCATTAAATGTGCATGTTACATTTACATAAGGAAAAATAACATTGTCAAATTGATTTTGTAAGCATAAACAATGCATATTACGCATGGTAATTCACATGGGGAAAAAAAAAACATTGTTAAATGAAAGTTGTAAACATAAACAGTGCATATTGTAATGTTGTGAGACACATCTCCCATCCACCCTCACACCCCGCAGCCAACTACACATCCCTCAGCCACCCACACATCCCCCACCTACAACACCCCCACCCACCCACACATACCTCCACGCACTCATACAGACTCAGGCAAACATACATGCCGCCACCCACCCACCGATCCCCCACCTACACACATTTCCCCACCCACACATACAACCCCCACCCATCCCATAACCGACACGCACACTCCCACCCACATATTCTCCACTACCCACCCACACACCCGCAACCACCCAGCAAAACACACATCACAAAACCACACACACATACCCCAATCAACCCACACATACCGCACCTATCCATACATACATCCTGCACCCTCACAACTTTCCCCACCCACCCACACACACATCAGCCAACCTATACACACATCCCCACCCACAAACACATCTCCCCCATCCATAAACACCCAAAAACACACACCTCCCACCTACAGACACCCCACCACCCACATATACCCCACCCACATACATCCGCCGCTCACACACATCTTCCCACAAACACACACATCCCCCAACCATACACTCATCTCTCACACACATCCATCCACTCACGTACTCATCCATCAACCACTCACACCCAAACATCACCCACCCGCCCATCAACACATGCATCTCTCATATACCCTCCCACCCACACACACCCCAACCACCCAGCCAAACACACATCCCCCATCCTCACATACATCCTTCATCCACCTGCACATCCCACACCTCCCCGAGAGAGAGAGAGAGAGAGAGAGAGAGAGAGAGAGAGAGAGAGAGAGAGAGAGATGAAAAAGAGAGAAAGAATAGAGGATTAGAGAGAGAAAGAGAAGGCCGCGTATGTATGTAAGTATATATATGTAAACTATTGTTAGTGATATTGTGATTGTGAGTATAAGTGTATGCTAGCGAGTGTGTATCTATGTGTTATTTAGTGGGTGCATAACTGTGAGACGTTGTGAAAATTATGTAAGTATGTATGCAAATACTTTCATTTGACAATGCCTTTTTTCCTAAGTGAATGTAACATGCACAACTGATGAATGAAAGATGAGTGATTGGAAGATCCGAATGTAGGAAGAGCCGAATGTAAGACGGGCCTGCGTGATCCGTGACAACATACAGTTTTGAAATAGTGAGCGACCCATTTGTTTCAAATAGTTGCTTACATATATTTCTGAATTTGTCAACTACATACTATTGCGTTGACCACGGCTCTTTTTTTATGTACGGATAAAGAGAACTACATTGAACGAAGACGAAGCAATATACACTGAGCTAGCCGAACGGAAGTCACCTGTTTTTCCTGGTCACTTCATCCGTGTTGTTGACACTGTTGAATGGCTTCAAAGGTTGTTTCATCAAATTGATGGCACAGTCAGCCTCGTTGTACTGCAAGCCCCGGTAACGTTGTAGCTCCTGCCATACGGCCCAAAGCCTGTCAAAGAGGGCAACATTCAACATTAAGGGAGATTACACAGCAGTTGTCAGAGCCTGTCACACAGTGAGGACAACATTCAACATTGAGGGAGTTCACACAACAGCAGCTCAAGACCACTCAGTCTGTCAGACAGAGAGAGCAACATTCAACATTGAAGGAGATTGCACAACAGGTGCTAAAGACACAACCTGTTACACTGAGAGAGGACAACATTCAACATTGAAAGAGATCACACAACAGTAGCTTGAGCCTGTCACTCAGAGGACAACTTTCAACATTGAGGGAGATCACACAACAGTCGCTAGAAACGACACAGTCTGTCACACAGAGTGGACAACGTTCAACATTGAGGGAGATCACACAACAGTCGCTAGAAACGACACAGTATGTTTGTCACACAGAGTGGACAACATTCAACATTGAGGGAGATCATACAACAGTTGCTAGAGACGACACAGTCTGTCACACAGAGAGGACAACGTTCAACATTGAGGGAGATCACACAACAGTTGCTAAAAACGGCACAATCTGTAATACAGAGAGGACAACATTCAACATTGAAAGAGATCACACAACAGTAGCTTGAGCCTGTCACTCAGAGGACAACTTTCAACATTGAGGGAGATCACACAACAGTCGCTAGAAACGACACAGTATGTTTGTCACACAGAGTGGACAACATTCAACATTGAGGGAGATCATACAACAGTTGCTAGAGACGACACAGTCTGTCACACAGAGAGGACAACATTCAACATTGAGGGAGATCACAAAACAGTAGCTTGAGCCTGTCACACAGAGGACAACTTTCAACATTGAGGGAGATCACACAACAGTCGCTAGAAACGACACAGTATGTTTGTCACACAGAGTGGACAACATTCAACATTGAGGGAGATCACACAACAGTCGCTAGAAACGACACAGTATGTTTGTCACACAGAGTGGACAACATTCAACATTGAGGGAGATCACACAACAGTTGCTAGAGACGACACAGTCTGTCACACAGAGAAGACAACATTCAACATCGAGGGAGATCACACAACGGTTGCTTGAGCCTGTCGCACAGAGAGGACAACTTTCAACACTGAGGGAGGTCACACAACGGTTGCTTGAGCCTGTCGCACAGAGAGGACAACTTTCAACACTGAGGGAGGTCACACAACAGTAGCTCAAGACCACCCAGTCTGTCACACAGAGAGGACAATATTTAACACTTAGGGATAATGTCATATTCACTAAGACAGATCACTGCTAATTCATTCAAAGGAAATCAATGTCAGTGTATGACATATCACATTCACGAAGGGAGATAACTGCTAATGTATGAAATGACATGTAAATTCAAGGAGATCACAGTCATTATATGCAATGTTACATTTACTGATTTACACTCGGAATTAACTCTACTGGTCTGAAATGTATTCACTTTTACAGAATACAATTGCCTGTAAATGTTAGCGTGTTGAAGTGGTAGGAGAAGACACTTACTTCTCATTGTTAGCCTGGTGAAGTGAAGGGTGAAGACACTTGCCAGTCAGTGGTAGCGTGTGGAAGTAAAGGGAGAAGACACTTGCCAGCCAGTGGTAGCATGGGGAAGTAAAGGGAGAAGACACTTGCCAGTCAGTGGTAGCATGGGGAAGTAAAGGGAGAAGACACTTGCCAGTCAGTGGTAGCATGGGGAAGTAAAGGGAGAAGACACTTGCTAGTCAGTGGTAGCGTGGTGAAGGGAGAAGACACTTGCCAGTCAGTGGTAGCGTGATGACGGGATACGATACTTGCCTATCAGTGTTAGCGTGGTGAAGGAAGAAGACGGGGTCGAAGGCGGCGTAGTCCAGCGATGCCATGGAGTAGAGAGCGTGACCGCCCAGCCAAGAATGTAGAGCGTTGTGGAGGATCTCAAACTGGATCTCGAAGTCGCAGTAGTGATCCTGTTCTAGGGCGAAGAGGGCCTGCTCCAGGAAGTAGTCATTGTTGAATAGCTCTGGCTGTGGGTCCCTGCAAGTTGTATACAACATGTGTTAAAACGAGCTGTTGGTCTCTGCAAGTTGTATACAACATGTGTGAATACGGCCAGGTACAAGAGACTGAAGCATGCATTGTGCGTGATCACATCAGACATGTATATACAAGTGCTCACTTTAGACATGTATATACAAGTGCTCACTTTAGACATGTATATACAAGTGCTCACTTCATACATCTATATAAAAGTGCTCACATCAGACATGTGTATACAATGTAAGTGGTCACGTCAAACATGTGTTGTCCTACTAGACTGTTTTCCTACTATACTAGTACTTTTGTCATACGAGACTGTTGCCTGCTAGACTGTTGTCCACGGGGCTGTTTTCTTACAAGACTATTGTCCCCCCAGACTGTTGTCCTACCAGACTTGTCCTACCAGACTGTTGTCTTCCTAGATTGTTGTCCTACCAGACTGCTGTCGCCCCGGATTATTGTCCTACCAGAATGCTGTCCTACCATACTGTTGTCCTACCAGAATGTTGTCCTACCATACTGCTGTCTTGCCAGACTGCTGTTTGACTTGACTGTTGTCCGACTAGACTGTTGTCCTGCCAGTCTATTGTCCTACCAGCCTGTTGTCCTACCAGCCTGTTGTCCTACCAGACTGTTGTCCTAAAAGACTGTTGTCCTACCAGACTGCTGTCTTGCCAGAATGCTGTTTGACTTGACTGTTGTCCTATTAGACTGTTGTCCTGCCAGTCTATTGTCCTACCAGACTGTTGTCCTACCAGACTGTTGTCCTGCCAGTCTATTGTCCTACCAGACTGTTGTCCTACCAGACTGTTGTCCTACCAGACTGTTGTCCTACCAGACTGTTGTCCTGCCAGTCTATTGTCCTACCAGACTGTTGTCCTACCAGACTGTTGTCCTACCAGACTGTTGTCCTACCAGAATGTTGTCCTACCAGAATGTTGTCCTAACAGACTGTTGTCCTAAAAGACTGTTGTCCTACCAGAATGTTGTCCTTCCAGATTGTTGTCACTCTAAGAGACAGCCGTGTGTTGAAGATAAGTATGAGTTTTCATAAAAGGCACTCTAAGAGACAGTCGTGTTGATGGCAATTAGTTGAGTTATCGATTCAAGAACACAGATACACACGACTTTACCTGGTGGTGACGGCGTTCTCACCAGCGATCCTTCCACTGAAGAATGGGTTGGGATCGAACCTCTGCTGCCTGGAATTGTAGTATGTGGACTTGCTGATGAGTTTGGGCAGCTTCTTGATGGGGCTGATCCAATCCCAGTACGGGACGGCCACGGACGATCCATGACTCAGGAGTGCATGCTCAACCTGCAACAAATACACACCTTCAGGCTACTTACACTGTTTATTCTACAAACATCTCTTGTGTAAATTCTTGATTATTCTGGCATCGCTTATACAAACTATTGATTATTCTGACTTCTCTTGTTGTTTAAACTGTTGATTATATACACATTACCTGGTATTTAAAATGTTTTATTATTCACTCATCTCGTGTTGCTTTACCTATTCATTTCGCCAATCATCAGTCCGTTACTCCTGTTACAGCAAACATTTACCACTCGTCATAATATGCCACTTGAGTTGGCTTCTCTAAAGCTGTGATTGATCTGGCACCTGTCAGATTTCTCACCTGCCAGTCATCTCACCCGATAGAAACATGCTGTATTCTCCCAACAAATGATTGTGGTACATGGAATGTTGTCGACCCTCATCAGTGAAGACTCGGGGGTGTTGTTGTATACCTCATGTTTCCACATACCACGCCTCATGTTTCCACTGACAACGCCTCATGTTTCCAACGTTTCCACTGACCACGCTTCATGTTTCCACTGACCACCCCTCATATTTCCACTGACTACCTCTCATGTTTCCACTGATCACCCCTCATGTTTCCACTGACCACCCCTCATGTTTCACTGACCACCCCTCATATTTATACTGACCACCCCTCATGTTTCCACTGACCACCCCTCATGTTTCCACTGACCACGCCTCATATTTCCAGAGTTTCCACTGACCACGCCTCATATTTCCACTGACCACGCCTCATGTTTCCACTGATCACCCCTCATGTTTCCACTGACCACCCCTCATATTTATACTGACCACCCCTCATGTTTCCACTGACCACCCCTCATGTTTCCACTGACCACCCCTCATATTTATACTGACCACCCCTCATGTTTCCACTGACCGCACCTCATGTTTCCACTGACCACCCCTCATATTTATACTGACCACCCCTCATGTTTCCACTGACCGCACCTCATGTTTCCACTGACCACCCCTCATATTTATACTGACCACCCCTCATGTTTCCACTGACCGCACCTCATGTTTCCACTGACCACCCCTCATATTTATACTGACCACCCCTCATGTTTCCACTGACCACCCCTCATATTTATACTGACCACCCCTCATGTTTCCACTGACCGCACCTCATGTTTCCACTGACCACGCCTCATATTTCCAGAGTTTCCACTGACCACGCCTCATATTTCCACTGACCACGCCTCATGTTTCCACTGACCACCCCAATTGTTTCAACTGACCATGCCTCATGTTTCCACTGACTGCGACTCATGTTTCCACTGACCACGCCTCATGTTTCCACTGACAATCCCTCATGTTTCCACTGACCACCCCACATGTTTCAACTGACCATGCCTCATGTTTCCACTGACTGCGACTCATGTTTCCACTGACCACCCCTCATATTTCCACTGACAATCCCTCATGTTTCCGCTGACCACGCCTCATGTTTCCACAGTTTCCACTGACCGCACCTCATTTTTCCACTGACTACGCTTCATGTTTCCACTGACTACGCTTCATGTTTCCACTGACCACGCCTCATGTTTCCACTGACCACCCCTCATGTTTCCACTGACAGCCCCTCATGTTTCCAATGACCGCACCCCATGTTTCTACTGACTACGCCGTATGTTTCCAGTTTCCACTGACCACGCCTCATGTTTCCACTGACCACCTCTCATATTTCCACTGACAATCCCTCATGTTTCCACTGACCACACCTCATGTTTCAACCGTTTCCACTGACCGCACCTAATGTTTCCATTGACCACGCTTCGTGTTTCCACCGTTTCCACTTACCACACCTCATGTTTATACTGATCACGCCTCATGTTTCCACTGATCACACATCATGTTTCCACTGACCACGCCTCATGTTTCCACTGACCACCCCACATGTTTCAACTGACCATGCCTCATGTTTCCACTGACTGCGGCTCATGTTTCCACTGACCATGCCTCATATTTCCACCGTTTCCACTGACCACGCCTCATATTTCCACTGACCACGCCTCATAATTCCACTGACAATCCCTCATGTTTCCACTGGCCACGCCTCATGTTTCCACCGTTTCCACTGACCGCACCTCATTTTTCCCACTGACTACGCTTCATGTTTCCACTGACCACCCCTCATGTTTCCACTGACCACCCCTCATGTTTCCACTGACAACCCCTCAAGTTTCCACTGACCACCCCTCATGTTTCCAATGACCGCACCCCATGTTTCCACTGACCACGCCGCATGTTTCCACTGACCACGCCGCATGTTTCCACAGTTTCCACTGACCACGCCTCATGTTTCCACCGTTTCCACTGACCACGCCTCATGTTTCCACTGACCACCCCTCATATTTCCACTGACAATCCCTCATGTTTCCACTGACCACGCCTCATGTTTCAACCGTTTCCACTGACAGCACCTAATGTTTCCATTGACCACGCTTCATGTTTCCACCGTTTCCACTTACCACGCCTCATGTTTCCACTGATCACACCTAATGTTTCCGAAGTTTCCACTGACCATGCTTCATGTTTCCACTGACCGCGCTTCATATTTTCACTGAACACGCCTTATTTTCCACTGACCGCGCCTTATATTTCCACTGACCACACCTATTCTTTCCACTGACCACGCCTCATTTTACCACTGACCACGTCTCATGTTTCCACCATTTCCACTGACCACGCCTCATGTTCCTCAGCTCCACACAACAACCTTGTTCAAGTTAATGCTGGTTAATCTAAAAGTGTGACATTTGATTAATGACAAGAATGGACGAGATCAATCTATAAAGGTTTAAATACGATTAATGACAGAAAATCAATCAAATCATGCTATGACAGCAACGAAAATGTCAGTAAGAAAGATGACAGTAGGTTGATAACAAAAAAGAAAGATGTCAATCTTGTAATGTGATATTTGATAAATGATACAGGAAAAAGTCGATCTAAAGGTATTATTTAATAAAAGACAAGGAAAAAGAAAAGTGACACGTGATTAATAACTGGAAAGGTAAATGTTAATCAAACCAGGTGACATGTGATTAATGGCAGGAAAGGAAGCAGTCTATATAAAGCTGTGATATAAGGAGGAACTTGAAAAACAGTGACACTTGATAACAACAAGAAAGGAGGAAGTAGAAACAATTGAAGACGAACCAGCTCCACATAGAGTCGATGCCAGGAGGGGAAAGTCGGGTTGCCATGGACACAGCAAGCGACCTTGTGTCCCTCGTGCTCACACAGCCCGGGCTTGCCATGGAAGGACGCGATGGCCTCATAACTATGATCATTCTGTATGGCCAGGAAGGCAGCGCGCAGACTCTCAATCTCTCCATCGCTCAGGTTCTCCAGGTTGCGTCGTACGTGAGAGGCAGCAGCCACGACAGGTCGGTATTCTTGTCCGTAGAGGTGACCTGAAGAATAAAACAGACACTACAAATGGCTGCCAATATATATATATATATATATATATATATATATATCTCCCTTACAGGACGTTGCAGTCAACACGAGCATTTTTCAGCAGCTGTTGATGTACTAGGCAAGATTACGCTCAGTAGTTTGCCGTTGCTTTCTGAGCGACCGGCTCACTTACCTCGTAAGCTACCGACGCGGCGAGAACCGCTACCAATTCTCGCGCACATCACGTCACTCACGAGAGTATACGGAATTACGGAGAAAGATGCTAACTCATAGGCCAGGGAGACCGGCTATATATATGCAATTAAAGGGGTGGGCTTCTCTTTCACACGTGTACCAGGGGCAAAGTGTGCAACCTTGACCATGTAACATTTAACCATTTTTAAATCTGAACATAAACAATTATGGACTCTGTGGGGAAAAAATGGGGGGGGGGGGGGAACCTAGGTTGGCGAGATCAGGGGTACATAACCCGCTACCCCTTGACCTGAAAATGAGACCAGGCTATTTGACTAAAGGCATTGTTTTCATAGAGTGTATCAGTCCATTGTTGTACATGTCATCATCATCATCATCACCATCATCGTCAGCATCGTGATCATCATCGTCAGCATCGTGATCATCATCATCACCAGCATCGTCATTATCAATCTACAGATGGCAGGGATTTTGATCTGTTAAAATGTCACATTTATGTAGCAAAAAGTGTGTTATATCTTCTCCCCGAGATGACAAAATGAGAGTCTCAGTACAGAGCACGAACTCGGTACTGTGAGCGAGCACGCGCACATGTACATGCCAGCCTCGAGCATTTTAGAAATACTCAGTTGTGGGTAGATGGTCTCATGTTGGTCAGTTTAACGGTAAACACGGGGATCTTTGAATGTTTCACCATGGTCTGAGCAGTCTAGAGTGGCAATTTACAACCCCAGAATCACAGGAGAGGTGACCATTCTTATCTTATTTTGTGGAAACTGCAAACGTGATCGTGTATAGTTTACTGAAGTCTGTGTAGTAAGAGGGAGTCTCCACGGCGAAGTGGTGAAGCCGTCTGACTCGGGCTCCGAAGGTTGTGGGTTAGATTCCGGGCCGCGTCCTTTGGTGCACGAGTGCAATTTTTTTTAGACTTCTAAGAGTCGTTGCTGGAGCTACGTAGTTCGTGCTTTGTGCGCTCCTTGCCGCACTGAAAGAGACTGAACCACATATGATAAAACCCGGTACAATGAAGTCGACCCTGTCGATTTTTAAACGACTTTAATCGACTTTAAACTGTGTAGTTAGAACTTCACACATGGCCGTGTCTAGAGCGCCATTAGCTCATTACCAGATGTGCTCTCACATATGGCTGACCATTACTTCAGTCTAAGATGTGCCCCCCCCCCCCCGATGTCTGACCATTAGTTCAGTCTAAGATGTGCTCTCCCTGATGTCTGACAATTAGTTCAGTCTAAGATGTGCTATCCGTGATGTCTGACAATTAGTTCAGTCTAAGATGTGCTATCCGTGATGTCTGACAATTAGTTCAGTCTGAGATGTGCCCTCCCTGATGTCTGACCATTAGTTCAGTATAAGATGCGCTATCCCTTATGTCAGACCATTAGTTCAGTCTACGATGTGCTCTCACTGATGTTGACCATTAGTTCAGTCTAAGTTGTGCTATCCCTTATGTCAGACCATTAGTTCAGTCTGAGATGTGCTCTCTCTTGTATCTGACCATTAGTTCAGTCTATGAAGTGCTCTCCCTGATCTCTGACAATTAATTCACTCTAAGCTCTGCCCCCCCCCCCCCCTAATGTGTGACCATTAGTTCAGTCTAAGATGTGCTCTCCCTGATCTCGGACCATTAGTTCAGCCCATGAAGTGCTTTCACTGATGTCTGACCATTAGTTCAGTCTAGGATACGCTCTCCCTGATGTCTCACCATTTGTTCAGTTTATGATGTGCTCTCACTGATGGTTGACTATTTGGTCAATCTGAGGGATCTTACGGTATGCTCTCACTGGCATCTGGTCATTAATTTAATATAAGAAGTGTGTTGATGTGCTCTCACTGTTGTCTGACCATTCCATCAATCTAAGGGGTGCGTTGATGTGCTCACACTGTTGTCTGACTATTCCATCAATCTAAGGAGTGTGTTGATGTGCTTACACTGTTGTCTGACTATTCCATCAATCTAAGGAGTGCTTTGATGTGCTGTCACTGTTGTCTCACTATTCCATCAATCTAAAGAGTGTGTTGATGTGCTCTCACTGTTGTCTGACTATTCCATCAATCTAAAGAGTGTGTTGATGTACTCTCACTGTTGTCTGACCATTCCATCAATCTAAGGAGTGTGTTGACGTGATTACACTGTTGTCTGACTATTTCATCAATCTAAGGAGTGCGTTGATGTGCTGTCACTGTTGTCTGACCATTCGATTAATCTAAAGGGTGAGATGATGTGCTCTCACTGCTGTCTGACTATTCCATCAAATCGAAAGGGTGTGTTGATGTGCTCTCACCCTTGTGGCAACATTAATATAAACTTGGTGTTTTTATTATATTCTCTCACATATATTTGAATACGGATATTGCATTGTTTGCTTTAAACAATTAGAAATCCTGAAACTATGCAAGTGATTTTACATAACCAAAACGACACGCACATAACATATTTCGGAAAATGCACATGGTTATAATGTAAACAAATAAATTCGCAACTTATGAGATAAAAGCTTTATAACATAGTAGATGCTAAATGTACATCTAATGAATGATGTGACAGAAAGACAGCAACATGCAACTCACTAGTTCCCACTTCGTGAATGACCGTTGGTTGCGAGTACAGCTGGCCCAGGTCCGTGCCATCAAGGCCGAGCAAGGTGTAATGGATGGTGTAACTGTCGTCGTAGTGGAGACCCAAGGTCTTCAGCTGTTCTGTGATCTCGTATTTGAAGAGACGGTTATAGGACCAGGGGATCTCGTGCGGGTCGCCCAGGATGTAGAACTCACCGCCTTGGTCCTCGCAATGGTCTTCAGTTCTGGGGATCATTGACAGTTAGAACAACACGTGGGTCATTGACAGTCAAGGGTCTAGTTTAGAACAACACGGAATGATTGACAGTCAGGGGTCCAGGTTAGAACAATGCTGGCGATCATTGACAGTCAAGGGTAAAAGTTAGAACAATGTTAGGATCACTGACAGTCAAGGCTCTAGGTTAGAACATCACCGGGATCATTAACAGTTAATAATCTAGGTTAGAACAACACCAGGATCATTAACAGTCAAGGATCTAGACTATAACAACAAACGGATGATTGACAGTCAGGGTTCCAGGTTAGAAGAATGCTGGGGATTATTCGTAATCAAGGGTAAAAGTTAGAACAATATTGGGATTATTGACAGTCAAGGGTCCAAGTTAAAACAATATTGGGATCATAGACAGTCAAGGGTCCAGGCTAGACAAAGTTGAGACGGACAAAGACAAGACAGATACAGATAAGACAGATACAGATAAGACAGACATAGATAAGACAGACACAGATAAGACAGACACAGATAAGACAGACACAGATAAGACAGACACATATAGGACAGACAAAGATACGACAGACACAGATAAGATAGGCACAGGTAAGACAGACATAGATAAGAAAGGCACATGCAGGAAAGACAAAGATACGTCAGACACAGATAAGACATACACAGGTAAGACAGACACATATAAGACAGACACATCCAAGATAGACACAGATAAGACAGACACACTCACTTGCAAATGTTGAACCTGAGCAGCGCTGAATGTTCTATGCCGTGCAGCAGGAAGCCCGCAAAGATTCGATCCTCGCCCTTGTTGTGTTGTATGACCCGCTCCAGTTGAGGAATGGTCAGCCCGTTAAACTCCAGATTGTCGTACTCGTAGTGGAAGCTCTGCTTGTAGTCAAACACCTTCACATGGACACAAGGAATGTCATTGACGGCGGCATAAATAGACAAGTTATTGACAGACATATCATAAACACGTCACACAGAAATGGTACATCTACAATCAGGAATGACGCGGCAAGAGACACGTCACGCAGAAATGGTACATCTACAATCAGGAATGACGCGGCAACAGACACGTCACACACAAATGGTGCAACTACAATCAGGAACGACCCGGCGACAGACAGACACGTCACACATAAATGTTGCATCCACAATCAGGAATGACGCGGCGACAGACAGGTCACGCAGAAATGGCGCAACTACAATCAGGAATGACGCGGCGACAGAGAGACACTCACACAGAAATGGTGCAACTACAATCAGAAACGACGCTGCAAAAGACATGTCAAACATAACGGTGCAACTACAAGTATTGACCGACTGATTATGCCAACTATCAATATCATAACATTGCAGATGTACTTCCTTCAGCCATACGTCCCTCCCTAACAGAGGTACATTACTTCCTTCTCTTATACCTCCTTCAATATCTGACCTAATACATATTGCTGGAACATCCGTTATCACGTTCACGGACCTAATACAGCTAGGGGAAATAACCGTAATAGTGTTGACAGACCTAACACAGGTAGGGGAAATAACCGTGATAATGTTTAAAGACCTAATAAATATAGACGGAACACCCGTTATCGCGTTTACAGATCTAATACAGATAGTGGAAATAACCGTGATAATATTTACAGACCTAAACATGTAAGGCCTGTGGGGAAACAGGAGTTAAATGGCTAACAAGACTTTTTAATATAGCATGGGAAGAAAGAAAAGTCCCAGATGATTGGCAACAGGCAATAATAGTACCAATATGGAAAAAGAAAGGCAATATGAGAGAGTGCGAAACATACAGAGGTATATCACTCCTGAGCCATATAGGGAAAATGTATGCAAAACTATTGGAACAAAGAGCTAGACCAATAGTTGAACAACAATTAAGCAAAGCACAATTCGGTTTTCGGAAAGGTAAAAGTTGCACTGATGCACTATTTACACTTAGACAAATATGTGAACAAACTATCGAATATAAGTGATCAGCAGAATATTGTGTTTGTAGATCAGGAACAGGCTTTCGATAGAGTAGACAGACACAAATTATGGACCACCTTGAAGACTATGGGATACAAGGGTAACTGCTAGAAAACATCATAGCCATGTACCAATCGAGCTGAAGTGCAGTAAGAACACAAGAAGGTATATCAGATATGTTCACAGTCAATACAGGAGTGAGGCAGGGTTGTGTGCTCTCTCCCCTGCTATTCAATATCTACATGGACAGAATTTCTAAAGAAGCACGTCTCGACAGAACAGATTCAGAAAATTTAGAACTCTTTACTCCAGATGAAACAACTGAGCCACATGGAATAAATGAACTTCTATTTGCAGATGATCTGTGCCTGTTTTACAGCGATGAGGGCAGACTACAAAATCATATTACTAATCTGAGTTCAACCTGCAGCAGATACAATATGAGCATAAACACAGCCAAAACCGAAGTAATGCAAGTTAGCAGATCGCCAGGCCCACTAAGTATACAGATAAATAACACAACTCTGAAACAAGTTAAAGAATTCAAATACCTTGGAAGTATGATCACAGAAGATGGTAGATTAGACAGAGAAATTGAAATCTGATGTCAAAAAGCTAGTGCACTTATATATCAACTATCACCCATACTGAAACATCCAAACATACCCATGTCCGCAAAACGACAGATAATAAACAGCATATTCACACCAACCCTATGCTACCAATCTCAAACCTGGACTTTATCCAAATTACACCTTCGCAAAATCAACACCTGCGAAATGAGATGCCTGAGCAGAGCTGCCAACTTAACAATCCAAGACCGAGTAAGAAATGCTATTATCAACACCTGTGCCACATTTATTGAAAGACAGAAGATCAAGTGGTTTGGCCATGTCGTTAGAATGCAACACCAACAACTACCATCACTGGCCTTACATCAAAGATCATCTGCGACGAGACCACGAGGACGTCCAAGAAGAAAATGGATTGACGACATCAGAGACATTGTACAACCACACGGAATGACACTATCCAGTGCCGCCCACCGGGCACTGGAACGCAAATTATTTCTCCCCACGCAGCTTGACGGCAGAAGTGGAAGATGATGATGCTGATGATGAAGATGATACATGTACGGGAAACAACTATGACCAGACTACAGGTAACCACATCAACCATAAACCCTAAGGTAGCTAATATGTCTGGTGATGCGTGTCTTTTTTATAGCTGACATGTGAGATTATATATGTCTTTATGATAGCTGACATGTGAGATGACTCACGTCATATTACAGTCGACATGCGAGACGATGTATGTATGTCCTTACTATAATTGATATGTGAGATTACATATGTACTTATTATAGTTGACATGTGAGATGACATATGTCCTTATTACAGCTCACAAATGAGATGACATATGTCCTTATTACAGCTGACATGTGAGATGATATATGTCATTATTACAGCTGATGTGTGAGATGATATATGTCATTAGTATAGCTGACATAGCAGATGATATATGACTTTATTATAGCTGACATGTGAGATGATATATGTCCGAATAACCTGGTATGGTTGACATGAACTATGACCTGGTGGTGTTGACATGAACTATGACCTGGTGGTGTTGACATGAACTATGACCTGGTGACTACGACATGAACAATGACCTGATATGGTTGCGAATGCTCGTGGGTAACTGGGTCAGGATTCACATCCGAGTCCAGGCTGAAGGGCGCCAGGGGTTTCCTCAGGAGGCCAGTGGCACAGTTGGCAGTGTTCTCTGGCTTGCCGCGGTTCTTCTGGAGTGCCTGGAGGGAAGATGGATGCAACATGGTTTATTTCCACAATCGATTTAAGACCATACACATCGTGCCGGTATAGTCGCAATAAATATTATAAGCCGATTGTCGATGGAACATGTGGAGAGTTTGGAGAAGTGTGGAAGTTTTATATACATGGTAGAAGTTGAGTTGAGTTGAGCTAAGAACTGACAAGACTGCACTCAGGAGCACACTCATATGCGCTCCGTCCCCTCGTTCAGCAGTCAGCGAAGAGTCACACTACTAATCGTTCCCACCACTATATGATTTAACGTTCTCCTGGACTTCCCTCAGTTTAGCGATTCTAAAAGAACCCTTGCCGAACTCCCGCAATCTCATCCTTTCCCACACACCGGTTCTCAATCTGTTCCTCCACCTTCTCCACCTGGTGCCACAGGCGCTCGTGGTAGAAGTTGTTAGATTGGAGAAATGTGGAAGCGATATGTAAGCGGCAGAACAAGTGGAGAGATTGAAGAAACGTGGAAACTATATGTATGTGGTAGAACAAGTGGAGAGATTGGAGAAACGTGGAAACTATATGTAAGTGGTAGAACAAGTGGAGAGATTGGAGAAACGTGGAAACTATATGTAAGTGGTAGAACAAGTGGAGAGATTGGAGAAACGTGGAAACTATATGTAAGTGGTAGAACAAGTGGAGAGATTTGAGAAACGTGGAAACTAAATGTAAGTGGAAGAACAAGTGTAGAGATTGCTGAAACGTGAAACTATATGTAAGTGGTAGAACAAGTGTAGAGATTGCTGAAACGTGGAAACTATATATAAGTGGTAGAACAAGTGTAGAGATTGGAGAAACGTGGAAACTATATGTAAGTAGTAGAACAAGTGGAGAGATTGGAGAAACGTGGAAACTATATGTAAGTGGTAGAACAAGTGGAGAGATTGGAGAAACGTGGAAACTATATGTAAGTGGTAGAACAAGTGGAGAGATTGGAGAAACGTGGGAACTATATGTAAGTGGTAGAACAAGTGGAGAGATTGGAGAAACGTGGAAACTATATGTAAGTGGTAGAACATGTGGAGAGATTGGAGAAACGTCGAAACTATATGTAAGTGGTAGAACAAGTGGAGAGATTGGAGAAACGTGGAAACTATATGTAAGTGGTAGAACAAGTGGAGAGATTGGATTGTGGAAGTTGTATATACGTGGTAGAAGTTGAGAAGTCAAAGCAACAATAATGATGTATATATAGACTATACAAAGTTGAATAGTGCGATTAAAACTAAGCTATTTACATTTAACACATACAATTTATTGTTGAGAGGGATCAGAATGTTGTATATATTGAGCAGATAACGCTGAGTACAAGAGTGGCGAGAACAACACGAATGTTGTATATATCTAATAGTTAACGTTGAGCGACAAGAGCAACAAGAATGTTGTATATATCTAATATATAAAGTAGAGTCGTGAGATTTACCAGAATGCTGTATGTTTCTAACAGATAATGTTGAGGGGTGAGAACAATAAGAACGTTGGTTATATATCTAACGGATCGAATTTAGTAACAAGAGAGACCCGAATGGTGTATATAGCTAACATACCAAGCTGAGTAGTGAGATCAACAATAATGTTGTATATATATATCATATCAAGTTGAATTTTGAGATCAACCAGAATGATGTATGTATTAACAGATCAAGTTGCTTTGCGAAATCAACCAGAATGTTGTATATAACGAACGTATCGTGTTGAGTGGCGAGAGAAGAAAGAAAGTTGTATATCTAACAGATCAAGTTAAGTGGCGAGAGCAACTAGAATGTTTTATATACCTAACAGATCAAATTGAGTGGCGTGAGCAACCATAATGTTGTATATAGCTAACATATCAAGTTGAGTGGCTAGAGAAACAAGAATGTTGTATGCATCTAACAGATCAAGTTGAGTAGTGAGATCAAACATAATGTTGTATATACCTGCCAGATGGCCCACAGGCGGTCAGTGTTGGAGTGGTGCAGGTAGAAGATCGGATCATACGCTGTGTAGGCCAGTGATGCCATGGAGTAGGGCTTGGTCCCTCCGACCAGCGTGTGGATGAAGTTGTGGGCAATCTCAAACTGCACCTCGAAGTCGCAGAAGTCTTCTTGTTCAAAGGCCAACAGCACCTGTGGTGGAGTAGAAGACTGACGTGCCATAAACTACAGCTAGCGACAATACTGGATCGCATACATAGTGTGTACATGTCAGGGTCTACACCTAGCGACAATACTGGATTGCATAATAATGTATGTGTGTATATGTGTGTATAAATGTTCCTTAATGAACAAGTCACTAATTGTATGTCTCGAACATTTCTCTCACTCTATTACTTCTGTGAACGACAACTACACAGCCTCTCACCCTCCATTACTTCTGTGAACGAGAGCTAGACAACATCACTATCTTCACTACTTCTGTGAACGACAACGAGACAATTTCTCTCTTTATAACACGCGATTGTACCACCCATCTTTAGCACAAACATACATACACACAACTGTAGCACAAACATACATACACACAGCTGTAGCACAAACGTATATACAGATACATATATTTAAATGAGGCATACAAACAGACGACCTAACGAATACATACACACAGCATGCTTTGTAATGACACTTTAGTAATGATCAGAAGACGGTGAGAGAGAGAGAGAGAGAGAGAGAGAGAGAGAGAGAGAGAGGGGGTGGGGGGGGGGGGTACACAACAGCCGGTCTCCTACCTGTTTGGCAATAGATGTGTATTCTCCATATTTGGGCTTTTCGAAAAGTTCTGGTCTCGGAGATCGTTCAGTGTCATGATTGGCGTCATCGATGTGAGCGCTGGCGACAGAACAACATGCATATATATATATATATATTTACCTGCATCTAGAATCGCGTAGCGACTACACATTGGCATATGCGCATACATACGCTCTAAGGCGTCTTTGCGTGTGTGTGCGTGAGTGTGTGTGTTTGTGTGTGTGTGTGTGTATGTGTGAATGCTCACGGGTGCAGATATATTGTGCCTTGATGTGTCGGTGATCATGGTTAGTTTTCTCACACAATGACCAAACTCTTAGACCAGGTCTGTGTTTTTTGCACCGATTAGACCATATCTCTCCCACACGATCACCAAACATCAGATCTGTGCTGTTGCCTCGACTGAATCATATCTCTCTCACACGACACCAAACATCAGATCTGTGCTGTTGCCTCGACTGAACCATATCTCTCTCACACGACACCAAACATCAGATCTGTGCTGTTGCCTCGACTGAACCATATCTTTCCCACATGATCACCAAAGTCAGGTCTATGTTGTTACCCCGACTGGGCCATATCTCTCCCACACGTTCACCAAATTCAGGTCTGCGCAGTTGCCCTGACTGGGCCATTTCTCTTATCTCTATGTCTCCACTGTGCTCTTGTCCCCATCAAGAATGTCAGATGTCAATGAGTGGTTCTCCTCAAAATGTGATCACCCAATCATGACTGCTCTCATGACAACTGTGTCATAATACATTTAGAGATGTCGTTTGTGTCATCAAGGACAGACCCGTGTGGTGTTGTGTCCGTCCATCGATGTCTTTGCATTTTCTCCAAAAACCATGACCACTACGATTAATATATTCTCAGCTTACCTGTGCAATGTCCATGTTTCACATACATACAACATTGTAGGTTCTATGTAGTACTTCTACTCTCTTTTCTTACTGCAATTGTCAGCTTTTTGTGTGTGATTTCAACATTGCAAATATGAGTCGATAAAACGACAAATCAGCATTTCTACAAGGTATTGAATTCATGATGAGACAGAATGTCAGCATTTCCTTACGGTAATGAACACATTTAGAGAGAGAGAGAGAGAGAGAGAGAGAGAGAGAGAGAGAGAGAGAGAGAGAGAGAGAGAGAGAAAATGACTATATCTAAAGAGAGAGTCACCATGGGTATGTCACTCAGCGTAGAGTCTATGCGATCAAGGTCAAGGGAAGCCACACTGGAACAGATCGGTGCCACAAACGATGCAGGGTTAACTCAAGCAAAAGTTACAGAATACTGAGCCAGGGACAATCGAGGAGACAGAGCATGTAAACAATGTTGGCGATGTGTGACAGCAGGGAGACGCTCAGGGTAGATAACACTGCTCGGGATTACAACGATGTGACAGCAGGGAATCGCTCAGGGTAGATAACATTACTCGGGATTACAGCGATGTGACAGCAGGGAAACGCTCAGGGTAGATAACATTGCTCGGGATTACAGCGATGTGACAGCAGGGAAACGCTCAGGGAAGATAACATTGCTCGGGATTGCAGCGATGTGACAGTAGGAGGACGCTCAGGGTAGATAACACCAGCGGGACAGATTTACCTGCCAACACCAGATGCCAGGAAGAAGACCTACCTGTAGAAAGGATTGGTTACGTCCTTGTTGCTGGCAGGGTCTGAATACGTCTCGGCGGTGACCAGCGCAGGAAGTGAGTCCAGAGGCAGCGTCCAGTCCCAGTACGGTACAGCTCCATGGTAACCATGGTTGCTAAGGGCATTCTCGAACTGAACAACCAGAAGCCTGAATGTGGTCAATAGATGTGATTACTGTAATATAATATAAGCCCCTCGTGTGGTAAGTAGGTGTGATTATTGTAATTGTCACACAATAATGGATATTGTCAAGAGATGTGATTATCTTAACAGTCATATACTCACGAATCTGGTCAATCGGTGCGATTATTGTAAAAGTTACACAATCATGGATGTGGTCAGTAGATGTGATTATTTTTACAATCACACAATCACGGATGTGGTCAATGGATGTGATTATTGTAGCGTAACACAATCATGGATGTGGTCAATGGATGCGTTTATTGAAACAAAACATAAGGCACGATGTCGTCAGTAGATGTGATTATTTTAACAGTCACATACTCAAGGATACGGTCAAAATATGTGATTATTATAAAAGTCATGCAATCATGGATGTGGTCAAGGGATGTGATAGTTGTAATAGCCACACAAATGGATAGTGGATGAGTAACAGTAACATATTCATGACTGTACTTATATCTAACATAGGTGACATAACTGTACTTACATGAATCATAGATGTCATAACTGTATTATATCTAAAATAGATGTCATAACTGTACTTATGTCTAACATAAATGTCATAACTGTACTTATATCTAACATAGATGTCACATCTGTACTTATGTCTAACATAATAAATGTCATAACTGTACTTATATCTAACATAGATGTCATAACTGTACTTATGTCTAACATAAATGTCATAATTGTACTTATATCTAACATAGATGTCATAACTGTACTTATGTCTAACATAGATGTCATAAATGTACTTATATCTTACATAAATGTCATAACTGTACTTATATATATCATAGATGTCATAACTGTACTTATATATATCATATATGGCTTACATGTTCTTACATCTAACTTACATAAAGACTGTACTGATATCTCAGCTAGATGAAACGACTGTACTGATATCTAACTTATATCAAGGCTGTACTTAAATCTCAGCTAGATGACAAAATATTACACATGTCTAATATAGATGAAAAGACTACTGACATGTCTGCTAGATGTCAAGAATGTACTGACATGTCAGCTAGATGACCAGACTGTATTGACATGTCAGCTAGATGATCAGACCGTACTGACATGTCAGCTAGATGACTAGACCGTACTGGCAAGTCAGCTAGATGACCAGACTGTAATGACATGTCAGCTAGATGACCAGACTGTACTGACATGTCAGCTAGATGACCTGACTGTACTGACATATCAGCTAGATGACCAGACAATACTGAAATGTCAGCTAGATGACCAGACTGTACTGACATGTCAGCTAGATGACCTGACTGTACTGACATATCAGCTAGATGACCAGACAATACTGACATGTCTGCTAGATGACCTGACTGTACTGACATGTCTGCTAGATGACCTGACTGTACTGACATATCAGCTAGATGACCAGACAGTACTGACATATCAGCTAAATGACCTGACTGTACTGACATATCAGCTAGATGACCAGACTGTACTGACATGTCAGCTAGATGACCTGACTGTACTGACATGTCAGCTAGATGATCAAACTGTACTGACATGTCAGCTAGATTACCTGACTGTACTGACATATCAGCTAAATGACCTGACTGTACTGACATATCAGCTAGATGACCAGACTGTACTGACATGTCAGCTAGATGACCTGACTGTACTGACATGTCAGCTAGATGATCAAACTGTACTGACATGTCAGCTAGATTACCTGACTGTACTGACATATCAGCTAGATGACCTGACTGTACTGACATGTCTGCTAGATGACTAGACCGTATTGTCATGTCAGCTAGATGATCAGACTGTACTGACATGTCAGCTAGATGACCTGACTGTACTGACATATCAGTTAGATGATCAGACTGTACTGACATGTCAGCTAGATGATCAGACTGTACTGACATGTCAGCTAAATGACCAGACTGTACTGACATGTCAGCTAAATGACCAGACTGTACTGACATATCAGCTAGATGATCAGACTGTACTGACATATCAGCTAGATGATCAGACTGTACTGACATGTCAGCTAGATGATCAGACTGTACTGACATGTCAGCTAAATGATCAGACTGTAGTGACATATCAGCTAGATGATCAGACTGTACTGACATGTCAGCTAGATGATCAGACTGTACTGACATGTCAGCTAGATGACCAGACCGTACTGACATGTCAGCTAGATGACTAGACCGTATTGACATGTCAGCTAGATGATCAGACTGTACTGACATGTCAGCTAGATGACCTGAGTGTACTGACATATCAGCTAGATGATCAGACGGTACTGACATATCAGCTAGATGACCAGACCGTACTGACATGTCAGCTAAATGACCAGACTGTACTGACATGTCAGCTAGATGACCAGACCGTACTGACATGTCAGCTAAATGACCAGACTGTACTGATATGTCAGCTAGATGACCAGACCGTACTGACATGTCAGCTAAATGATCAGACTGTACTGACATATCAGCTAGATGATCAGACTGTACTGACATGTCAGCTAGATGATCAGACTGTACTGACATATCAGCTAGATGACCAGACCGTACTGACATGTCAGCTAGATGACTAGACCGTATTGACATGTCAGCTAGATGATCAGACTGTACTGACATGTCAGCTAGATGACCTGACTGTACTGACATATCAGCTAGATGACCAGACTGTACTGACATATCAGCTAGATGGCAAGACTGTACTGACATGTCAGCTAAATGACCAGACTGTACTGACATGTCAGCTAGATGATCAGACCGTACTGACATGTAAGGACTGTACCTGTGCCAGTGTGGGAAGATTGCCATCCCGTGGGGGCAGCAGACTTTCTTGACCTCAGCACTGGGGTTGGGGCACCACTTGGTGGCCCCGTGGTAGCGACCCAGCGTCTGGTAGCCCCCGATGGACCTGTCCACCTCCAAGTTGGCCAGAGCGTGTCGCAGGTCCAGGATCTCCTCCTCTGTCAGCTGACTGACATCCTTCCTGACGTGAACTTCCACGTCCTCAGATTTCTTGGTTTCTGCAATTAGGGTTCAGAGGTCAGTGTTGATCTGGGATCTATAGTCATTATACTGGTAGACGTGATGAGAGGGAAAGGGGTGTCATGAGGGATGTAAGATGGGGTGTGAGAGGGATGTGAGAGGGAGTGAGTTTGATGAAAGATGTATGTGAGAGAGAGAGGTGAGAGGGAGATGAGATTTATGCAAGGTGTATGTGAGAGTGAGGTGAGAGAAAGAGAGAGAGAGAGAGAGAGCGAGAGAGAGAGAGAGAGAGGGAGATGAAATTGAGGCAAGATGTATGTGAGAGAGAGGTGAGAGGGAGATGAGATTGAGGCAAGATGTATGTGAGAGAGAGGTAAGAGGGAGATGAGTGAAAATGAGACGGAGATTAGGGGGGAAGTTAGAGGGAGGTGAGAGGGAAGTGAGAGAAAGATGAGAGTGGGGTGAGAGGAAATTGCGAGGGAGGAGAGAATAATGAGCGGCAGGCGAGGGGGAAGTTATGAGGAAGGTGCCAGGGAGGTGAGAGGGAGGTTAGAATGAGGTGAGAGGAAGGCGAGAGGGAGGTGAGAAGGAGAAGAGAGCGAGATGAGAGCGAGATGAGGCTGAGGCAAAAAGGATATGAGAGGGGGATAAGAGGGAGATGGGAGGGAGGTGAGAGAAATGTGAGAGGGAGATGAGAAAGGGTGAGAGAAAGTGGAGTGGGAGATGAGACTGAGGCAAGAGGGATGTGAGAGAGAGGTGAGAGGGAAGTGAGGGAAGGTAGAGGGAGTTGAGGGAAGATGAGACGGGGGTTAGTGAGAGATAAAGGGGAGTTGACAAGGGGTGAGAGAAAGATGAGAGGACGGTGAGAATGAGTTGAGATGGATGTGAGAGGTAGGTTAGAGGATAATGAGCGAGAGGTGACAGGAAAGTGATAATGAGGTGAGGTTACAGAAAGGTGAGGGGAGGTGAGAGGAAGGAGAGAGAGAGAGAGAGAGAGAGAGAGAGAGAGAGAGGAAGAGAGAGAGAGGAAGAGAGAGAGAGAGAGAGAGAGAGAGGAAGAGAGAGAGAGACAAAGACAGACAGACAGACAGACAGACAGACAGACAGACAGACAGACAAACAGACAGACAGACAGACAGACAGACAGACAGAGAAAGGTGGGCAGAGAGAGAACAAACAAAGGAGGGGGAAGAAACACATGAGGAAATAAAGACAAAACAGGCGGTTGAATGACAGATCAGTGAGAAAGAGTTGTTATTGAAAGAGAACTAATAAATAGACAGGGTGATTGCCTGAAAGGAAACAGGCAGACAGGTGGTAGAGGGAAATAAAAGAGAACCAACGAACGAACGAACTTTATTGTTAAAGGGTCACACATTCTTACAAAGATGGGGACAGCCTGACAGACAACTGAGATGGATAAATCGAGACAGACAAGAAAGATGGAGACAGTTTGATTCACAACAGACTTGGTGAAAGTTTGAGAACACAGAGAAATCTAGATTGAGAACAAATCATGACAAAGTTTAAGTGACAAATATTACGGGGAGAGTTTAACAACAAAGATGGAGAAATCTTGAACAGCAACAAAGATGCATAAAGATAAACCGATAACAAGGATGGGCAAAGTTGTTGTGACAAAAAAATGGACGAAATTGATGTGACAAAAAAGATAGAGAAAGTTTATGTGACAACAAAGATGGACAAAGTTGATGTGACAACACGGATGGCAAAGCAGATGTGACGATACAGATGGACAAAGCTGAAGTGACAACAAATATGACAAAGCTGATGTGATAACAAAGATGGACACAGTTCGTGTGATAAAGATGGACAAAGTTGATGTGACAGCAAAGACTGTCAATGCTGATATGACAAAACAGATAGACACATTTGATGTGACAACAAAGATGGAGCCAATTCAGAAATGTTCTGAGTGGAGAAATGATCTGGGTGAAGTAATATTCTAGGTGGAGAACTATTCTAAGTGGAGAAATGTTCTAGAAGGACCTACGTTTGCCTGGAAGGTAGAGGACCTCTATATGTCCAAACTGCTTGGCATCGATGGGCGTGCCGTCGAACTGGGCAATCTCGATGGTGACGTTGTAAGGCTGGGCCCAGTGAAGCTGCAGCGTCTCCAGTGCATTGGTTATTTCATGTCTGTGAAGTAATGTAGAGATTATCAATGTCTGGTCTGTGAAGTGAGGGATTGTCAGTGTCTGGTTTGTGAAGTCAGAGACTGTCACTGTCTGGTTTGTGAAGTGAGGGATTGTCAGTGTCTGGTCTGTGAAGTCAGAGACTGTCACTGTCTGGTTTGTGAAGTGATGGATTGTCAGTGTCTGGTCTGTGAAGTGAGGGATTGTCAGTGTCTGGTCTGTGAAGTGAGAGATTACCAGTGTCTGATCTGTAAAGTCACACAGAGATTGTCAGTGTCTGGTCTGTGAAGTGAGAGATTGCCAGTGTCTGGTATGTGAAGTCAAACAGAGATTGTCAGTGTCTGGTCTGTGAAGTCACACAGAGATTGTCAGTGTCTGGTTTGTGAAGTCACACAGAGATTGTCAGTGTCTGGTCTGTGAAGTCACACAGAGATTGTCAGTGTCTGGTCTGTGAAGTCACACAGAGATTGTCATTGTCTGGTCTGTGAAGTGAGAGATTGTCAGTGTCTGGTCTGTGAAGTCACACAGAGATTGGCAGTGTCTGGTCTGTGAAGTCACACAGAGATTGTCAGTGTCTGGTCTGTGAAGTGAGAGATTGTCAGTGTCTGGTTTCTGAAGTCACACAGAGATTGTCAGTGTCTGTTTTGTGAAGTGAGAGATTGTCAGTGTCTGGTTTGTGAAGTGAGAGATTGTCAGTGTCTGGTCTTTGAAGTGAGAGATTGTCAGTGTCTGGTCTGTGAAGTCACACAGAGATTGTCTGTGTCTGGTTTGTGAAGTGAGACATTGTCAGTGTCTGGTTTGTGAAGTGAGAGATTGTCAGTGTCTGGTTTGTGAAGTGAGAGATTGTCAGTGTCTGGTTTGTGAAGTGAGAGATTGTCAGTGTCTGGTCTTTGAAGTGAGAGATTGTCAGTGTCTGGTCTTTAAAGCGAGAGATTGTTAGTGTCTGGTTTGTGAAGTCACACAGAGATTATCAGTGTCTGGTCTGTGAAGTCACACAGAGATTGTCAGTGCCTGGTCTGTGATGTCAGACATAGATTGTCAATGTCTGGTCTGTGAAGTCACACAGTGATTGTCAGTGTCTGGTCTGTGAAGTCACACAGGGATTGTCAGTGTCTGGTCTGTGAAGTCACACAGAGATTGTCAGTGTCTGGTCTGTGAAGACACACATAGATTGTCAGTGTCTGGTCTGTGAAGTCACACAGAGATTGTCAGTGTCTGGTTTGTGAAGTCACACAGAGATTGTCAGTGTCTGGTTTGTGAAGTCACACAGAGATTGTCAGTGTCTGGTCTGTGAAGTCACACAGGGATTGTCAGTGTCTGGTCTTTGAAGTCACACAGAGATTGTCAGTGTCTGGTTTGTGAAGTCACACAGAGATTGTCAGTGTCTGGTTTGTGAAGTCACACAGAGATTGTCAGTGTCTGGTCTGTGAAGTCACACAGAGATTGTCAGTGTCTGGTTTGTGAAGTCACACACAGATTGTCAGTGTATGGTGTGTGAAGTCACACAGAGAATGTGAATGTCTGGTCTGTGAAGTGAGAGATTGTCAGTGTCTGGTCTGTGAAGTGAGAGATTGCCAGTGTCTAGTTTGTGAAGTCACACAGAGATTTTCAGTGTCTGGTTTGTGAAGTCACACAGAAATTGTCAGTGTCTGGTTTGTGAAGTCACACAGAGATTGTCAGTGTCTGGTCTGTGAAGTCACACAGAGATTGTCAGTGCCTGGTCTGTGATGTCAGACATAGATTGGCAATGTCTGGTCTGTGAAGTCACACAGAGATTGTCAATGTCTGGTCTGTGAAGTCAGACAGAAAATGTCAATGTCTGGTCTGTGAAGTCAGACATAGATTGTCAATGTCTGGTCTGTGATGTCAGACATAGATTGTCAGTGCCTGGTCTGTGATGTCACACAGAGATTGTCAGTGCCTGGTCTGTGATGTCACACATAGATTGTCAGTGCCTGGTCTGTGATGTCACACAGAGATTGTCAGTGCCTGGTCTGTGATGTCAGACATAGATTGTCAGTGTCTGGTCTGTGATATCAGACATAGATTGTCAATGTCTGGTCTGTGATGTCAGACATAGATTGTCAGTGTCTGGTCTGTGATGTCAGACATAGATTGTCAGTGCCTGGTCTGTGATGTCACACAGAGATTGTCAGTGCCTGGTCTGTGATGTCAGACATAGATTGTCAGTGCCTGGTCTGTGATGTCAGACATAGATTGTCAATGTCTGGTCTGTGATGTCACAAATAGATTGCAAGTGCTTGGTCTGTGATGTCAGACATAGATTGTCAGTGTCTGGTCTGTGATGTCACACATAGATTGTCAGTGCCTGGTCTGTGATGTCAGACATATATTGTCAGTGTCTGGTCTGTGATGTTAGACATAGATTGTCAATGTCTAGTCTGTGAAGTCACACAGAGATTGTCAGTGTCTGGTCTGTGAAGTCACACAGAGATTGTCATTGTATGGTCTGTGAAGTGAGAGATTGTCAGTGTCTGGTCTGTGAAGTCACACAGAGATTGGCAGTGTCTGGTCTGTGAAGTCACACAGAGATTGTCAGTGTCTGGTCTGTGATGTCAGACATAGATTGTCAGTGCCTGGTCTGTGATGTCAGACATAGATTGTCAATGTCTGGTCTGTGATGTCACAAATAGATTGCAAGTGCCTGGTCTGTGATGTCAGACATAGATTGTCAGTGTCTGGTCTGTGATGTCACACATAGATTGTCAGTGCCTGGTCTGTGATGTCAGACATAGATTGTCAGTGTCTGGTCTGTGATGTTAGACATAGATTGTCAATGTCTAGTCTGTGAAGTCACACAGAGATTGTCAGTGTCTGGTCTGTGAAGTCACACAGAGATTGTCATTGTATGGTCTGTGAAGTGAGAGATTGTCAGTGTCTGGTCTGTGAAGTCACACAGAGATTGGCAGTGTCTGGTCTGTGAAGTCACACAGAGATTGTCAGTGTCTGGTCTGTGAAGTGAGAGATTGTCAGTGTCTGGTTTCTAAAGTCACACAGAGATTGTCAGTGTCTGTTTTGTGAAGTGAGAGATTGTCAGTGTCTGGTTTGTGAAGTGAGAGATTGTCAGTGTCTGGTCTTTGAAGTGAGAGATTGAGAGTGTCTGGTCTGTGAAGTCACACAGAGATTGTCTGTGTCTGGTTTGTGAAGTGAGACATTGTCAGTGTCTGGTTTGTGAAGTGAGAGATTGTCAGTGTCTGGTTTGTGAAGTGAGAGATTATCAGTGTCTGGTTTGTGAAGTGAGAGATTGTCAGTGTCTGGTCTTTGAAGTGAGAGATTATCAGTGTCTGGTCTTTAAAGCGAGAGATTGTCAGTGTCTGGTTTGTGAAGTCACACAGAGATTATCAGTGTCTGGTCTGTGAAGTCACACAGAGATTGTCAGTGTCTGGTCTGTGATGTCACACAGAGATTGTCAGTGCCTGGTCTGTGATGTCAGACATAGATTGCCAATGTCTGGTCTGTGAAGTCACACAGGGATTGTCAGTGTCTGGTCTGTGAAGTCACACAGGGATTGTCAGTGTCTGGTCTGTGAAGTCACACAGAGATTGTCAGTGTCTGGTCTGTGAAGACACACATAGATTGTCAGTGTCTGGTCTGTGAAGTCACACAGAGATTGTCAGTGTCTGGTTTGTGAAGTCACACAGAGATTGTCAGTGTCTGGTCTGTGAAGTCACACAGGGATTGTCAGTGTCTGGTCTTTGAAGTGAGACATTGTCAGTTTCTGGTCTTTGAAGTCACACAGGGATCGTCAGTGTCTGGTCTTTGAAGTCACACAGGGATTGTCAGTGTCTGGTCTGTGAAGTCACACAGGGATTTTCAGCGTCTGGTCTGTGAAGTCACACAGAGATTGTCAGAGTCTGGTCTGTGAAGTCACACAGAGATTGTCAGTGTCTGGTCTGTGAAGTCACACAGAGATTGTCAGTGTCTGGTCTGTGAAGTCACACAGAGATTGTCAGTGTCTGGTTTGTGAAGTCACACAGAGATTGTCAGTGTCTGGTTTGTGAAGTCACACAGAGATTGTCAGTGTCTGGTCTGTGAAGTCACACAGAGATTGTCAGTGTCTGGTTTGTGAAGTCACACAGAGATTGTCAGTGTCTGGTGTGTGAAGTCACACAGAGAATGTGAATGTCTGGTCTGTGAAGTGAGAGATTGTCAGTGTCTGGTCTGTGAAGTCACACAGAGATTGTCAGAGTCTGGTCTGTGAAGTCACACAGAGATTGTCAGTGTCTGGTCTGTGAAGTCACACAGAGATTGTCAGTGTCTGGTCTGTGAAGTCACACAGAGATTGTCAGTGTCTGGTTTTTGAAGTCACACAGAGATTGTCAGTGTCTGGTTTGTGAAGTCACACAGAGATTGTCAGTGTCTGGTCTGTGAAGTCACACAGAGATTGTCAGTGTCTTGTTTGTGAAGTCACACAGAGATTGTCAGTGTCTGGTGTGTGAAGTCACACAGAGAATGTGAATGTCTGGTCTGTGAAGTGAGAGATTGTCAGTGTCTGGTCTGTGAAGTGAGAGATTGCCAGTGTTTAGTTTGTGAAGTCACACAGAGATTGTCAGTGTCTGGTTTGTGAAGTCACACAGAAATTGTCAGTGTCTGGTTTGTGAAGTCACACAGAGATTGTCAGTGTCTGGTCTGTGAAGTCACATAGAGATTGTCAGTGCCTGGTCTGTGATGTCACACATAGATTGTCAGTGCCTGGTCTGTGATGTCACACAGAGATTGTCAGTGCCTGGTCTGTGATGTCAGACATAGATTGTCAGTGTCTGGTCTGTGATGTCAGACATAGATTGTCAATGTCTGGTCTGTGATGTCAGACATAGATTGTCAGTGTCTGGTCTGTGATGTCAGACATAGATTGTCAGTGCCTGGTCTGTGATGTCACACAGAGATTGTCAGTGCCTGGTCTGTGATGTCAGACATAGATTGTCAGTGCCTGGTCTGTGATTTCAGACATAGATTGTCAATGTCTGATCTGTGATGTCACAAATAGATTGTCAGTGCCTGGTCTGTGATGTCAGACATAGATTGTCAGTGTCTGGTCTGTGATGTCACACATAGATTGTCAGTGCCTGGTCTGTGATGTCAGACATAGATTGTCAGTGTTTGGTCTGTGATGTCAGACATAGATTGTCAATGTCTGGTCTGTGATGTCACACATAGATTGTCAGTGCCTGGTCTGTGATGTCAGACATAGATTGTCAGTGCGTGGTCTGTGATGTCACACAGAGATTGTCAGTGTTTGGTTTGTGAAGTCACACAGAGATTGTCAGTGTCTGGTCTGTGAAGTCACACAGAGATTGTCAGTGTCTGGTCTGTGAAGTCACACAGAGATTGTCATTGTCTGGTCTGTGAAGTGAGAGATTGTCAGTGTCTGGTCTGTGAAGTCACACAGAGATTGGCAGTGTCTGGTCTGTGAAGTCACACAGAGATTGTCAGTGTCTGGTCTGTGAAGTGAGAGATTGTCAGTGTCTGGTTTCTGAAGTCACACAGAGATTGTCAGTGTCTGTTTTGTGAAGTGAGAGATTGTCAGTGTCTGGTTTGTGAAGTGAGAGATTGTCAGTGTCTGGTCTTTGAAGTGAGAGATTGTCAGTGTCTGGTCTGTGAAGTCACACAGAGATTGTCTGTGTCTGGTTTGTGAAGTGAGACATTGTCAGTGTCTGGTTTGTGAAGTGAGAGATTGTCAGTGTCTGGTTTGTGAAGTGAGAGATTGTCAGTGTCTGGTTTGTGAAGTGAGAGATTGTCAGTGTCTGGTCTTTGAAGTGAGAGATTGTTAGTGTCTGGTTTGTGAAGTCAAACAGAGATTATCAGTGTCTGGTCTGTGAAGTCACACAGAGATTGTCAGTGTCTGGTCTGTGATGTCACACAGAGATTGTCAGTGCCTGGTCTGTGATGTCAGACATAGATTGTCAATGTCTGGTCTGTGAAGTCACACAGGGATTGTCAGTGTCTGGTCTGTGAAGTCACACAGGGATTGTCAGTGTCTGGTCTGTGAAGTCACACAGAGATTGTCAGTGTCTGGTCTGTGAAGACACACATAGATTGTCAGTGTCTGGTCTGTGAAGTCACACATAGATTGTCAGTGTCTGGTCTGTGAAGTCACACAGAGATTGTCAGTGTCTGGTTTGTGAAGTCACACAGGGATTGTCAGTGTCTGGTCTTTGAAGTCACACAGAGATTGTCAGTGTCTGGTTTGTGAAGTCACACAGAGATTGTCAGAGTCTGGTCTGTGAAGTCACACAGAGATTGTCAGTGTCTGGTCTGTGAAGTCACACAGAGATTGTCAGTGTCTGGTCTGTGAAGACACACATAGATTGTCAGTGTCTGGTCTGTGAAGTCACACATAGATTGTCAGTGTCTGGTCTGTGAAGTCACACAGAGATTGTCAGTGTCTGGTCTGTGAAGTCACACAGGGATTGTCAGTGTCTGGTCTTTGAAGTCACACAGAGATTGTCAGTGTCTGGTTTGTGAAGTCACACAGAGATTGTCAGAGTCTGGTCTGTGAAGTCACACAGAGATTGTCAGTGTCTGGTCTGTGAAGTCACACAGAGATTGTCAGTGTCTGGTCTGTGAAGTCACACAGAGATTGTCAGTGTCTGGTCTGTGAAGTCACACAGGGATTGTCAGTGTCTGGTCTTTGAAGTCACACAGAGATTGTCAGTGTCTGGTTTGTGAAGTCACACAGAGATTGTCAGTGTCTGGTCTGTGAAGTCACACAGAGATTGTCAGTGTCTTGTTTGTGAAGTCACACAGAGATTGTCAGTGTCTGGTGTGTGAAGTCACACAGAGAATGTGAATGTCTGGTCTGTGAAGTGAGAGATTGTCAGTGTCTGGTCTGTGAAGTGAGAGATTGCCAGTGTTTAGTTTGTGAAGTCACACAGAGATTGTCAGTGTCTGGTTTGTGAAGTCACACAGAAATTGTCAGTATCTGGTTTGTGAAGTCACACAGAGATTGTCAGTGTCTGGTCTGTGAAGTCACATAGAGATTGTCAGTGCCTGGTCTGTGATGTCAGACATAGATTGTCAGTGTCTGGTCTGTGATGTCAGACATAGATTGTCAATGTCTGGTCTGTGATGTCAGACATAGATTGTCAGTGTCTGGTCTGTGATGTCAGACATAGATTGTCAGTGCCTGGTCTGTGATGTCACACAGAGATTGTCAGTGCCTGGTCTGTGATGTCAGACATAGATTGTCAGTGCCTGGTCTGTGATTTCAGACATAGATTGTCAATGTCTGATCTGTGATGTCACAAATAGATTGTCAGTGCCTGGTCTGTGATGTCAGACATAGATTGTCAGTGTCTGGTCTGTGATGTCACACATAGATTGTCAGTGCCTGGTCTGTGATGTCAGACATAGATTGTCAGTGTTTGGTCTGTGATGTCAGACATAGATTGTCAATGTCTGGTCTGTGATGTCACACATAGATTGTCAGTGCCTGGTCTGTGATGTCAGACATAGATTGTCAGTGCGTGGTCTGTGATGTCACACAGAGATTGTCAGTGTCTGGTTTGTGAAGTCACACAGAGATTGTCAATGTCTGGTCTGTGAAGTCACACAGAGATTGTCAGTGTCTGGTCTGTGAAGTCACACAGAGATTGTCATTGTCTGGTCTGTGAAGTGAGAGATTGTCAGTGTCTGGTCTGTGAAGTCACACAGAGATTGGCAGTGTCTGGTCTGTGAAGTCACACAGAGATTGTCAGTGTCTGGTCTGTGAAGTGAGAGATTGTCAGTGTCTGGTTTCTGAAGTCACACAGAGATTGTCAGTGTCTGTTTTGTGAAGTGAGAGATTGTCAGTGTCTGGTTTGTGAAGTGAGAGATTGTCAGTGTCTGGTCTTTGAAGTGAGAGATTGTCAGTGTCTGGTCTGTGAAGTCACACAGAGATTGTCTGTGTCTGGTTTGTGAAGTGAGACATTGTCAGTGTCTGGTTTGTGAAGTGAGAGATTGTCAGTGTCTGGTTTGTGAAGTGAGAGATTGTCAGTGTCTGGTTTGTTAAGTGAGAGATTGTCAGTGTCTGGTCTTTGAAGTGAGAGATTGTCAGTGTCTGGTCTTTAAAGCGAGAGATTGTTAGTGTCTGGTTTGTGAAGTCACACAGAGATTATCAGTGTCTGGTCTGTGAAGTCACACAGAGATTGTCAGTGTCTGGTCTGTGATGTCACACAGAGATTGTCAGTGCCTGGTCTGTGATGTCAGACATAGATTGTCAATGTCTGGTCTGTGAAGTCACACAGGGATTGTCAGTGTCTGGTCTGTGAAGTCACACAGGGATTGTCAGTGTCTGGTCTGTGAAGTCACACAGAGATTGTCAGTGTCTGGTCTGTGAAGACACACATAGATTGTCAGTGTCTGGTCTGTGAAGTCACACATAGATTGTCAGTGTCTGGTCTGTGAAGTCACACAGAGATTGTCAGTGTCTGGTTTGTGAAGTCACACAGAGATTGTCAGTGTCTGGTTTGTGAAGTCACACAGAGATTGTCAGTGTCTGGTCTGTGAAGTCACACAGGGATTGTCAGTGTCTGGTCTTTGAAGTCACACAGAGATTGTCAGTGTCTGGTTTGTGAAGTCACACAGAGATTGTCAGTGTCTGGTTTGTGAAGTCACACAGAGATTGTCAGTGTCTGGTCTGTGAAGTCACACAGAGATTTTCAGTGTCTGGTTTGTGAAGTCACACAGAGATTGTCAGTGTATGGTGTGTGAAGTCACACAGAGAATGTGAATGTCTGGTCTGTGAAGTGAGAGATTGTCAGTGTCTGGTCTGTGAAGTGAGAGATTGCCAGTGTCTAGTTTGTGAAGTCACACAGAGATTTTCAGTGTCTGGTTTGTGAAGTCACACAGAAATTGTCAGTGTCTGGTTTGTGAAGTCACACAGAGATTGTCAGTGTCTGGTCTGTGAAGTCACACAGAGATTGTCAGTGCCTGGTCTGTGATGTCAGACATAGATTGGCAATGTCTGGTCTGTGAAGTCACACAGAGATTGTCAATGTCTGGTCTGTGAAGTCAGACAGAAAATGTCAATGTCTGGTCTGTGAAGTCAGACATAGATTGTCAATGTCTGGTCTGTGATGTCAGACATAGATTGTCAGTGCCTGGTCTGTGATGTCACACAGAGATTGTCAGTGCCTGGTCTGTGATGTAACACATAGATTGTCAGTGCCTGGTCTGTGATGTCACACAGAGATTGTCAGTGCCTGGTCTGTGATGTCAGACATAGATTGTCAGTGTCTGGTCTGTGATATCAGACATAGATTGTCAATGTCTGGTCTGTGATGTCAGACATAGATTGTCAGTGTCTGGTCTGTGATGTCAGACATAGATTGTCAGTGCCTGGTCTGTGATGTCACACAGAGATTGTCAGTGCCTGGTCTGTGATGTCAGACATAGATTGTCAGTGCCTGGTCTGTGATGTCAGACATAGATTGTCAATGTCTGGTCTGTGATGTCACAAATAGATTGCAAGTGCCTGGTCTGTGATGTCAGACATAGATTGTCAGTGTCTGGTCTGTGATGTCACACATAGATTGTCAGTGCCTGGTCTGTGATGTCAGACATAGATTGTCAGTGTCTGGTCTGTGATGTTAGACATAGATTGTCAATGTCTAGTCTGTGAAGTCACACAGAGATTGTCAGTGTCTGGTCTGTGAAGTCACACAGAGATTGTCATTGTATGGTCTGTGAAGTGAGAGATTGTCAGTGTCTGGTCTGTGAAGTCACACAGAGATTGGCAGTGTCTGGTCTGTGAAGTCACACAGAGATTGTCAGTGTCTGGTCTGTGAAGTGAGAGATTGTCAGTGTCTGGTTTCTAAAGTCACACAGAGATTGTCAGTGTCTGTTTTGTGAAGTGAGAGATTGTCAGTGTCTGGTTTGTGAAGTGAGAGATTGTCAGTGTCTGGTCTTTGAAGTGAGAGATTGTTAGTGTCTGGTCTGTGAAGTCACACAGAGATTGTCTGTGTCTGGTTTGTGAAGTGAGACATTGTCAGTGTCTGGTTTGTGAAGTGAGAGATTGTCAGTGTCTGGTTTGTGAAGTGAGAGATTATCAGTGTCTGGTTTGTGAAGTGAGAGATTGTCAGTGTCTGGTCTTTGAAGTGAGAGATTGTCAGTGTCTGGTCTTTAAAGCGAGAGATTGTTAGTGTCTGGTTTGTGAAGTCACACAGAGATTATCAGTGTCTGGTCTATGAAGTCACACAGAGATTGTCAGTGTCTGGTCTGTGATGTCACACAGAGATTGTCAGTGCCTGGTCTGTGATGTCAGACATAGATTGTCAATGTCTGGTCTGTGAAGTCACACAGGGATTGTCAGTGTCTGGTCTGTGAAGTCACACAGGGATTGTCAGTGTCTGGTCTGTGAAGTCACACAGAGATTGTCAGTGTCTGGTCTGTGAAGACACACATAGATTGTCAGTGTCTGGTCTGTGAAGTCACACATAGATTGTCAGTGTCTGGTCTGTGAAGTCACACAGAGATTGTCAGTGTCTGGTTTGTGAAGTCACACAGAGATTGTCAGTGTCTGGTTTGTGAAGTCACACAGAGATTGTCAGTGTCTGGTCTGTGAAGTCACACAGGGATTGTCAGTGTCTGGTCTTTGAAGTCACACAGAGATTGTCAGTGTCTGGTTTGTGAAGTCACACAGAGATTGTCAGTGTCTGGTTTGTGAAGTCACACAGAGATTGTCAGTGTCTGGTCTGTGAAGTCACACAGAGATTGTCAGTGTCTGGTTTGTGAAGTCACACAGAGATTGTCAGTGTATGGTGTGTGAAGTCACACAGAGAATGTGAATGTCTGGTCTGTGAAGTGAGAGATTGTCAGTGTCTGGTCTGTGAAGTGAGAGATTGCCAGTGTCTAGTTTGTGAAGTCACACAGAGATTTTCAGTGTCTGGTTTGTGAAGTCACACAGAAATTGTCAGTGTCTGGTTTGTGAAGTCACACAGAGATTGTCAGTGTCTGGTCTGTGAAGTCACACAGAGATTGTCAGTGCCTGGTCTGTGATGTCAGACATAGATTGGCAATGTCTGGTCTGTGAAGTCACACAGAGATTGTCAATGTCAGGTCTGTGAAGTCAGACAGAAAATGTCAATGTCTGGTCTGTGAAGTCAGACATAGATTGTCAATGTCTGGTCTGTGATGTCAGACATAGATTGTCAGTGCCTGGTCTGTGATGTCACACAGAGATTGTCAGTGCCTGGTCTGTGATGTCACACATAGATTGTCAGTGCCTATTCTGTGATGTCACACAGAGATTGTCAGTGCCTGGTCTGTGATGTCAGACATAGATTGTCAGTGTCTGGTCTGTGACATCAGACATAGATTGTCAATGTCTGGTCGGTGATGTCAGACATAGATTGTCAGTGTCTGGTCTGTGATGTCAGACATAGATTGTCAGTGCCTGGTCTGTGATGTCACACAGAGATTGTCAGTGCCTGGTCTGTGATGTCAGACATAGATTGTCAGTGCCTGGTCTGTGATGTCAGACATAGATTGTCAATGTCTGGTCTGTGATGTCACAAATAGATTGCAAGTGCCTGGTCTGTGATGTCAGACATAGATTGTCAGTGTCTGGTCTGTGATGTCACACATAGATTGTCAGTGCCTGGTCTGTGATGTCAGACATAGATTGTCAGTGTCTGGTCTGTGATGTTAGACATAGATTGTCAATGTCTAGTCTGTGAAGTCACACAGAGATTGTCAGTGTCTGGTCTGTGAAGTCACACAGAGATTGTCATTGTATGGTCTGTGAAGTGAGAGATTGTCAGTGTCTGGTCTGTGAAGTCACACAGAGATTGGCAGTGTCTGGTCTGTGAAGTCACACAGAGATTGTCAGTGTCTGGTCTGTGAAGTGAGAGATTGTCAGTGTCTGGTTTCTAAAGTCACACAGAGATTGTCAGTGTCTGTTTTGTGAAGTGAGAGATTGTCAGTGTCTGGTTTGTGAAGTGAGAGATTGTCAGTGTCTGGTCTTTGAAGTGAGAGATTGTCAGTGTCTGGTCTGTGAAGTCACACAGAGATTGTCTATGTCTGGTTTGTGAAGTGAGACATTGTCAGTGTCTGGTTTGTGAAGTGAGAGATTGTCAGTGTCTGGTTTGTGAAGTGAGAGATTATCAGTGTCTGGTTTGTGAAGTGAGAGATTGTCAGTGTCTGGTCTTTGAAGTGAGAGATTGTCAGTGTCTGGTCTTTAAAGCGAGAGATTGTCAGTGTCTGGTTTGTGAAGTCACACAGAGATTATCAGTGTCTGGTCTGTGAAGTCACACAGAGATTGTCAGTGTCTGGTCTGTGATGTCACACAGAGATTGTCAGTGCCTGGTCTGTGATGTCAGACATAGATTGTCAATGTCTGGTCTGTGAAGTCACACAGGGATTGTCAGTGTCTGGTCTGTGAAGTCACACAGAGATTGTCAGTGTCTGGTCTGTGAAGACACACATAGATTGTCAGTGTCTGGTCTGTGAAATCACACATAGATTGTCAGTGTCTGGTCTGTGAAGTCACACAGAGATTGTCAGTGTCTGGTTTGTGAAGTCACACAGAGATTGTCAGTGTCTGGTTTGTGAAGTCACACAGAGATTGTCAGTGTCTGGTCTGTGAAGTCACACAGGGATTGTCAGTGTCTGGTCTTTGAAGTGAGACATTGTCAGTTTCTGGTCTTTGAAGTCACACAGGGATCGTCAGTGTCTGGTCTTTGAAGTCACACAGGGATTGTCAGTGTCTGGTCTGTGAAGTCACACAGGGATTTTCAGTGTCTGGTCTGTGAAGTCACACAGAGATTGTCAGAGTCTGGTCTGTGAAGTCACACAGAGATTGTCAGTGTCTGGTCTGTGAAGTCACACAGAGATTGTCAGTGTCTGGTCTGTGAAGTCACACAGAGATTGTCAGTGTCTGGTTTGTGAAGTCACACAGAGGTTGTCAGTGTCTGGTTTGTGAAGTCACACAGAGATTGTCAGTGTCTGGTCTGTGAAGTCACACAGAGATTGTCAGTGTCTGGTTTGTGAAGTCACACAGAGATTGTCAGTGTCTGGTGTGTGAAGTCACACAGAGAATGTGAATGTCTGGTCTGTGAAGTGAGAGATTGTCAGTGTCTGGTCTGTGAAGTCACACAGAGATTGTCAGAGTCTGGTCTGTGAAGTCACACAGAGATTGTCAGTGTCTGGTCTGTGAAGTCACACAGAGATTGTCAGTGTCTGGTCTGTGAAGTCACACAGAGATTGTCAGTGTCTGGTTTTTGAAGTCACACAGAGATTGTCAGTGTCTGGTTTGTGAAGTCACACAGAGATTGTCAGTGTCTGGTCTGTGAAGTCACACAGAGATTGTCAGTGTCTGGTTTGTGAAGTCACACAGAGATTGTCAGTGTCTGGTGTGTGAAGTCACACAGAGAATGTGAATGTCTGGTCTGTGAAGTGAGAGATTGTCAGTGTCTGGTCTGTGAAGTGAGAGATTGCCAGTGTTTAGTTTGTGAAGTCACACAGAGATTGTCAGTGTCTGGTTTGTGAAGTCACACAGAAATTGTCAGTGTCTGGTTTGTGAAGTCACACAGAGATTGTCAGTGTCTGGTCTGTGAAGTCACATAGAGATTGTCAGTGCCTGGTCTGTGATGTCACACATAGATTGTCAGTGCCTGGTCTGTGATGTCACACAGAGATTGTCAGTGCCTGGTCTGTGATGTCAGACATAGATTGTCAGTGTGTGGTCTGTGATGTCAGACATAGATTGTCAATGTCTGGTCTGTGATGTCAGACATAGATTGTCAGTGTCTGGTCTGTGATGTCAGACATAGATTGTCAATGCCTGGTCTGTGATGTCACACAGAGATTGTCAGTGCCTGGTCTGTGATGTCAGACATAGATTGTCAGTGCCTGGTCTGTGATTTCAGACATAGATTGTCAATGTCTGATCTGTGATGTCACAAATATATTGTCAGTGCCTGGTCTGTGATGTCAGACATAGATTGTCAGTGTCTGGTCTGTGATGTCACACATAGATTGTCAGTGCCTGGTCTGTGATGTCAGACATAGATTGTCAGTGTTTGGTCTGTGATGTCAGACATAGATTGTCAATGTCTGGTCTGTGATGTCACACATAGATTGTCAGTGCCTGGTCTGTGATGTCAGACATAGATTGTCAGTGCGTGGTCTGTGATGTCACACAGAGATTGTCAGTGCCTGGTCTGTGATGTCAGACATAGATTGTCAGTGCCTGGTCTGTGATGTCAGACATAGATTGTCAGTGCCTCGTCTGTGATGTCACACATAGATTGTCAGTGTCTGGTCTGTGATGTCAGACATAGATTGTCAGTGTCTGGTCTGTGATGTCAGACATAGATTGTCAATGTCTGGTCTGTGATGTCAGACATAGATTGTCAGTGCCTGGTCTGTGATGTCAGACATAGATTGTCAGTGTCTGGTCTGTGATGTCAGTCATAGATTGTCAATGTCTGGTCTGTGATGTCAGACATAGATTGTCAGTGCCTGGTCTGTGATGTCAGACATAGATTGTCAGTGTCTGGTCTGTGATGTCACACATAGATTTTCAGTGTCTGGTCTGTGATGTCAGACATAGATTGTCAGTGCCTGGTTTGTAATGTCAGACATAGATTGTCAATGTCTCATCTGTGATGTCACACAGAGATTGTCAGTGCCTGATCTGTGATGTCAGACATAGATTGTCAGTGCCTGGTCTGTGATGTCAGACATAGATTATCAGTGTCTGGTCTGTGATGTGACACATAGATTGTCAGTGCCTGGTCTGTGATGTCACACAGAGATTGTCAGTGCCTGATCTGTGATGTCAGACATAGATTGTCAGTGCCTGGTCTGTGATGTCAGACATAGATTATCAGTGTCTGGGCTGTGATGTCACACATAGATTGTCAGTGCCTGGTCTGTGATGTCAGAAATAGATTGTCAGTGTCTGGTCCGTGAAGACACACATAGATTGTCAGTGTCTGGTCTGTGAAGTCACACATAGATTGTCAGTGTCTGGTCTGTGAAGTCACACAGAGATTGTCAGTGTCTGGTTTGTGAAGTCACACAGAGATTGTCAGTGTCTGGTTTGTGAAGTCACACAGAGATTGTCAGTGTCTGGTCTGTGAAGTCACACAGGGATTGTCAGTGTCTGGTCTTTGAAGTGAGACATTGTCAGTTTCTGGTCTTTGAAGTCACACAGGGATCGTCAGTGTCTGGTCTTTGAAGTCACACAGGGATTGTCAGTGTCTGGTCTGTGAAGTCACACAGGGATTGTCAGTGTCTGGTCTGTGAAGTCACACAGAGATTGTCAGAGTCTGGTCTGTGAAGTCACACAGAGATTGTCAGTGTCTGGTCTGTGAAGTCACACAGAGATTGTCAGTGTCTGGTCTGTGAAGTCACACAGAGATTGTCAGTGTCTGGTTTGTGAAGTCACACAGAGATTGTCAGTGTCTGGTTTGTGAAGTCACACAGAGATTGTCAGTGTCTGGTCTGTGAAGTCATACAGAGATTGTCAGTGTCTGGTTTGTGAAGTCACACAGAGATTGTCAGTGTCTGGTGTGTGAAGTCACACAGAGAATGTGAATGTCTGGTCTGTGAAGTGAGAGATTGTCAGTGCCTGGTCTGTGAAGTGAGAGATTGCCAGTGTTTAGTTTGTGAAGTCACACAGATATTGTCAGTGTCTGGTTTGTGAAGTCACACAGAAATTGTCAGTGTCTGGTTTGTGAAGTCACACAGAGATTGTCAGTGTCTGGTCTGTGAAGTCACACAGAGATTGTCAGTGCCTGGTCTGTGATGTCAGACATAGATTGTCAATGTCTGGTCTGTGAAGTCACACAGAGATTGTCAATGTCTGGTCTGTGAAGTCAGACAGAAATTGTCAATGTCTGGTCTGTGAAGTCAGACATAGATTGTCAATGTCTGGTCTGTGATGTCAGACATAGATTGTCAGTGCCTGGTCTGTGATGTCACACAGAGATTGTCAGTGCCTGGTCTGTGATGTTAGACATAGATTGTCAATGTCTGGTCTGTGATGTCAGACATAGATTGTCAGTGCCTGGTCTGTGATGTCACACAGAGATTGTCAGTGCCTGGTCTGTGATGTCAGACATAGATTGTCAGTGCCTGGTCTGTGATTTCAGACATAGATTGTCAATGTCTGATCTGTGATGTCACAAATAGATTGTCAGTGCCTGGTCTGTGATGTCAGACATAGATTGTCAGTGTCTGGTCTGTGATGTCACACATAGATTGTCAGTGCCTGGTCTGTGATGTCAGACATAGATTGTCAGTGTCTGGTCTGTGATGTCAGACATAGACTGTCAATGTCTGGTCTGTGATGTCACACATAGATTGTCAGTGCCTGGTCTGTGATGTCAGACATAGATTGTCAGTGCGTGGTCTGTGATGTCACACAGAGATTGTCAGTGCCTGGTCTGTGATGTCAGACATAGATTGTCAGTGCCTGGTCTGTGATGTCAGACATAGATTGTCAGTGCCTGGTCTGTGATGTCACACATAGATTGTCAGTGCCTGGTCTGTGATGTCAGACATAGATTGTCAGTGTCTGGTCTGTGATGTCAGACATAGATTGTCAGTGTCTGGTCTGTGATGTCAGACATAGATTGTCAATGTCTGGTCTGTGATGTCAGACATAGATTGTCAGTGCCTGGTCTGTGATGTCAGACATAGATTGTCAGTGTCTGGTCTGTAATGTCAGTCATAGATTGTCAATGTCTGGTCTGTGATGTCAGACATAGATTGTCAGTGCCTGGTCTGTGATGTCAGACATAGATTGTCAGTGTCTGGTCTGTGATGTCACACATAGATTGTCAGTGTCTTGTCTGTGATGTCAGACATAGATTGTCAGTGCCTGGTTTGTAATGTCAGACATAGATTGTCAATGTCTGGTCTGTGATGTCACACAGAGATTGTCAGTGCCTGATCTGTGATGTCAGACATAGATTGTCAGTGTCTGGTCTGTGATGTCAGACATAGATTGTCAGTGCCTGGTCTGTGATGTCAGACATAGATTATCAGTGTCTGGTCTGTGATGTCACACATAGATTGTCAGTGCCTGGTCTGTGATGTCAGAAATAGATTGTCAGTGCCTGGTCTGTGATGTCAGACATAGATTGTCAATGTCTGGTCTGTGATGTCAGATATAGATTGTCAGTGCCTGGTCTATGATGTCAGACATAGATTGTCAGTGTCTGGTCTGTGATGTCAGACTTAGATTGTCAATGTCTGGTCTGTGATGTCACACATAGATTGTCAGTGCCTGGTCTGTGATGTCAGACATAGATTGTCAGTGTCTGGTCTGTGATGTCACACATAGATTGTCAGTGTCTGATCTGTGATGTCAGACATAGATTGTCAGTGCCTGGTCTGTGATGTCAGACATAGATTGTCAATGTCTGGTCTGTGATGTCACACAGAGATTGTCAGTGCCTGGTCTGTGATGACAGACATAGATTGTCAGTGTCTGGTCTGTGATGTCAGACATAGATTGTCAGTGCCTGGTCTGTGATGTCAGACATAGATTGTCAGTGTCTGGTCTGTGATGTCAGACATAGATTGTCAATGTCTGGTCTGTGATGTCACACATAGATTGTCAGTGCCTGCTCTGTGATGTCAGACATAGATTGTTAGTGTCTGGTCTGTGATGTCAGACATAGATTGTCAATGTCTGGTCTGTGATGTCAGACATAGATTGTCAGTGCCTGGTCTGTGATGTCAGACATAGATTGTCAGTGTCTGGTCTGTGATGTCAGACATAGATTGTCAATGTCTGGTCTGTGATGTCAGACATAGATTGTCAGTGCCTGGTCTGTGATGTCACACAGAGATTGTCAGTGCCTGGTCTGTGATGTCACACAGAGATTGTCAGTATCTGGTTTGTGAAGTCACACAGAAATTGTCAGTGTCTGGTTTGTGAAGTCACACAGCGATTGTCAGTGTCTGGTCTGTGAAGTCACACAGAGATTGTCAGTGCCTGGTCTGTGATGTCAGACATAGATTGTCAATGTCTGGTCTGTGAAGTCACACAGAGATTGTCAATGTCTGGTCTGTGAAGTCAGACAGAAATTGTCAATGTCTGGTCTGTGAAGTCAGACATAGATTGTCAATGTCTGGTCTGTGATGTCAGACATAGATTGTCAGTGCCTGGTCTGTGATGTCACACAGAGATTGTCAGTGCCTGGTCTGTGATGTCACACATAGATTGTCAGTGCCTGGTCTGTGATGTCACACAGAGATTGTCAGTGCCTGGTCTGTGATGTCAGACATAGATTGTCAGTGTCTGGTCTGTGATGTCAGACATAGATTGTCAGTGTCTGGTCTGTGATGTCACACAGAGATTGTCAGTGCCTGGTCTGTGATGTCAGACATAGATTGTCAGTGCCTGGTCTGTGATTTCAGACATAGATTGTCAATGTCTGATCTGTGATGTCACAAATAGATTGTCAGTGCCTGGTCTGTGATGTCAGACATTGATTGTCAGTGTCTGGTCTGTGATGTCACACATAGATTGTCAGTGCCTGGTCTGTGATGTCAGACATAGATTGTCAGTGTCTGGTCTGTGATGTCAGACATAGATTGTCAATGTCTGGTCTGTGATGTCACACATAGATTGTCAGTGCCTGGTCTGTGATGTCAGACATAGATTGTCAGTGCGTGGTCTGTGATGTCACACAGAGATTGTCAGTGCCTGGTCTGTGATGTCAGACATAGATTGTCAGTGCCTGGTCTGTGATGTCAGACATAGATTGTCATTGCCTTGTCTGTGATGTCACACATAGATTGTCAGTGCCTGGTCTGTGATGTCAGACATAGATTGTCAGTGTCTGGTCTGTGATGCCAGACATAGATTGTCAGTGTCTGGTCTGTGATGTCAGACATAGATTGTCAATGTCTGGTCTGTGATGTCAGACATAGATTGTCAGTGCCTGGTCTGTGATGTCAGACATAGATTGTCAGTGTCTGGTCTGTGATGTCAGTCATAGATTGTCAATGTCTGGTCTGTGATGTCAGACATAGATTGTCAGTGCCTGGTCTGTGATGTCAGACATAGATTGTCAGTGTCTGGTCTGTGATGTCACACATAGATTGTCAGTGTCTGGTCTGTGATGTCAGACATAGATTATCAGTGTCTGGTCTGTGATGTCACACATAGATTGTCAGTGCCTGGTCTGTGATGTCGGAAATAGATTGTCAGTGTCTGGTCTGTGATGTCAGACATAGATTGTCAATGTCTGGTCTGTGATGTCAGACATAGATTGTCTGTGCCTGGTCTATGATGTCAGACATAGATTGTCAGTGCCTGGTCTGTGATGTCACACAGAGATTGTCAGTGCCTGGTCTGTGATGTCACACATAGATTGTCAGTGCCTGGTCTGTGATGTCACACAGAGATTGTCAGTGCCTGGTCTGTGATGTCAGACATAGATTGTCAGTGTCTGGTCTGTGATGTCAGACATAGATTGTCAATGTCTGATCTGTGATGTCACAAATAGATTGTCAGTGTCTGGTCTGTGATGTCACACAGAGATTGTCAGTGCCTGGTCTGTGATGTCAGACATAGATTGTCAGTGCCTGGTCTGTGATTTCAGACATAGATTGTCAATGTCTGATCTGTGATGTCACAAATAGATTGTCAGTGCCTGGTCTGTGATGTCAGACATTGATTGTCAGTGTCTGGTCTGTGATGTCACACATAGATTGTCAGTGCCTGGTCTGTGATGTCAGACATAGATTGTCAGTGTCTGGTCTGTGATGTCAGACATAGATTGTCAATGTCTGGTCTGTGATGTCACACATAGATTGTCAGTGCCTGGTCTGTGATGTCAGACATAGATTGTCAGTGCGTGGTCTGTGATGTCACACAGAGATTGTCAGTGCCTGGTCTGTGATGTCAGACATAGATTGTCAGTGCCTGGTCTGTGATGTCAGACATAGATTGTCATTGCCTTGTCTGTGATGTCACACATAGATTGTCAGTGCCTGGTCTGTGATGTCAGACATAGATTGTCAGTGTCTGGTCTGTGATGCCAGACATAGATTGTCAGTGTCTGGTCTGTGATGTCAGACATAGATTGTCAATGTCTGGTCTGTGATGTCAGACATAGATTGTCAGTGCCTGGTCTGTGATGTCAGACATAGATTGTCAGTGTCTGGTCTGTGATGTCAGTCATAGATTGTCAATGTCTGGTCTGTGATGTCAGACATAGATTGTCAGTGCCTGGTCTGTGATGTCAGACATAGATTGTCAGTGTCTGGTCTGTGATGTCAGACATAGATTGTCAGTGCCTGGTCTGTGATGTCAGACATAGATTATCAGTGTCTGGTCTGTGATGTCACACATAGATTGTCAGTGCCTGGTCTGTGATGTCGGAAATAGATTGTCAGTGTCTGGTCTGTGATGTCAGACATAGATTGTCAATGTCTGGTCTGTGATGTCAGACATAGATTGTCTGTGCCTGGTCTATGATGTCAGACATAGATTATCAGTGTCTGGTCTGTGATGTCAGACTTAGATTGTCAATGTCTGGTCTGTGATGTCACACATAGATTGTCAGTGCCTGGTCTGTGATGTCAAACATAGATTGTCAGTGTCTGGTCTGTGATGTCACACATAGATTGTCAGTGTCTGATCTGTGATGTCAGACATAGATTGTCAGTGCCTGGTCTGTGATGTCAGACATAGATTGTCAATGTCTGGTCTGTGATGTCACACAGAGATTGTCAGTGCCTGGTCTGTGATGTCAGACATAGATTGTCAGTGTCTGGTCTGTGATGTCAGACATAGATTGTCAGTGCCTGGTCTGTGATGTCAGACATAGATTGTCAGTGTCTGGTCTGTGATGTCAGACATAGATTGTCAATGTCTGGTCTGTGATGTCACACATAGATTGTCAGTGCCTGGTCTGTGATGTCAGACATAGATTGTTAGTGTCTGGTCTGTGATGTCAGACATAGATTGTCAATGTCTGGTCTGTGATGTCAGACATAGATTGTCAGTGCCTGGTCTGTGATGTCAGACATAGATTGTCAGTGTCTGGTCTGTGATGTCAGACATAGATTGTCAATGTCTGGTCTGTGATGTCAGACATAGATTGTCAGTGCCTGGTCTGTGATGTCACACAGAGATTGTCAGTGCCTGGTCTGTGATGTCACACATAGATTGTCAGTGCCTGGTCTGTGATGTCAAACAGAGATTTTCAGTGCCTGGTCTGTGATGTCAGACATAGATTGTCAGTGTCTGGTCTGTGATGTCAGACATAGATTGTCAATGTCTGGTCTGTGATGTCAGACATAGATTGTCAGTGTCTGGTCTGTGATGTCAGACATAGATTGTCAGTGCCTGGTCTGTGATGTCACACAGAGATTGTCAGTGTCTGGTTTGTTAAGTCACACAGAGATTGTCAGTGTCTGGTGTGTGAAGTCACACAGAGAATGTGAATGTCTGGTCTGTGAAGTGAGAGATTGTTAGTGTCTGGTCTGTGAAGTGAGAGATTGCCAGTGTCTGGTTTGTGAAGTCACACACAGATTGTCAGTGTCTGGTTTGTGAAGTCACACAGAAATTGTCAGTGTCTGGTTTGTGAAGTCACATAGAGATTGTCAGTGTCTGGTCTGTGAAGTCACACAGAGATTGTCAGTGCCTGGTCTGTGATGTCAGACATAGATTGTCAATGTCTGGTCTGTGAAGTCAGACAGAAATTGTCAATGTCTGGTCTCTGAAGTCAGACATAGATTGTCAATGTCTGGTCTGTGATGTCAGACATAGATTGTCAGTGCCTGGTCTGTGATGTCACACAGAGATTGTCAGTGCCTGGTCTGTGATGTCACACATAGATTGTCAGTGCCTGGTCTGTGATGTCACACAGAGATTGTCAGTGCCTGGTTTGTGATGTCAGACATAGATTGTCAGTGTCTGGTCTGTGATGTCAGACATAGATTGTCAATGTCTGGTCTGTGATGTCAGACATAGATTGTCAGTGTCTGGTCTGTGATGTCAGACATAGATTGTCAGTGCCTGGTCTGTGATGTCACACAGATATTGTCAGTGTCTGGTCTGTGATGTCACACATAGATTGTCAGTGCCTGGTCTGTGATGTCAGACATAGATTGTCAATGTCTGGTCTGTGATGTCACACATAGATTGTCAATGCCTGGTCTGTGATGTCAGACATAGATTGTCAGTGTCTGGTCTGTGATGTCACATATAGATTGTCAGTGCCTGGTCTGTGATGTCAGACATAGATTGTCAGTGTCTGGTCTGTAATGTCAGACATAGATTGTCAATGTCTGGTCTGTGATGTCACACATAGATTGTCAGTGCCTGGTCTGTGATGTCAGACATAGATTGTCAGTGTCTGGTCTGTGATGTCAGATATAGATTGTCAATGTCTGGTCTGTGATGTCAGACATAGATTGTCAGTGCCTGGTCTGTGATGGCAGACATAGATTGTCAGTGTCTGGTCTGTGATGTCACACATAGATTGTCAGTGTCTGGTCTGTGATGTCAGACATAGATTGTCAGTGCCTGGTCTGTGATGTCATACAAAGATTGTCAGTGTCTGGTCTGTGATGTCACACAGAGATTGTCAGTGCCTGATCTGTGATGTCAGACATAGATTGTCAATGTCTGCTCTGTGATGTCACACAGAGATTGTCAGTGCCCGGTCTGTGATGTCAGACATAGATTGTCAGTGTCTGGTCTGTGATGTCAGACATAGATTGTCAGTGCCTGGTCTGTGATGTCAGACATAGATTGTCAGTGTCTGGTCTGTGATGTCAGACATAGATTGTCAATGTCTGGTCTGTGATATCAGACATAGATTGTCAATGCCTGGTCTGTGATGTCAGACATAGATTGTCAGTGTCTGGTCTGTGATGTCAGACATAGATTGTCAGTGCCTGGTCTGTGATGTCAGACATAGATTGTCTGTTCCTGGTCTGTGATGTCAGACATAGATTGTCAGTGTCTGGTCTGTGATGTCAGACATAGATTGTTTGTTCCTGGTCTGTGATGTCAGACATAGATTGTCAGTGTCTGGTGTTTGATGTCAGACATAGATTGTCAGTGTCTGGTCTGTGATGTCACACATAGATTGTCAATGTCTGGTCTGTGATGTCAGACATAGATTGTCAGTGTCTGGTCTGTGATGTTAGACATAGATTGTCAGTGTCTGGTCTGTGATGTCAGACATAGATTGTCAGTGTCTGGTCTGTGATGTGACACATAGATTGTCAGTGTCTGGTCTGTGATGTCAGACATAGATTGTCAGTGTCTGGTCTGTGATGTCAGACATAGATTGTCAATGCCTGGTCTGTGATGTCAGACATAGATTGTCAATGTCTGGTCTGTGATGTCACACATAGATTGTCAGTGCCTGGTCTGTGATGTCAGACATAGATTGTCAGTGTCTGGTCTGTGATGTCACACATAGATTGTCAGTGCCTTGTCTGTGATGTCAGACATAGATTGTCAGTGTCTGGTCTGTGATGTCAGACATAGATTGTCAATGTCTGGTCTGTGATGTCAGACATAGATTATCAGTGTCTGGTCTGTGATGTCAGACATAAATTTACTTTCAGTGTCTGGTCTGTGAAGTCAAAGATTGTTAGTGACTGGTTTGTGAAGTCAAAGATTGTCAGTGTCTGGTCTGTGAAGTCAAAGATTGTTAGTATCTGGTCTGTGAAGTCAAAGATTGTTAGTGTCTGGTTTGTGAAGTCAAAGATTGTCAGTGTCTGGTTTGTGAAGTCAAATATTGTCAGTGTCTGGTCTGTGAAGGCAAAGATTGTCAGTGTCTGGTCTGTGAAGGCAAAGATTGTCAGTGTCTGGTCTGTGAAGTCAAAGATTGTTAGTATCTGGTCTGTGAAGTCAAATATTGTCAGTGTCTGGTCTGTGAAGGCAAAGATTGTCAGTGTCTGGTCTCTCGAGTCAAAGATTGTCAGTGTCTAGTCTGTGAAGTCACAAATTGTCAGTGTCTAGTCTGTGAAGTCACAAATTGTCAGTGTCTGGTCTGTGAAGTAAGGAAGTGTCAGAATCTAGTCTATGAATTCAGAGATTGTCTGTGACTGGTCTGTGAAGTCAGACGTAGATTTTCAGGGTCTCGTCAGTGAAATGAGACAGATAATGTCAGTTAAGTCAGAGATGATCTAAATCTGGTCTCTGTTGTGCAACTGAAATTGTCAGTGTCTTGTTTCAAAACCAGCTGTTGGGAAAAGGGAACTAATGAAATGAAATCTTCTGGAGACATTAGTTTTTTTTTTTTTTTTTACATATCCTTTACAGGACATCGTTGTGAACATCAGCATCTTTCAGCTGATTGCTGATTTCTAGGCAAAATTATGCTCAGTAGTTTGCCATTGCTTTCTGAGCGACCGGCTCCATACTCTCATAAGTCACTGGCGCGACTCGAACCGCTTCCAATTCTCGTGCGCTCACGTCAACCAAGAGAGTATTCGGGGTTACGGAGAAAGCCGCTAACCCCCTCGGCCAGGAACACCGGCTTGGGAGACGTTAACTGATAAAAAATGGAATCTTTGGGAGACATAAACAAATCAAATTGAATCATTGGAAATATAAACTGATGAAAAGGAATCTTTGGGAGACTTAAACTGATGAAACGGAAGCGTTGGAAGACATAAACTGATGAAATGGAATCTTTAGGAGATATAAATTGATTAAATGAAATCTTTGGAAGATATAAACTGATGAAATTGAACCTCTGGTAGAAGAGGAAGTATACTGGGGTGGTTGAGACAGACTTACTTGTATAGCGAGTCGTATTGCCAGGGCATCTCACTTGGTCCACCGAGAATGGCGAACCTGCCGGCCTCATACTTGTCTTTCCCAGGTGCTTCTATGTAGATATGAGCCAGCCCTGAAGATGTCACAACATGATACACGAATGTCACCAGATGTCACAATATGACACACGAATGTCACCTGATGTCATAACAGTTTCATGCCATAAATATATAATTATTTAACACTCTATTGATCGTCTGGGAGGGCCAACCCGCCTATCGTCCTGTCACGTGATGAAGATAGATGGTGCTTGCGTGGCCGAGCGGTCAGGTGTGTGTTTCCTTTTCTAGGAGGCCATTTCTTTTTCACTGATGGGAGGTAAGGGGCAGAAGGAGAATGATGAGATGAGATGTTGCCTACTCCTTTGCAAGACTGATGTCTGTGTATCCTGATACTTGGTGGATCGCTTCCTTGGCCCTTCCACCCTTCAGTGGATTTCCTGTAGTTGTTGACAGGGCAGCATGGAGTGGCTGTCCTGTATTGACCTTCACTTTCAATTAATCACGCCCTCGTGGCAGTGATAGTCATCCATGGTTGATTTATTTAACTATTACCTAGCATTTTTCCCCAATTCTCAGCAGTCAAAGAAAGATCTGTTGCTATCGTTTGCAAGAAATGCATGCGCATTTTGATATGTTGGGATTATGTGCAAGGGAAACAGGTTCGTTATAGAAGCATACAAGTAATCTAACTGTAGTAACATACAAGTAGTGTAACTGTAGCAATTCATAAGTAGTCTAACTATATCAGCATAAGTAGCCTAACCGTAGCAGTATACTAGTATTCTACCTCAATCAGCATTCATATAGCCTAACAATAGCAACACAAACGTAGTCTAACTGCAGCAACATTCAAGTAGTCTAGTAGTCTAAGTGTAGCAACATTCAAGTAGTTAAAATGTAGTAATATTCAAGTAGTCTATTTGTAGCAAAATACTATACTATAACTCCTAATCACTGGTATCATGAAGGCTAATAGACTACAATGGCTGGGGCATATAGAAAGAATGGAAGATAATAGGGAAACAAAACTCGCTTACACTCAGGAAATAAATGACCGTAGACCCCGAGGTAGACCAAGAAGGCGGTGGAGAGATAATACATGTACAGACCTACAAGCACTTGGAATCAACGACTGGCAAGAGAAGGTCCACCAGAGAGACGAATGGAGACGGATTGTATTTGCAGCAAAGAACCTCAATGGCTCGGAAAGCTGAAGAAGAAGAAGAAGAAGAAGAAGAAGAAGAAGAAGAAGAAGAAGAAGAAGAAGAAGAAGAAGAACTCCAGCAGCCCAGATGTAGCCTGACTGTTGCACTAGGGTCAAGAGACAGAAGCCTTACCCGAGGCCTTGATGCCGTGAAGCTGGATGCCCACAAAGATTCGGTTCTTATTCTTGATGTTGGTGTTGATATAGTTGTCCAGCTCTGGCACACTCATGCCTCCAAACTCGAGGCTGTCGTAGGTGTAGGCCAGCTCGGTCTCGTAGTCGTAAATGTTGGTGGCTGTGGCGTGGGCTTTCGTCTTGGCGTCATTGTTGTAGGGTGCATTGAAGGCGAAAGGCTTCAGTGGCGTGTGGACATACGACTGGGCGCAGTGGGCCTTGTAGGGTTTTCCACTGAGGATGAAATATGACATGTGAGCAATATTGTACATGTAAGAAGTATTACATATAAACTAATTGAACATAACTTTATTTTAGCGGAGTGAGGTACAGGGCGGGGTCTACGTTGGCTGGTGTTTGACCAGAAATATCAGATATCACCAGACCGTACATTTAGCAGAGGTTGAGTAAGGGCCCGACCATCACACCCGGGGGATATTGACTTAGAAGCATTCAGCCATATCCCGCAGCTGAGAGCCGCAGATCAAGTGTCTGGACCAATCATGTAGTGGCACCTTGCAAATGATTCGTACATTATATGCAATGGCTTTGCGAGCCCAGGTATATTTTATTTCGCTTAACTGACGTTGCCATTAAGGTTGCTATTCGGGATCGTTTATAATCAGAACTACGACGGTATCTGATCGTCTTGGCGCCTCTGACTTTCGTTCTTGATTAATGAAAACATTCTTGACAAATGCTTTCGCAGTAGCTCGTCTTGCTGCGATCCAAGAATTTCATCTCCAACGCCGCAATACGAATGCCCCCGTTTGTCCCTGTTAATCATTACCTCCTATTCTGAAAACCAACACAATAGAACCGAGGTCCTATTACATTATTTTATGCACCATTATTCAGGCAATCGAGGCCTATTTTGAACACTCTAAGTTTTGTTTGTTTGTTGTTGTTGTTGTTTTTTGTTTTCAGAGTAAACGCACCGGCCACCTGGGATGCTCAGCAAAGAGCTGGCAGATGGTAGGCCAGAATCAACAAGCAGTGAACTGTCGTGAGCCGGACCGCCCGCCTGCAACTTTAATGTACGCTATTGGAACTGGAATTACCCCGGCTACTGGCACCAGAATTGCCTTCCAATAAATAGGGTTTAAAGCGTATTCATTTAGAAGTCAGAAAGATGCTGTTTAATGGGTGCCTGGTGAAGTTAAGTCACAATGATGGCGTGGAGTGGGTGCTGGGTGAAATGAAATCATGATGGTGTAGTGTGGGTGCCTTGTGAAGTGAAGACATATCGATGGTGTAGATTGGGTGCCTGGTGAAGTGAAGTCATAATGATTGTGTAGAGTGGGTGCGGGGTGAAGTCATAACGATGGTGTAGAGTGGGTCCTGGTAAGGGTGACGTGAAGTAATAACAATGGTGTGGCGTGGGTGCTGGGTGAAGTGAAGTCACAACGATGGCGTGGAGTGGGTGCTTGGTGAAGTCATAACGATGGTGTGAAGTGGGTACTGGGTGAAGTGAAGTCACGAACTAGACATGGTTGCTACCGATGTTGCTGCAGGGCCGTCCAGATGGCCCAGATCCTATCGATGTTGCTGTGGTAAATGTAGAAGATGGGATCGAATGCGCTGTACGACAGTGTCGATAGGCCATGGGGTGTGTTGCCTCCGACCAGGCCATGGATGAGGTTATGGGCCACTTCAAACTGGACCTGAAAGACAGAGAGAGAGATGGTGTCATATAGATGGGGTCAGAGTATATATATATATATATATATATATATATATATATATATATATATATATATATATATATATATATATAAACACACACACACACACACAAACGTCCACACACACAGAGACCTACCACTAAGTTGCAGTAGTGTACTTGCTCCAGGCCCAATGTATATATATATATATATATATATATATATATATATACACACACACACACACAACCACACCTAACGCAAACTTGCAGTGGTGTTCACTCTCAAAGCCCTATGTATACACACAGACACAAACCCACACTTACCACAAACTTGCAGAAGTATTCCTGCTCCAGGGCCAGTAGGAAGGCGTTGAACAGCTCGGTGTGCTCGCCCCAGGCCGGCTTTTGGGCCAGCGACGGCGAGATGTCCCGCTCTGTGTGCACATCATTGCCCAGAAAGGCTATCTCCACGTCGTGGAATGGGTTGTGTATGTTCTGACCCCTGTAGACACAAGACATTACACTGGATTTAAAAAAAACAAAAACTCAGAAATTATCAGATACAATACAGAATACTATTTTTTTTTTTTTAAATAGATAAAATCAACAATGAAACTTGTGAAAACAACATAGAATTTTAGATAAAATCAGCCCAGAAACTAGGATATTACTATAGCATGTTGTATAAAATCAGCCCAGTAACTAGGAAAATCTACATACAATAAAATCAACCCAGAAACTGTTACATCATCATCCAGTGCCTTGCAGGCTGGCGTGGGCGATCATGCTTCTCCACAAACTTCAATATCCGACGGCATGAGTAATTTCTTGTGTAATTTCTTTCGTGCCATGAGACAAGACTGTCAAGAATTTGCTGATGGTATCTTCCTCTATTTCTCTTTCCACAAATCTTTCAACATGTTCCAGTTTTGACTTCTTATATTGTGGCCAAAAACAACGACTGCTGCTTTCTAATGTTTGTGATAAGTTGTTTTTGCGAATCAGCTTCCCTTTAAACGTCCATATATTTCTCTTTCCCTGTCAAATTAAATGAGCGTAAGGCAGTCTACAGCATACTGTGTTGTCTAAATTATTAGAGACATGGACGTAAGACAGTCTACAACATACTGGTTGGCTGGTCTAAAGTAGTGGAGACATGAACTAAGGTCGCCTACAACATACTGACAGACAGGTCTAAAGTAGTAGAGACATTAACGTAAGACAATCTATACCACATCAGTAGCAGAAACACTAGCGGGAGACAGTATTTACGCGTGTGGGTTGAAGTACGTCTCCTCGTTCGCCAACTGCGGGACGTGGGCGTCTGGCCGAGTAAAGTCCCAGTACGGTATTCCGAGAGGCGCGCCCCGACGTCTCAGGGAATCTTCAACCTATGTGATGTAAGCAATGCCACATGTGTCATGTAAGCAATGTCACCTGTATGATGTAAGCAAGTCAACTTGTGTAATATAAGCAATGCCAGTTGTGTCATGAAATCAATGCCGCGTATGCACCTGTGTGATGTCAGCAATGCCACCTGTGTGGTGTAAGCAATGCAATCTGTGTGATGTAAGCAATACCACCAGTGTGATGTAAGCAATTGTGCGGTTTAAGCAGTTCAACCTGTGTGACGTAGGCAATACACCCTGTGGGGTGTAATCAATTCGACCTATGTCACATGTGTAATTCAGTCTGCCTAAGTATCATTTAAAGTGATTTTACACATTTCACACTGTTTGTGGTGTCTTCATGAAAGTGTGTTTAACATTTCGCAATGTATTCAGTGTTTCCATAAATGTGTCATAAACATTTCAAGCTGTATTTGGTGCTTGTATCCGTATTGCCTAGTTCATTAGCACTGCATTTGGTGACGATATGCATGTTGTCTAGTCTATTCATAGTGTCTGAATACATGTTGTCTAGTCTATTCACGATGTCTGTATACATGTTGTCTGGTCTATTCACGATGTCTGTATACATGTTGTCTAGTCTATTCACGATGTCTGTATACAAGTTGTCTAGTCTATTCACGATGTCTGTATACATGTTGTCTAGTCTATTCACGGTGTCTGTATACATCTTGTCCAGTCTATTCACGGTGTCTGTATACATGTTGTCTAGTCTATTCACGATGTCTGTATACATGTTGTCTAGTCTATTCACGATGTCTGTATACATGTTGTCTAGTCTATGCACGATGTCTGTATACATGTTGTCTAGCCTATTCAAGGTGTCTGTATACATGTTGTCTAGTCTATTCACGATGTCTGTATACATGTTGTCTAGTCTATTCACGATGTCTGTATACATGTTGTCTAGTCTATTCACGGTGTCTGTATACATGTTGTCTAGTCTATTTACGATGTCTGTATACATGTTGTCTAGTCTATTCACGGTGTCTGCATACATGTTTTCTAGTCTATTCACGATGTCTGTATACATGTTGTCTAGTCTATTCACGATATCTGTATACATGTTGTCTAGTCTATTCACGATGTCTGTATACATGTTGTCTGGTCTATTCACGATGTCTGTATACATGTTGTCTAGTCTATACACGATGTCTGTATACAAGTTGTCTAGTCTATTCACGATGTCTGTATACATGTTGTCTAGTCTATTCACGGTGTCTGTATACATCTTGTCCAGTCTATTCACGGTGTCTGTATACATGTTGTCTAGTCTATTCACGATGTCTGTCTACATGTTGTCTAGTCTGTTCACGATGTCTGTATACATGTTGTCTAGTCTATTCACGATGTCTGTATACATGTTGTCTAGTCTATTCAAGGTGTCTGTATACATGTTGTCTTGTCTATTCACGATGTCTGTATACATGTTGTCTAGTCTATTCACGATGTCTGTATACATGTTGTCTAGTCTATTCACGGTGTCTGTATACATGTTGTCTAGTCTATTTACGATGTCTGTATACATGTTGTCTAGTCTATTCACGGTGTCTGTATACATGTTGTCTAGTCTATTCACGATGTCTGTATACATGTTGTCTAGTCTATTCACGGTGTCTGTATACATGTTGTCTAGTCTATTCACGGTGTCTGTATACATGTTGTCTAGTCTATTCACGATGTCTGTATGCATGTTTTCTAGTCTATTTACGATGTCTGTATGCATGTTTTCTAGTCTATTCACGATGTCTGTATATGTTGTCTAGTCTATTCACGGTGTCTGTATACATGTTGTCTAGTATATTCACGATGTCTGTATACATGTTGTCTAGTATATTCACGGTGTCTGAATACATGTTGTCTAGTCTATTCACGATGTCTGTATACATGTTGTCTAGTCTATTCACAGTGTCTGTATACATGTTGTCTAGTTTATTCACGATGTCTGTGTACATGTTGTCTAGTCTATGCACGATGTCTGTATACATGTTGTCTAGTCTATTCACGGTGTCTGTATACATGTTGTCTAGTCTATTCACGATGTCTGTATACATGTTGTCTAGTCTATTCACGATGTCTGTATACATGTTGCCTAGTCTATTCACGATGTCTGTATACATGTTGTCTAGTCTATTCACGGTGTCTGTATACATGTTGTCTACTCTATTCACGGTGTCTGTATACATGTTGTCTAGTCTATTCACGGCCGGTCTTTCTGGCCGAGGGGTTACAACACTCTCTCCGTAATCCCGTTTATCACGCAGATTCTCTTAGCGTACGAGAGCTGGAAGCGGTTCGACCCCCGCTGGTGACCTCCGGGATAACTGAGTCGGCCGCTCAGAAAGCAATGGCACACTACTGAGCGTAATCTTGCCAAGAAATCAACAGACAACTGAAAGATGCTGCTGTTGACAGCGATGTCCTGTAAAGGATATGCGGAAAAAAAAGTCTATTCACGATGTCTGTATACATGTTGTCTAGTCTATTCACGATGTCTGTATACTTGTTGTCTAGTCTATTCACGGTGTCTGTATACATGTTGTCTAGTCTATTCACGGTGTCTGTATACATGTTGTCTAGTCTATTCACGGTGTCTGTATACATGTTGTCTAGTCTATTCACGGTGTCTGTATACATGTTGTCTAGTCTATTCACGGTGTCTGTATTCATGTTGTCTAGTCTATTCACGATGTCTGTATACATGTTGTCTAGACTATTCACAATGTCTGTATACATGTTGTCTAGTCTATTCACGATGTCTGTATACATGTTGTCTAGTCTATTCACGATGTCTGTATACACGTTGTCTAGTCCATTCACGGTGTCTGTATACATGTTGTCTAGTCTATTCACGGTGTCTGTAAACATGTTGTCTAGTCTATTCACGATGTCTGTATACATGTTGTCTAGTCTATTCACGGTGTCTGTATACATGTTGTCTAGTTTATTCACGGTGTATGTATACATGTTGTCTTGTCTGTTCACGATGTCTGTATACATGTTGTCTAGTCTATTCACGATGTCTGTATACACGTTGTCTAGTCTATTCACAATGTCTGTATACATGTTGTCTAGTCTATTCACGGTGTCTGTATACATGTTGTCTAGTCTATACACGATGTCTGTATACATGTTGTCTAGTCTATTCACAATGTCTGTATACATGTTGTCTAGTCTATTCACGGTGTCTGTATACTTGTTGTCTAGTCTATTCACGGTGTCTGTATTCTAATCTATTCACGGTGTCTGTATACATGTTGTCTAGTCTATTCACGATGTCTGTATACACGTTGTCTAGTCTATTCACGGTGTCTGTATACATGTTGTCTAGTATATTCACGGTGTCTGAATACATGTTGTCTAGTCTATTCACGATGTCGTATACATGTTGTCTAGTCTATTCACAATGTCTGTATACATGTTGTCTAGTCTATTCACGGTGTCTGTATACATGTTGTCTTGTCTATACACGATGTCTGTATACATGTTGTCTAGTCTACTCACGATGACTGTATACATGTTGTCTAGTCTATTCACAATGTCTGTATACATGTTGTCTAGTCTATTCACAGTGTCTGTATACATGTTAAATGCAAAGAATACCATTTACAGCCAGAAAGATCTCACTCGATCACCAGAGTCGTGGATCAGCTCCGTGTTCCTGTCTCGACCATGTCATGTGGCCAATCCATCCAGGTAATTACTTCTCGGTCTTCCCTTAGGTCTCTTCCCTTCGATCTTGCCAGTTGTCACCAAGTTCTCAAATTCACTTCTTCTCATAACATGCCCAAAAAATGTTGACTGTCTACGGCTAATGACTCTAATCAGTTTACGATCTTCATTTGTCTCTTGAAGGACTTGCTCATTGGTTTTTCTGTCCGTCCACGGTATTCTTTGCATTTTCTTCAGAAACCACATTTCCACAGCCATCAGTTGTTTTTCAGCTTGACTGCTTATTGTCCACGCTTCACATCCATACAAAAGCACAGGTTCTATGTAGCACCTCAACACTCTTGTTCTCGTTTCAATTGATATCTTTTTATTGGTAAGTATGTTTTTCATCTTGCAAAAGGCTACCTTCGCAATGACAATTCTTGTTCTAATCTCTTCAAGGCATCTCACATCCGATGTCATGACTGTGCCGAGATAACAGTATCGATTCACTTGTTTAAGAATATGCCCATCTACTCGTATATCACATTGTGGTATTTCCTTCTTCCCAGTGACGACCATAATCTGTGTCTTCTTAATATTCAGTTCTAACCCTAGTTGTTTACTGTGTGCAACAACCGCATCTACTAAATTTTGCAGGTCCTGTTCATTGTCTGCAATCAAGACTGTATCATCTGCATATCTAATTTTATTGATGTATCTTTCCCCAATGTTGATTCCTTCCATATCTACTATATTTCTGAATATATTTTCACTGTACAGGGAAAAAAGATCTGGAGACATTACACATCCCTGTCTCATACCTCTTTTAATAGGCTGATATTGACCTACATAATTATCAATTTTGATGGCAGCTTCTTGTTTCCAATATATGTTTTTTACAAGTCTAAGACCGCTCCTATAATATTTATTTCTTTGGTTATGTTCTCACTGAAGTCAGGCGGATAATATTCTCGCTGGGGTCAGACAGATAATATTCTCGCTGGGATCAGACAGATAATGTTGTCACTGGGGTCAGACACATAATGTTCTCACTGGGGTCACACATAATGTTCTCACTGGGGTGAGAGAGAAAATTATTCTCACTTAGTCAGATAGATGACTTAGTCAGAGAGATAATGCTCTCACTGGGATCACACAGATAATGTTCTCACTAGGGTGACAGAGAATTTATCTGACAAGTTGTTATGTCAGTTACATTTTGACAGAAAGTATTCCTGTTGGCATTTGATAGAAGATGGTTTCTCTAAGTGTTACACGACGATCTGTCACTGAGGTTGGACAGGAAGTATTCCTGTTGGCATTTGATAGAAGATGGTTTCTCTAAGTGTTACACGTCGATCTGTCACTGAGATTGGACAGAAAGTATTCCTGTTGGCATTTGATAGAAGATGGTTTCTCTAAGTGTTACACGTCGATCTGTCACTGAGATTGGACAGGAAGTATTCCTGTTGGCATTTGATAGAAGATGGTTTCTCTAAGTGTTACACGACGATCTGTCACTGAGGTTGGACAGGAAGTATTCCTGTTGGCATTTGATAGAAGATGGTTTCTCTAAGTGTTACACGACGATCTGTCACTGAGGTTGGACAGGAAGTATTCCTGTTGGCATTTGATAGAAGATGGTTTCTCTAAGTGTTACACGTCGATCTGTCACTGAGGTTGGACAGAAAGTATTCCTGTTGGCATTTGATAGAAGATGGTTTCTCTAAGTGTTACACGACGATCTGTCACTGAGGTTGGACAGGAAGTATTCCTGTTGGCATTTGATAGAAGATGGTTTCTCTAAGTGTTACACGTCGATCTGTCACTGAGGTTGGACAGGAAGTATTCCTGTTGGCATTTGATAGAAGATGGTTTCTCTAAGTGTTACACGACGATCTGTCACTGAGGTTGGACAGGAAGTATTCCTGTTGGCATTTGATAGAAGATGGTTTCTCTAAGTGTTACACGACGATCTGTCACTGAGGTTGGACAGGAAGTATTCCTGTTGGCATTTGATAGAAGATGGTTTCTCTAAGTGTTACACGACGATCTGTCACTGAGGTTGGACAGGAAGTATTCCTGTTGGCATTTGATAGAAGATGGTTTCTCTAAGTGTTACACGACGATCTGTCACTGAGGTTGGACAGGAAGTATTCCTGTTGGCATTTGATAGAAGATGGTTTCTCTAAGTGTTACACGACGATCTGTCACTGAGGTTGGACAGGAAGTATTCCTGTTGGCATTTGATAGAAGATGGTTTCTCTAAGTGTTACACGACGATCTGTCACTGAGGTTGGACAGGAAGTATTCCTGTTGGCATTTGATAGAAGATGGTTTCTCTAAGTGTTACACGACGATCTGTCACTGAGGTTGGACAGGAAGTATTCCTGTTGGCATTTGATAGAAGATGGTTTCTCTAAGTGTTACACGACGATCTGTCACTGAGGTTGGACAGGAAGTATTCCTGTTGGCATTTGATAGAAGATGGTTTCTCTAAGTGTTACACGACGATCTGTCACTGAGGTTGGACAGGAAGTATTCCTGTTGGCATTTGATAGAAGATGGTTTCTCTAAGTGTTACACGACGATCTGTCACTGAGGTTGGACAGGAAGTATTCCTATAGACATCTTATAGAATATTGGTTCTCAAATGGTAGGGAATTCCCCCCAAGGAGGGAGTTTTAGGGTTTCCGGGGGGGGGGGGGTAATTAAGCTTATTTAAAGAACCGATTACTTGATATTGGTTTTCCCTCCATACTTAACGGTTCTGTACTTATCGCTCTTCTGAAATTCATTTTATAACGTAAGTAGACATGCAAATCACGTTTTATGTAGACGTCTAGACTTGTTCTAGTATGTATTATTAAATTTACCTTCCATTTTTACGTATACTGTGCGTGAAGGGGGCGGGGTTATAAGGAGGAAAAACGAAAAGGGGGGGGGGGTGAATGGCATTCTGAACATATGGGGAAGCGGTGCATAGACCAAATAAGGTTGAGAACCACTGTGATGGAAGATGGTTTCACGAAGTCTGACACAATAGTCTGTGACTCGGGTCTGATAGAATAGTCTGCCACTGGGGTCGGACAGGGTGTTCTGTCAGTTGGGTCTGAGAGAAAGTGTCATACGTGGAGTCACACATGCGCTGTTGTTCCAATGGTCTGATAGGATGTGTCAGTGCGACCTAAGCTAGCTCGAATTGGTTCTATCCATGTCTCTGTAAACAATGTTAGACAGACAAGTGTGGAAGGGAGATGGGATACTCACCTGTGTAACAATCAACCTGTGCCAGTGGGGGAATGTCGGCAGTCCATGTATGCAGCAGGCGTGTCTGTCCTTGGCCGTGGGGTCGGGACATTTGCCGGGGTCGCCATGGAACTCAGCAATGGCCTGGTATCCCTCCACACTTTTGTCATTCTGTGGTGGTGGAAAGTCAATCATTCAGTCAGGTACATGCAAGACACTAGGAGGAGGAGAAGAAAAGAAGACGAAGGAGGAGGAGGAGGAGGAGGAGGAGGAGGAGAGAGAGCGAGAGAGAGAGAGAGAGAGAGAGAGAGAGAGAGAGAGAGAGAGAGAGAGAGAGAAAGAGAGCATGAGGAGAAGTAGGAGGAGAAGGAGAGGGGGAGATGTAGAAGAGCACGAGCCGATGTGATTTAATAAACGACATTACCATGTGCTGGTTATATCCAGATGCTAATGAGAAGCGTGCCGGCTTCGTGGCTTAGAAGTTATGACTTTTCTCCGTAATCTCGCATACTCTCGTAGGTAACGTGATGACGGTGAGAATCAGCAGTGGTTCGAATCGCATCGGTAACTTACGGGGTATGTGAGTCGGCCGCTCAGAAAGCAAAGGCAAACTACTGAGCGTAATCTTGCCAAGAAATCAACATACAGCTGAAAGATGCTGGTGTTGATAGCGATGTCCTGTAAAGATATGCAAAAAAAAAAAAAAAAAAAAAATGAGAAGCGTGCAATGTGACATGACGACTGAAGCTCATATTCGTTCACACATAGACACGTCCTCGCAGACCGCATGTCACCTACAGACACCATGTCGCAGACAGACAAAATGTCACAGACAGACAACATGTCGCAAACAAACATGCCACAGAGAAGACAACATGTCGCAAACAGACAACATGCCACATAGAAGACAACATATCATAGTCTAACAACACGTCACAGACAGCCAACATCACACAGACAACGTCACAGACAGACAACATGTAGGAGACAGATAATATGCCACAGACAGAAAACATGAAACATAGAAAACAACACGTCACAGACAGACAACATGTAACAGTCAGACAGCATGTCACAGAGAAGACAACATGTCACAGAGAAGACAACATGTCACAGGAAGACAACATGTCACAGGAAGACAACATGTCACAGGAAGACAACATGTCACAGGAAGACAACATGTCACAGGAAGACAACATGTCACAAGAAGACAACATGTCACAGGAAGACAAAATGTCACAGGAAGACAACATGTCACAGGAAGACAACATGTCACAGGAAGACAACATGTCACAGGAAGACAACATGTCAGAGGAAGACAACATGCCACAAAGAAGACAACATGTTACAGGAAGACAACATGTCACAGACAACACGTCATAGACAGACAGCATGTCACAGACAGCATGTCACAGACAGGCAACATGCCACAAAGAAGACAACATGTTGCAAACAAACATGACACAGAGAAGACAACATATCACAAAGAGACAACATACCAAATAGAAGATAACATGTCATATGCAGACGACATGTCATATGCAGACGACATGTCACAGACAGACAACATGCCATAGACAGACAGCATGCTACAGAGAAGATAGCATGTCATAGACAAATAACATGTCACAGACAGACAACATCTCACAGGCAGACAACATGCCATTGAAAGACAGCATGCCACAGAGAAGATAGTATGCCATTGACAAATAAAATGTCGCAGAAGACAACATGTCACAGACAGATGTGTCACAGATAGGCATAAACACTACCACACAGACAAAATGTCACAGACAAACCTGAAACTCGTTCAGTCATAAACACGTACAGACAGACACCATGTTACAGACCAATGTTGAAAGTTTTCAGAAATACATAGTTATTGGCAAACACAATGTCACAGACAGACAACATGTCACAGACAAACCTGAGACTTGTTCAGGAATGTCCACTTATTGGCATATTCCATGCCACAGACAGACATACAGACAGACATACATAGCTCGGAATTCTGAGGTTAGTAGGAACATTTTTTTCCAATTTGCCCAATTTTTATTTTCTCTTCATTGCTTTGATTTTATTATCTTTTTATTCTTCTCATTCTGTTGTCACGTCTTAATGTAGTCACAGGAGATCTCCGTGACTATATGTTGTGTTTTGTGTATTTGTTTGTTAGCTTAAAAAGTCGCTTAAAAGTCGACAGGGTCGACTTCATTGCACCGGGTTTTATCCCATATGGCTCGGTCTCTTTCCGCAGCACGGAAAGCGTCGCACAAAGCACGAACTCCGAAGCTTTTTAACGACGACCCACAGGAGTCTCCGAAACATTTAACTCGTAAACCGAAGGGCGCGGCCTGGAATTGAACCAACAACCTTCGGAACACGAGTCAAACGGATGAAGGCTAATCGCCGCAACGTCCTGTATGTGTCGTTATTATGTTATGTAAAGCTGCACTATTTTGTGTCATTTTATATTGTTTACACAGACAGACAACATGTCACACAGAAATACCATGTTACAGACAGTCAAGATGTAACAGACAACATGTCACAGTCATATTCACATGTCACAAACAGACATCATGTCACAGACGCATACCATGTCACAATCAGGCAACATGTCATAGACCAACATTATATCCCAGAGAGGCCACATGTCACAGACGAACCTGAAACTCCTGCAGGGCCTCCCTCAACTGGACAACCTCCTCTTTGGTCAGACGGTCCACGTTCTTGCGCACGGCCACATTCTCGTGAAACTCGTGTTGATGGTCAGGCTCGTTGTGGCCAATAGGCTCTGTTTGTGAACACATGTGTCTGGTTAGTACATACAAAGACTGTTTTTGAGCATACATGTTTTTTTATCATTGAATACATAGACTCCGTTCATGAATATGCATCTCTCATCATTGAATACATAGAATATATTCACATATATAGACTTCCATAGTAGAATACATGGACAGGGTTCACGGACATAGAATTATCATGAGAGAATACATGGACAGGGTTCACGGACATATAATTATCATGAGAGAATACATAGACTGGGTTCACGGACATAGATTTATCAATATATAAAACATAGACTGGGTTCATGGACATAGAATTATCATGATAGAATACATAGACTGTGTTCACTGACATAGATTTATCGTGGTAACATGCATAGACTGGGTTAACGGACATAAGAGTTATCATGATAGAAAACATAGACTGGGTTCACGGACATAGATTTATCGTGATAACATACATAGACTGGGTTAACAGACATAAAATTATCATGATAGAATACATAGACTGGGTTAACGGACATAGATTTATCGTGATAACATGCAGAGACTGTTTTCACAAACATAGATTTATCATGATAGGAAACGTAGACTGGGTCTATGGACGTAGATTTATCATGATATAAAAGTTAGACTGGGTTCATAGACGTACATTTATTATGATAGAAAATATAGACTGGGTTCACGGACATAGCTTTATCATGATAGGATACGTACACTGGTTTCACGGACATTGATTTATCATGATAGGAATCATAAACTCGGTTTACGGACATAGATTTATCATGATAGGAAACATGGACTAGGTTTACGGACATAGATTTATCATGATAGGGAATATAGACTAGGTTTACGAACATAGATTTATCAAGATAGGAAACAGACTAGGTGTACGGACATAGATTTATCATGATCGGATACATAGATTAGGTTCACGGACATAGATTTATAATGATAGGATATATAGTCTAGGTTCACGGACATAGCTTTATCATGATAGGATACATAGAATAGGTTCACGGACATAGCTTTATCATGATAGGATACATAGAATAGGTTCACGGACATAGATTTATCATGATAGGTAACATAGACTCTGTTCACAGAGGTGTCTCGTCGTGACCTACAAGTTTATGAGTGGTATGACTTCTAGAAGTGTATCTGTGATGTTTCTTCTCATTTGTCGAGTTGAATGTTGTGTCCTATTGTATTTGTATATGGTTCTTTGTTGCCTCTCTGTGTTTCTTTGTTGTCTCTGTGTATGGTTCTTTGTTGCCTCTGTGTATGGTTCTTTGTTGCCTCTGTGTATGGTTCTTTCCTGCGTCTGTGTATGTTTTTTTTTTCTCCATACGCCTCTTGTTTGATCGTGTTGCATCTGTTTATGGTTGTTTCTTGAGACTCTTTACATCGCTTCATTGAGCCTGTTTACCGTTCGTTCTTTACATGTGTTTATGGCTATTTGTGTGCCTGTTTATGGTTCATTCTTGAGTTTGTTTATGGTTCTTGATTGCCTCTCTTGTGTATGTTTATGTCTCTTTCTTGCACCTGTTTATGTCTATTTCTTGCACATGTGTATGGTTCTTTCTTGTACCTGTTTATGGCTCTATCTTGACCTGTTTATGGCTCTTTCTTTAAGCTGTGTATGATTCTTTTACACAACAAAGTGCTGGAGTGTGAACGTGTCACAGATGAGACATACAACAACATTACATCGCGTGAGCAAGTCACAGGTGAGACATACAACATTCCATCGTGTGGGCGAACAATAGGTTAGACATACAACAACATACCGTCGTGTGAGCGAGTCACAGGTGAGACATATAACAACATAAGGAATCTGAACGAGTCACAGATGAGATATCAATAACATGTCGTCGTGTGAGCTAGTCACAGCTGAGACATGCTAAAACATACCTCGTGTTAGCCAGTCACAGACGAGACAAACAACAACATGTCGTCATGCGAGTGAATCACAGGTGAGGCAAACAAAAACATACCGTCGTGTGAGCGAGTTACAGATGAGATAAACAACAACATACCGTCGCATGAACGAGTCACAGGTGAAACATGCAACAACATACCGTCGTGTGAACGAGTTACAGGTGAGACATGCAATAACATGTCATCGTGTGAGCGAGTCACATGAAAGACATAAACCAACATACCGTCGTGTGAGTGAGTCACATGAAAGACATACACCAACATACTGTCGTGTGAGCGAGTCTGATGTAAGACATACACCAACATACTGTCGTGTGAGCGAGTCACGGGTGAAACAAACAACAACATACCGTCGTGTGAGCCAGCGGCAGGTCGGAAGCTCACGTATGGGTGAGGCAGAAGACTGGATGGCAACTGGGTACCGTTGACGCTGACGATGTCCGCCTCTACATGATAGCTGCCTTCTAAGGACAGGTTCAGCTTTTCAACGGTGTGTGTAATCTCAAAGAAGAATGGTCTGGGGAAAGCCCAGTCCATCTCTGTTGCTCCTCCCAGGACGAAGAAGTCGCCGGCGGGCAGACATCGGTCATCCTCTTCGTGTTCGTCGTCTATGTCCAGACACACCTGATAGAGACACGCGAGGCACCGATTAACAGTCTTGTCATGGACAAAAATGAGTTAAGACAGATATAGGTTGGTAGAACAGTAGAGTTATAGTCACTCACAACAACCCACAGGACAAGAACAGTAAGAGTTAACAACGAAATGAAGACAAAGCTAACAATACTCAAGGAGCTCACCGGTTCACGGGAAATGTAAGGGTCACAGGTTTCGACATGTGCAAGAGGGTAGCTAGACTCGGCAATAGGGACGCGGACAGCTTAAGGAAGAGACACACACAGACTTCAGGAATACTTCTATAAAAGTCATCGACACAATTGTCAAAGAATCTACAACATAAAACTGACGCAGAGTCCATCCACAGTTTAAATCATACTAACTGTCTGCGTTACACCATAAGCCTTTCCTAGACGTTTTTAAGGGCTATCCCTGTTTACCAGTGGCACCTATTTGCGACGAGTAGTGACTACCGTACCAGCATCAACATAAACACATGGTACATATAGCCATGAACTGACGGTCATTAGCGGAACGGTGTGCAAAAGTCATCCCAGAGAGCGCGAGAACTGCTTGCCTGGCTGATGTTACCGAAATGGTATGCGTTGATATTAATGTTTCCAACTGCCGCTGTGCATTCTGTTAACTCTGTTGGGAACATCGGTGAGCAGAGAACTGTGTAAGTGAGCCATGTGACGAGAGTACTCACCATGAATGGGTCTGCCATCAAAGATACCCTAGACCAGTGGTTCTCAACCTTTTTTGGCCCGTGCCCCCTTCACCATATTTTCAGAACGTCATTCCCCCCTTTCGTATTTCCTACCTAAACATCCCGCCCCGCCCCTACACAGTATACATAATAATGGAAGCTAAATTTAATAGCACAAATTAAAACAAGTCTAGTCGTCCACATAAAACGTGATTTGTGGGTCTACTTACTTTATAAATTGAATTTTAGAAGGGTGAGACAATCAGAACCGTACAGTATGAACGGAAAAACAATATCAAGTAATCGGTTCTTGTATTAACGCGATCTTTAAATAATCTTAATTCCCACCCTGGAAACCCTAAAATTCCCCCCTAGGAGGGAATTCCCCACCGGTTGAGAACCACTGCCCTAGACAAATGACGAGAATAGTAACCGTGAATGGGACTGCCATCACAGATATCCTAGACAAGTGACGAGAGTAGTAACCGTGAATGAGACTGCTATCACATATATCTTAGACAAGTGACAAGAGTAGTCACCGTGAATGGGGATGCCATTACAGATATCATAGACAAGTGACGAGAGTAGTAACCGTGAATGGGACTGCCATCACAGATATCCTAGACAAGTGACGAGAGTAGTAACCGTGAATGGGACTACCATCACAGATATCCTAGACAAGATACGAGAGTAGTCACCGTGAATGAGACTGCTATCACAGATACCCTAGACAAGTGACGAGAGTAGTCATCGTGAATGAGACTGCTATCACAGATATCCTAGACAAGTGACGAGAGTAGTCACCGTGAATGAGACTGCTATCACAGATATCCTAGACAAGTGACGAGAGTAGTCACCGTGAATGAGACTGCTATCACAGATATCCTAGACAAGTGACGAGAGTAGTCACCGTGAATGAGACTGCTATCACAGATATCCTAGACAAGTGACAAGAGTAGTCACCGTGAATGAGACTGCTATCACAGATATAATAGACAACAGTATTTGAGCATAGCCTACGATGGGTAGCGTTGTGGTGTTCTGTTGTGATAATTTGGTGTGTCCAGTGTGTGCCGCGTGGTTACACACCCGCTTCACACGCGTGATCCGGAACTGTTTCCGGATCCGGTCAGGGATATGCACTACTGACGAGCTCAAACGAGGGCGAAACTCGAGTATAGTGCTTCCATATTGACGTGGATAGGCCTTAGGTTCATACCAGAATGCGATCGGCGTTGCCAGTAGTGGGTTGTGCTCAATATTTAAACAGTATTTCACTCAGAAATAGTTTCACATCACTCCGATTTACAACATGGCAGACTTGACGGTCGTTTAATGTGAAATACATCACTGTGTCTGAATTCTCACTGATCAAATCATGACTCCACGCACTGTGTCTAAATTCTCACTGGTCAAATCATAACTCCACGCACTGTGTCTGAATTCTCACTGACCAAATCATGACTCCACACACTGTGTCTGAATTCTCACTGACCAAATCATGACTCCACGCACTGTGTCTGAATTCTCACTGACCAAATCATGACTCCAAGCACTGTGTCTGAATTCTCACTGACCAAATCATGACTCCAAGCACTGTGTCTGAATTCTCACTTACCAAATCATGACTCCACACACTGTGTCTGAATTCTCACTGACCAAATCATGACTCCACACACTGTGTCTGAATTCTCACTGACCAAATCATGACTCCACGCACTGTGTCTGAATTCTCACTGACCAAATCATGACTCCAAGCACTGTGTCTGAATTCTCACTGACCAAATCATGACTCCAAGCACTGTGTCTGAATTCTCACTTACCAAATCATGACTCCACACACTGTGTCTTTATTCACACTGACCAAATCATGACTCCACGCCCTGTGTGTGAATTCTCACTGATCAAGTAAGATGTTTCAATACATATCAAACGGTGCGGCAAAACAGGCTATAAGTTACGTGCAAGTGCGGCGACAAATCCTCGATTTGACATCTGACAACCACTAACCCCGATGTTGACCTAATAGACACCTGGCAAGCACCCACCCTGACTTTAACCCACGTGACAGCTGGCAACAACTCGCCCTGACATTATCCCACGTGACAGCTAGCAACAACTCACCCTGACCTTGACCCACATGGTATCTAGCAACCACTCACCCTGACTTTGACACACGTGATACCTGGCAACCACTCACCCTGACTTTGACACACGTGACACCTGGCAACCACTCACCCTGACTTTGACCCACGTGACACCTGGCAACCACTCACCCTGACTTTGACCCACGTGACACCTGGCAACCACTCACCCTGACTTTGATGTCCGCTGATGCCCCGATGTTGTGTAGACTGAATACAGCAAACGCTCTGTCATGTGACTTCCTCTTCTTGACCTCCTCCACAATCTGGGCGGGGCTCAGCCCGTTCAGTTCCAGAGACTCGTACCTGGTGGGGACAGGTTTCTCATGTTAGCGACAGATGAAACATGGGTGTTGCGCATGTTAGCAACAGGTGACACGGGGGTGTTGCTTATGTTAGCGACAGGTGACTCATGGATTTTGCTTATGTTAGCGACAGGTGACACCGGGGTGTTGCTTATGTTAGCTACAGGTGACACATGGATGTTGCTTACGTTAGTGACAGGTGAAATATGGGTGTTGCTTATGTTATCGACAGGTGATACATGGGTATTGCTTATGTTAGCAACAGGTGAAACATGGTTGTTGTTTATATTAGCGACAGTTGAAACAGAGTGTTGTGTATGTTAGTGACAGGTGAAATATTAGTGCAGTTTATGTTAGCGACAGGTGAAACATGGGTGTTGCTTATGTTAGCGTCAGGTGACACATGGGTGTTGCTTATGTTAGCAACAGGTGAAACATGGGTGTTGCTTATGTTTTGTTGTTGTTGCATATCCCTTACAGGACGTTGCAGTCAACACCCGAATTTTTCAGTTGCTGTTGATGTACTTAGCAAGTATTACGTTCAGTAGTTTGCCATTGCTTTATGAGCGGCCGGCTCACATACCCCCGTAAGTTGCTAGCGCAGCGCGAACCGCTGCCGATTCTCGCAGCTGCTGTTTTCCCCACGTGGATATACGAGATTACGAACAACGTCGCTAACCATTTGGCCAGGGAGACCGGCTTATGTTAGGCACATGTAAACATGCGTGTTGCTTATATTAGATATATGTGAGATAGAGGTGGAATATGTGTTAGAGAGGTAAAACACGCAACATTACGTTAGTTTATATTAGGTGTACGTGAAGTATGGGTGAAATCTGTGTTAGAGGCGTGAAAATAAATTTACGTTAGCGACAGGTGACAAATACATGTAATGTATGTTAGCTACAGGTGATAAATACATGTAATGTATGTTAGCTTCAGGTGACAAATACATGTAACGTATGTTAGCTTCAGGTGACAAATAAATGTAATGTATGTTAGCTTCAGGTGACAAATAAATGTAATGTATGTTAGCTACAGGTAACAAATAGATGTGAATATGTTAGCTCCAGGTGATAAATGAGTGATATTTATGTTAGCTCGAAGTGGAAAATAAGTAATGTTTATATTAGCGACACGTGGAAAATAAGTGATATTTATGTTTGCCACATGTATAGCCATACATGGTGCTTATGTTGTTGACGAATGATACAGGTGTAGCTTATCCTATCACAGGTGACACATGGATGCCACTTATGTAATATAAAAGTGAGCAAATAGATGTAATGTATGTAATATCAAAGTGGAAACATGGATGTTATTTATGCTATATAACGTTGAATTAATAGATTCTAATAACACTTGACACGTTCTAGTGACATGGAAAATGCTAATAACATGTGAATAATTCTAGTGACATTTGACATATTCTAGTGGCATTTAACACATGCCAGTGTCACGTGAACCGTTCTAGTGACATGAAATATTATAGTTACATATGAAAAATACCAGTGACGTGTTACAAATTCTAGTGACATTTACACATTCTGGCGACATTTTAAACATTCTAGTGACATTTACACATTCTGGCGACATTTGAAACATTCTAGTGACATTTACACATTACAATGACGTGTGAAACATTTAAATAACATTTGAAGTGACATGTAAACAATTCTAATGACATTTTACACATTACAGTGACACCTGAAACACTATAGTGACATGCGACACATTCTAGCAAAATTTGAAACATTCTAGTGACATGTGACACATTACAGTGACATATGAAACATTCTAGTGACATGGTACACATTACAGTGACATGTGAAACATTCTAATAACATTTGAAGTGGCATGTGAACCATTCTGTTGACATATAAACCATCATAGTGACATATGAAACATTATAGTGGCATGTGAAACATTCTAGTGACATATAAATCATTATAGTGACATATGAAATATTCTGGTGACATGTTAACTATTCTAGTGACATATGAAACATTACAGTGAAATGTGAAACATTCTACTGACATATAAAACATTATAGTGACACATGAAATATTCTAGTGACGTGTGAAACATTATAGTGACGTGTTACACAGTTTAGTGACATGCGACACATTCTAGTGACATAGTAAACATCATAGCGACATTTGAAACATTCTAGTGACATTTTACACATTCTAGTGACGTGTGAAACACTATAGTGACATTTTAAGTGACATTGAAACATTCTAGTGATATTTGAAATATTATATTGACGTCTTACACATTATAGTAACACGTGAAACAGTCTAGTGACATTTGACATATTCTAGTAACATGTATATTAATGTCACGCCAATCTTTCTTACTGGCAGCTTACGACACATATGAAGGTTCAATGTTATAAAGGTTGACCTTACTGCGATTCCCTGATCGGCCCCGATAAGACATGTACGCTAACGTATGTTAGATCAAGTAAACAAACAAAGAAACATCACAACAATGTGTGGTTTCAGTAACGGAATAAATGCACATAAAATATTCGCATAAAGACAGCTTGTGTGATATTGTGTCATGTTGCTAACTGAACACTCCTACGGAACAAATGCACACAAATATTCACATCAAGATAGCGTGTGGGATATTGTGCCATGCTGCTAACTGATCAATCTTATGGAACAAATGCACAGAAAATATTCCCATAAAGACAGCGTGTGTGATATTGTGTCTTGCTGCTAACTACCTAATCTTATGGAACAAATGCCCAACAACATTAACATCAAGACAGCGTGTGGGATATTGTGTCATGTTGCTAACTGATCAACCTTATGGAACTATTGCACAAACAATATTCGCATAAAGACAGCTTGTGTCATATTGTGTCATGTTGCTAACTTAGCGATCTTATGGAACACATACGCAAAAATATTCACATCAAGATAGCGTGTGGGATATTGTGTCATGCTGCTGACTGAACACTGGAACGAATCTTACTCATATCCGAAGACAGAATAATCCTTGGCCTTGTCGGGGGAGTTGTAGGTCTTTGTCAGCGAGAAAGGGTTCGATGTCCGACTGAATGGCTCCAATGGGCGGTAGAAGCTCTTGACGTCACAGATGGGTGAATTGGCATTCCCACCTGCTAGGAGAAAGTGCAAATAGTCACACAACTACCCGGGATACTAGCGTAACCAGAGAGAAACACCCGTGTTTAACTATGGGCGTATTCACTTACACAATTTCCCAGTCACCTACTCAACTTCATAGTCGCCGACACAACTTCACAGTCACCTATACAACTTCATTGTCACATAAACAACTTCACAACCACCTACACAACTTCACAACCACCTACAGAACTTCACAGTACAGTCACCTACTCAACTTCACAGTCCCCTACACAATTTCACAGTCACCTACACAACCTCACAGTTCCCCACACAACTTCACAGTCACCTACACAATTTCACAGTCACCTACACAACCTCACAGTTCCCCACACAACTTCACAGTCACCTACACAATTTCACAGTCACCTACACAACCTCACAGTTCCCCACACAACTTCACAGTTCCCCACACAACTTCACAGTCACCTACACAACTTCACAGTCACCTACACAACTTCACAGTTCCCCACACAACTTCACAGTCACCTACACAACTTCGCAGTCACCTACATAATTGTACAGTCACCTTCACAACTGTACAGTCACCTACACTACTTCACAGTCACCTACACAACTTGACAGTCACCTACATAACTTCACAGTCACCTACACAACTTCACAATCCCGTACACAAGACTCAGCCTTGCTGCCTACATAGTTGTCTGCTATGATAGAAACCTAATCTTTAATCCCCACTTTCAAGCACTCGTTAAACAAACAGCGAAAAAAAGTCTACCAACTCGCCAAAATTAAACAATTTCCTTGATGAGAACACAAGGAAAATATTCTATACTTCTAACATACAGACACATTGTTACTACTGCTCTACAATCCGGCAATGTTGTTCCAATTCAAGCACAAAGCGACTTTACTCACTCCAAAAACGGGCAATGAGTTTAATTAATAGCAAACATTTAAATTACAATCCTAGCCTGCATAAACGCCTTCAGTTACTACCACTCCGCAAACGCCTGCTTTTCAATAACGCCAAACTAATTCACAAAATCCTACATCGGAATGCCCCATATTACTTTTGGCCATTGTTTAAATATAATGCTAGACACCAAGCGATTAGATATATTACACATTCCGTAGCATAAGATAGGCTTATATAAAACAAGTTTAACGTACTCTGCTGCTCAGCTGTATAACAATCTTCCACAAAAAATCAAAGATATCACCAATCCCTATACATATAATCGCAAATTATACAAACACTATTTCAGTACAGATTACTTTCCCCCTTTAATAATATAAATAGTAATAATAATGATAATAAAACCCTAGTATAACAGTCAGTCCCCTTTTGGTAGACAAGTATATTCCACAAAGTTAATAACAATTGCCTTCTTCTTCTTCTTCAGCGTTCCGAGCCATTGAGGTTCTTTGCTGCAAATACAATCCGTCTCCATTCGTCTCTCTGGTGGACCTTCTCTTGCCAGTCGTTGATTCCAAGTGTTTGTAGGTCTGTACATGTATTATCTCTCCACCGCCTTCTTGGTCTACCTCGGGGTCTACGGTCATTTATTTCCTGAGTGTAAGCGAGTTTTGTTTCCCTATTATCTTCCATTCTTTCTATATGCCCCAGCCATTGTAGTCTATTAGCCTTCATGATACCAGTGATTAGCGGGGACTTAAACAGATCATAAATGTCTTTGTTACTTCTTCTTTTCCACTCTCCACTTTGTGTATCCCTAATGGGTCCAAAGATGCGTCTTAAAATTTTGTTCTCAAAGGTTTGTAACAAGGCTTCGTCTCCTTTCGTTGTACTCCAGGTTTCAGAGCCATACAGCACAACTGGTCTGATCAGTGTTTTGTATATTGTGATTTTGGTGTTACGAGATAGCGCCTTTGATTTTAGTAGATGTTGTAGTGCATAGTATATCTTATTTCCAGAGTTGATTCTAGTTTGTATTTCTTCCCTTATGATGTTGGAGCAGTTGAAGATCGTACCCAGGTATTTGTATGTTTCCGTTCTTTTAATGGTCATATTATCTATTTGTATGTGGCCAGAGTTTCTAGCCATTCCGTCTCTTGAAATTACCATATATTCTGTCTTATCTTGGTTGATAACCAGCCCCATCTGTTGGGCTTTTTCCTTTAAGTGAGTCAATATTTCCAATGTCTTTTGTTCACTTTGCCCTATAATATCTATATCATCTGCATAACCAAGCAGCTTGGATGTTCCTCCAATATCACATTCCTCCTTTACCTTCCTTACAACTTTCTCTAGAGCCAGATTGAAGAGTAGCGGCGATAGTGCATCACCCTGTTTCAAGCCAGATGTTATTTGGAAGGGGTCTGATTTCCTGCCTTTATATGTTACTATATTATAAGTATCTTCCATGCATAGTCTGGTCATGTTGATTAACTTCCTTGGTATTCCAAATTCCTGCATAGCATTCCATAGACTATTCCTATGGACACTATCATAAGCCTTTTTAAAATCCACAAAAATGTTATGGAGATCTCTTTTATATTCCCAATGTTTCTCGGCTATTTGTCGTAAGATAAATATCTGATCTATTGTTGATCTGTTTTGTCTAAAACCCGCCTGGTAGTCACCTAATATGTCTTCTGAATATGGTTTTAATCTATTTAGTAATACTGCGGATAGTATCTTATAGCTTGTGGACAGTAGTGATATTCCTCTATAATTTCCACATTGGAACTTGTCTCCTTTCTTAAAGATAGGTATCAATAATGACTCTTTCCAGTCATGGGGTAATTCTTCTGTCCTCCAGATTTTTATTATTAGTTCGTATAGCTTTAGATGTAATGCATGGCCACCTGCCTTTATAAATTCAGCAGCAATTCCATCAGTCCCAGTTGCCTTATTGTTTTTAAGTCGTGTGATTACATATAGGATTTCTTCAAATGTAGGTTCTTCAATTTGTGGTTCGCATGTTAGAACCTCTTCCTGTGAGAAAATGTTACTTGGAGCTTCACAATTTAGTAATTCAATAAAATATTCTTTCCATGTGTTGCACATTTCCTCATTGGTATTTATCATATTCCCATTTTTGTCTTTTAAACCATATGTGTTTTGTTGGTGCCCTCGTTTCATTGACTTCAGTTCTTTAAAAAATTTTCTGGATTCATTTTTCTGGTGATTAGTTTCCATATCTTTGATTATATTACTCATATATTCTCGCTTCTGCTGTCTGACTATTTTTGTAGCCTCTTTACATTCATTTCTATAATGCTCTTCCTTTTGGATGTTATTGATGTCATTTAACCATACATGTCTGGCATTCTTCTTCCTAAAGACTGCTTCTTCACATTTTTGATTGAACCATCTGTTCTTTCTATGCGTGGTTATCACACCGAGACATTCTTCTGCGGTAGACAATAACAATTGCCTAACCATTCATTAATATTACTGAGTCGTGTAATATTCATTATTGCATTTTATCCATGCCTTTATAATACATATCTTTTATATTGTTGCTGTTCTCAAATGGGGAACGAATGTGCGAATGAGATAGTGTATGAGAGTGATAGAAGAGCAGAATGTTAGATGGGCCTGCGTGCCCAATTCTAAATAATAAATAAAAATATACGTTACATCTAAGCTGATATTTAGAATAAAAATTTATTCAGACAAGGGAAACAGACACTGACTATATTCAGACACGGGAGAGACACACTGGCTATATTCAGACATGGGAGGCAGACCCTGGCAATATTCAGACAGGGGACACAGACGCTGACTATATTCAGGTACGGGAAACAGACGCTGACTATATTCAGGTACGGGAACCATACACTAACTATATTCAGACAGGGAAACAGACACAGATTATATTCAGACACGGGAAACATACACTGACTATATTCAGATAGGGAAACAGGCCATGACTATATTCAGATACGAGAACCATACACTGACTATATTCAGACACGGGAAACAGTCACTGAGTATTTTCAGACATGGGAAACACACACTGGCTATATTCAGTCATGGGAGATACACGCTGGCTATATGCAGATAGGGAAGACAGACACTGACTATATTCAGACACGGGAAATATATAATGACAATATTCAGACATGAGAGACAGACACTGACTATATTCAGACACGGGAAATATATAATGACAATATTCAGACGTAGGAGACAGACACTGATTATATTCAGAAGCGTGAGGCAGACAGTGGCTATGTCCAGACAAGGGAGACAGACACTGACTATATTCAGACACGTGAGGTAGACACTAACTATATTCAGACACGGGAGACAGACACTGATTATATTCAGATACGGGAGACAGACAGTGGCTATGTTCAGACACGGCTTACTCTGAATGCCCCTGATCCTCTGCACCTCCTGGTAGATGGCAAACAGCCGGTCCACGTTGGAATGGTGCAAGTAGAACAAGGGATCGTAGGCGGTGTAGTCCAGGCTGGACACGGAGTACGGGTAGCGACCCCCGACCAGAGAGTGGATGGTGCTGTGGGCCACCTCAAACTGGACCTCGAACTGGCAGTAACTGCTGTACTCGAAGGCATGTAGGACATGCTCGAACAGATCCGTGTGCTCGTCGCCGGAGACCTGGGTGAACAGTAACATCTACAGTTACTCAAGGTTTGATTCACTGAATCACACAACCAGCTTGCTGTGTCAATAGTTACAACTTGATTAATTTATCGTGATAGAATAGTAAATAATATTACATCCGGGACACAACCAGCTCGCTGTGTCAATAGTTAGTTAGCCCCCCCCCCCCCCCTCTTGAGCCCATGGCGGCGCATGGGGCAGAAGTCCTGGCTCTCCATGCCTGGCGGTTCGCTGCTACCTGTTGTAGATTCTGGATGTTTACTTGGCCGTTGAATGAGCCTTCTCTGATGATGGTTCTACGCAGGGTCTCTCTTGGTCTTCCCCGTTTTATTTTCCCTACCGGTGACCATATGAGGGCTGTGTTAACAGTTACAACTTAATTTATCGAGACTGAATAATAAATGATGTTACATCCGGGACACAACCAGCTTGCTGGGTTAATAGTTACAACCTGATTGGTTTATCGAGACAAAAGAATACATGATGTTACATCCGGAACACAAGCAACTCGCTGTGTCAATAGTTACAACCTGATTTATTTATCGAGACAGAAGAATGAAAGATGTTACATCGGGGACACCCCCATCTCGCTGTGTCAATATTTACGACTTGATTGATATATCGAGACAGAAGAAATGAAAAATGTGACATCCGGCACACAACCAACTTGCCAGGTATCTTGATGTAGATGTCGCAGTGTGGGATTGCCCACTATGAATGCCCCAATGGTTTCCTCACGTGAGATCATATATCATACTCGCACATACGTTGACAAATAACAAACGTAGCCATATTGATTTCCTTAACTCTCCGCTAGTCTTCATTAAAAAAAAAAAAACTGCCATTTACTGCCAGTATAATATCTTGCAGTGTATGGCAGAGGGGTCTTTGAGCCTGAGGAATTAAGGCCGCCTGGCTAGTGCAGTCGCCGCGAACTGTGCAGGTTAGGTTTTGGCTCTTGCTTGCTGATACTACGGTCACGTGTTCAAATGTTCTACAGATAATATGCTATTGTTGGCTCTTGTTTGTAGTCACGTGTTCAAAAGTTCTATAGTACATGTACTATTGTTGGCTCTCGCTTGTTACCCCTTTGGTCACCTGTTATAACGTTCTACGGATGCTGTATTATTGTTGACTCCTGCTCGCTGACACTATGGTTAAGTGTTCAAATGTTCTGTAGATTACGTACTATTGTTGGCTCTAGCTTGTTGTTCCTGTGTTCACGTGTTTAAATGTTCTATAGATACTGCACTATTGTTGGCTCTAGCTTGTTGTCCCTGAGGTCACATGTTTAAATGTTCCATACATACTGTACTACTGTTGGCTCTAGCTTGTAGTCACGTGTTTAAATGTTCTATAGATTAAATACTATTGTTGGCACTTGCGCCGTGGACACATGTTCAAGTCGTATGTACTTGAATGCACTCTGAGTGGGAACAGTACTCACGTTCTGATACAATCTTTTGTCCACAGCTCGCGCAGTTTTATAGGTTTTCTTGCCCACGTGAATGTTGCCTTGGTACCAGGCGTTCTTCCTGGTCCTCTCCCCGGCGCTGTCCAGAAATACCCTCTTGCTGACCAGGTCAGGGAGCTTGTGGAGCTGCGGAGTCCAGTCCCAATAGGGCAAACCGATGGACAGACCTGTAGGAGAGAAGGCAGAAAATCAGTAGAACAAACCCTAGACAGATCTGTGGGCGGGAAGGCAGCAAACTAGTAGGGCAAACCATCGGCAGACTTGTACAACACGAGAAAATAGAACAATAGGACAAACCATGGAGAGAAGTGTAGAACAGAACATAATAAATCCAGCTGGACAAACCAAGGATAGATTTGTACGACAGGAAACAAAAGTGTAGTAGGACAAACCATGGACAGACTTGTACGACAGGAGACAATAGAGTAGTAGGGCAAACCACGGACAGATCTGAGGGAGAGAAGACAGTGAAACAGTAGGACTAACCATGGACAGACTTGTGAGAGAGAAGGCAGCAAACCAGTAGGACAAACCATGGACAGACCTGTGAGAGAGAAGGCAGCAAACCAGTAGGGCAAACCATGGACATATTTGTGCAACATGAGACCCCGAAGCAGTAGGAAAAACCATGGACAGATTTAGGCAACATGAGACAATAAAGCAGTAGGAAAAACCATGGACATATCAGTGGGAGAGAAGGCAGTAAAACAGTTGGACAAACCATGGGATGATCTGTGGGAGAGAAGGCAGTAAAACAGTAGGGTAAACCATGGACAGATCTGTGTGAGATAAGGCAATAAAACAGCTGGGTAAACCATAGACAGATCTGTGGGAGAGAAGGGAGTAGAACAGCAAGGCAAACCATGGACATATTTATACAACAGGAGACAATATTCTATATGACAAACCATGGATAGATAAGTACAATAAGAGACAATAGACCAGTGTGACAAACCATGGACATTCGTGTACGACAGGAGACAATAGACCAGTAGGACAAACCATGGACAGACTTGTACAATAAGAGAAATATTCTAGTACGACATACAAGAAACTACTTCACACAGACATTCAATAGACAACTACATCACACAGGCAGACTAGAAACAACTACATCACACAGACATGCAAGAAAAATCAAAATCACACAGACATACAAGAGACAACTATATAACACAGAAATACAAGAAACAACTACAGCACACAGACATACAAAAAACAAGTACACGACACAATAATCTAAGTAAACAACTACATCACACAAGCTTAGAAGAAATCAGTGTATCACATATCTACAGTATCCGACCACTTCAACAAACACCAGACACACAGCTGACCTTTTTCTTTCAGCGCCTGCTCAATCTGGACAGTGAGCAGCCGATGCCAGGTGGGGAAGTTCAGGTCTCCATGGACGCAACAGGCCACAGCCCGGTCGCCATCCTTGCATTGTGGGGGGTAGCCGTGGTAAGCTGCGAGGGCGTCGAAACCTTTGGAGGAGTTGTCGTCGAAGACATCTCGGAGAGCTTTCTGCAGATTGAGGACGTCCTGAGGCGACAGGTGGTCCACGTTCTTCCTGAGCAGGGTCGCCTGACAGACCCAGACCTGTAGACAGACATAGGGTAGTCCTGCGTTATATAGAGACAAGGTAACAAGAACCACAACTTGCCACACACTCTTCTTCAGACAGACATAGGGTAGTCCTGCGTTACATGGAGACACGGTAACAAGAACCACAACTTGACACACACTCTTCTTCAGACAGACATAGGGTAGTCCTGCGTTACATAGAGACAAGGTAACAAGAACCACAACTTGCCACACACTCTTCTTCTCCTCCTCTTCCTCCTCCTCATCCTTCTTCTTCTTCTTCTTCTTCTTCTTCTTCTTCTTCTTCTTCTTCTTCTTCTTCTTCTTCTTCTTCTTCTTCTTCTTCTTCTTCTTCTTCTTCTTCTTCTTCTTTGTCTGCCTCTGCTTCTTCTTCTTCTTCTTCTTCTTCTTCTTCTTCTTCTTCTTCTTCTTCCAGAAACCAAATACTTATATAATAACCCAGGATCACGGACAGGCATGAGTCTCGATATGGAAGTGGCTAACAGGCTGGCCAGATGGCAATGTCGTCACGTGTCATAGCGGAATTCGAAGTCGGACAATATTTTAAAATTAACATGGTCTTCCGGGTCAATCTAGTCTGACATGGTTGCCAGAAAATATTGTGAGAAAACAGGGACCCCAGTGCGTCATTGACAACATCACATATCTACAGCCGGCTGGTCTAGTTATATATGATTATAAGAAGCCTCAACTAGTAGGCAATGGACCTTTACTTTTATTTAATGCAGGTGGACTGTCGAACGTTCGTAACTACCTCCCTAGACAAGATCATGGACAGATTAACTTACAGAAACCACACGCATAAACAAGATTACAGAGGTAACTTACAGAAACTATACGCATAGTCAGATAATAGACAGGTGAATTTACATAAATTACAGCCTAAACAAAATACCGAACTGGTGAATTACAGAAATGATAGACATAGACAAGATTATAAACAAGTGAAACATACAGAGGCTACAAACGACAGTCGAGATAACAGACATATGAACCTACAGAAACTGCAGACCTAGACAAAATAATCGACATATGAGCGTACATAAACTTAAGACCTAGACAATGAACAACATATTCAGCTTGTATTAGATACTCCTATAGCACGTGACTACACAGCTCTCTTCCGGTAAGCCAACATCCGGTTTTCGTTGTCATCATTTGAATATTTCAAACTACTACCGGTGTCATGTCAACTGTAGCTGACAGGCTTGCTTGTGCAGTTATGGTCGCGCAAGAATTCTCTTTCCAGATGGGTTTCTGGGTCGTGTTCTTTTTTTCGTTACCTCGTGCGTTATTTAAGTCGTTCTTTTGTTTGACATGTTCTTGTCATTTATGTAACAACCTTGAAGAGTTTATTTTCTCGCAATACCTCAAAAAGCAACATTTGACTAGGTCCATGGATTCTGAAGTTCGCATGCCCAAGATTGTTTTGAGGTCTATGGTTTCTGCACATTCAGCTGTCCAATATTGTATCTAGGTCTATATAGATTCTGTAAGTTCAGCTGTCCATTATTGTATCTAGGTCAATGGTTTCTACAAGTTCAGCTGTCCAAGATTGTCTCCAGGTGTATGGTTTCTGCAAGTTCAGCTGTCCAAGACTGTATCCAGATCTATGGTTTCTGCAAGTTCGCCTTCCAAGATTGTGTCCATGTCTTTGATTTCCTTAATTTCGCATGTTCATGGTGATATCCAAGGTTTCAGTTTGAGTTCGCCTTTGCTTTAAGATATCTGAATTCACTTGTCCATAGATTTGTCCTTCAAGGCTGTTAATTTCACCATCTCAAGGTCTTATCTATTTTCTTTAGTTTCTGTATCCAACAATGTGAAATATACAAATGCGATATATAAAACATGTTCAATATACAACAATGTGAAATAGACAAATGTGAAATATACAGCGACGGGAAATATACACATACAAAATATGTTTTGCGTATCCTTTTACAGGACTTAGCTGTCAACAGCAGCATCTTTCAGCTGTCTGTTGATCTCTTGGCAAGATTACGCTCAGTAGTTTGCCATTGCTTTCTGAGCGGCCGGCTCAGAATCCGCAAGTCACGAGCGGGGGTCGAACCACCTCAGTTCTCGCTCCGCTGCGAGACTCTGCGTGATAAACGGGATTACAGAGAGAAAGTGTTGTAACCCCACAGCCAGAGAGACCGGCATACAAAATATAGAACATGTAATATATACAACAATTTGAATAATACAATACTGTGAAGTATGCAACATTGTGAGCTATACAATGTGCAAAATATACACCACATAAAATATACAACATGTGAAATAATAAGCAAGATAAATATAGAACATGATAAATAATCAGAATATGATATATGCAATAAGACATGGCAAATAGTCAGCATGTGAAGTATACACCATGTTAAATATACCACACGTCAAAAAATCAATATATAAATTATACAACATATAGAATATACAAGATATGTATATACAACTTATATGATATACAACATGTGAAATATATATCATGTGCAATATTCACATCAAAGAATCAACATGTGAAATATAGAATACGACAAAGAATCAACATGTGAAACACACAACTGTTGTTTGTTATTGATGTGGTGGAATTCCAACTATTATGGGAACATTTATAAAGTGTTGGAATTCTCTATTTCAAAACTGCCTGTCAGCAACTAGTAAGTTAATTCTTGCTGATATCATTATCTTATATTCTAGGTATTGCTATATTACATACTCTGCATGTTATTGCATCTCATATTATATAGGTTGTATATCATAATCTGTGAGTATTTCTATCTCATAGTCTGTGGGTTGTTCTATCTCATAGTCTGTGGGTTGTTCTATCTCATAGTCTGTGGGTTGTTCTATCTCATAGTCTGTGGGTTGTTCTATCTCATAGTCTGTGGGTTGTTCTATCTCATAGTCTGTGGGTTGTTCTATCTCATAGTCTGGTTGTTGTTCTATCTCATAGTCTGTGGGTTGTTCTATCTCATAGTCTGGTTGTTGTTATATCTCATAGTCTGTGTGGTGTTATATCTTATATTCTATGTGTTGTTATATCTCATAGTCTGTGTGTTTTTGTACCTACTATTCTATGTGTTGTTGTATTTCCTTTTCTGTGTGTTGTTGTATCTCATATCCTATGCCATGTTATTATCTCATATTCTATAAGTTATTATATATGCGCGCGCGTGTGTGTGTGTGTGTGTGTGTGTGTGTGTGTGTGTGTGTGTGTGTGTGTGTGCGCGCGTGCGACGTTATTTATATTCTATATAATTTTAGTATCTTATAATCTATATGGTGTTATATTCTTTCATCTATATCTTGTTATTATTTCAGATTTTTTTAAATGTTGTTATTATCGTATAGTATATGTGGCATTATCACATATTCTATATGCAGTTATTATCTCATATTCAATAGGTTGTTATTATCTTATATAATATGTTGTTATTCTCTCATATTATACTTTCTGCTATTATTTCATATTTTATATGTTGTTATTATCTCAGATTACACATACTGCTAACATATGGTCTCTAAATTCAACCCAGGCTTTGTGTTATGGTGAGATAACCCCATGTTATAAACCATCGTCAGTAATGACAACAAGATGCCAGTCAAAAACAGACTGCTATTATCTCACATTCGACGTGGTACTATCTCAATTTCTTTATGTTGTTATTATTTCATTGTCTATATGTTGTTATTATCTCATATACTATATGTTGTTATTATCTCACAGCTTATGTGTTGTTATTATTTCATATTCTACAAGTTGTTAGTTAGTATCCTACATTCGATATGTTGTTATTATCTAAGATTCTACATTTTGTTATTATCTCATGTTCTATATGCTGTTATAATCTAATATTCTATATCGTGTTCGTATCTCAGATGCTACGTGCTGTTATTATATCTTTTTCTATATGTTATCATTATCTCATATTCTTTATGTTGTTGTTATTTTATATTCTATATGTTGCTATTATTTCATATTTTACGTGTTGTTATTATCACATATTATATATGTTGTTATTATTGCATATTCTATTTTGTTATTATTTCATATTCTTTATATTGTTATTGTCTGATTTTCTCATAATCATAATGTGCCATGCCGACAATCATGGGCGATCATGTTGATATTATCCCATATTCTAAATGTTGATATTATCCCATAATCTACATGTTGATATCATCCCATATTCAACATGTTGATAAATCACATATCCTCGTTTTATTAACTCATAATCTAAGTATTGTAACTTTCTCATATACTAGGTGTTGTTAATACCAATTTTCTACATATTGATATTAACCCATATTTTACACATTGATATTATCCCATATTGTACACATTGATATTATCACATATTGTACACTTTGATATTGTCCCATATTCTAAACATTGATCTCATCTCATTTTGTCTTATCATGTTCCTCTTGTACCTTGCGGTGTCGAGGTGAAGTATAAACATCGTGAGAGTGCCCGCTTATGGGCTTCATATATCGATATTCCCAAGGTCTCTGCCATTTTCTCTGTCCATCGTTTACGTAATCGGCCTCTTCCTCTGCTTCCATTTGGTCCGTACATCATTGCTTGTTGTGGTATACTGTTAGTTGTTAATCTACTTGCATGGCCAAACCCTTTTACTTCCTGCCTTCTAATAACATCTTTCGCTGCTATAACCCCGACTTTAGTCCCGATTTCTTCATTTCTGATCTGATCTATTCTTGATACATTGAGTATTCTTCTCAGAAATCTAATTTCTGTTGTTGTAATGTTTCTGTTCTCGTTTTCTGTCATTGTCCAGGTTTGGCATTGGTGGCATAAAGTTGGTAGGAAAATTGTGTTGTAAAGTGCTTTCTTAGTAACTATTGATACATGTTTATTTTTTAGTATTTTTGCCATTTGTCCAATGAGTGGTTTGCCTTATTGCATCTATTTTCAATCTCGTCTTCTGATGTGCCATCTGATGACACCACACTTCCCTTGTTCTTGACACTCGTTTCTTGATTCAGGGGATGTTCGTTTAGGTGAATTGTTGTTGTTTTTTTTCTTCTTTAGTTATAGTCAATACCTCTGTTTTACTTGTGCTAATTTTCATGTTATGTTCCCACCACATTTCGTTTAGACTATTCATGTGGTCATGTAATTCAGCTTCTGATTTTGCTACTTGTGCTTGGTCGTCTGCAAACAGGAGTTCTCTAATGGTTAGATTTGCAGATGGTTCTTCTTTTGTGTTCTCGCCATGCGGTATTCTTGCGGTCTCTGTTTGTCTGGTTTCTTTAAATATGTTGTCTATATAGGTTATGAACAAGAGACATTGATATTATCCCATATTGTACACATTGATGTTATACCACATTGTACATGTTGATATTATCCCATAGTGTACACAATGATATTAACCCATAATCTCCACATTGATGTTATCTCATATTGTACACATTGACATTATCCCATATTCTACATATTGATATTATCCCATATTCTACACTTTGATATTATCCCACATTCTACAAATTGATCATTCATTCAGTAGCATGTCCTTTGCATAACCTCACTCCCATAACAACCTTCCGGAAAACCTCTCGATCATAAGCAAGATGTCCTGCGTCTGATACACCCATCTGGAGATCATCCGCCATATCCTGCACCCATCTTCTCTTTGGCCTTCCTCTTCCTCTCTTCCCAGGCAAATACCCCTTCATTATTGTTCTCTCCAAACTTTCGTGACGTTTCAAGTGACCAAAATATTTCAATTTTCTGTGTTTTATCGTCTTCAATAGCCAATCTTCTTCAATATTCATCTCTTGAAGTATGGATGCATTTGTTCTTTTCTGTACCCAAGATATTCTTAGAACCCGTTTATAACATTTATATTCAAAGGCATTTATGCGCTGATCAGCTTGTTTAGTAAGTGTCCAGGTCTACAGACGTATGTTGCAATGGGAAAGATGCACGCTCTTAAAAATCTAATTGTTGTAGTTCTATCTGTCCCACTCCATAATTTATTCAGTTGTTTTAATCTTTGAAGAGCAACTGATAGTCGCCGTTTACTTTCTTTCATTGTGTCACCGTTATTGGTAATCAATGACACAAGATATTCGACAATTTCCACCATCTCCAATATTTCCTCATTAACACACATTTCTTAGTAGTTTTATCAGTATGCATTATCTTTGTTTTTTCTATGTTAGGATATAAGTTGTGATTTTCACTATTTCTTTGGGTTGAGGTTATTAGGTATTTCTTTGCCATTCTGTGTTGTGGATAGCATTACTGTATCATTAGCATATCGAATCTCTGGTATGTCATGACCACCGATATTGCATCATATAGCTCCCTGTTTATATCATCTCTTACATTCCTCATTATATTTTCGGCCTATAGGTTAAACAAATAGGGTGACAGCACGCAGCCCTGACGGACTCCTTGTCTGATGTCAAACCAATCTGATGTCTCGCCATCTATTCTAACCGCTGCTAGATAGAGCATCTTTATTAGCTGTACTACATGTGATGGAAAGCCCATATTCCTCATGATTTCCAATATTCTACATTTTGATGTTATCCCATATTCTACACATTGATATTATCCCATATTCTACACATTGATATTATCCCATATTCTACATATTGATATTATCCCATATTCTACACATTGATATTATCCCATGTTCTACATTATGATATTAGCTCATAGTGTGCATGTGTATATCATCCCATATTGTAGGTACTGCCATGATCCCATATTCTGCGTGCTATTATTATTTATGTTCGCCTCCTGGCGACTATGTAACTGAAGAAATACAAGAACACTTACTAGAAGTCCCCAAGAAATCAGGAACCACAACTGCGACATTGTGAAGGGTTCCGCGAGACACGGTTGTCGCCCAGTGACTGGACGAGTACACAAGCCTGGCCCCTGGGGGACGCGTTTTATACTCGTCTCTTTCTGTGTTTCTAGGTCAGTCTTGTTGCATAAGTCGGCATGGCGTTTCTAGACCCAAGGTTAGCCAAGGCAAGGAATATCATACTCTGTCGCCACATCGGAGTAAGTTGTGAGCCAGTCTTGTTAAACGTTGTCACTGCACTTTTAAGTTACCGACATGAGTCTTCACGTAGACATCTAATTAACTTCATCGCCTACATGTAGAAATCTCATTAACTTCAGCGCCTGCGCATAGTGATCTCATAAACTTCAGTGACTACACGTAGTTAGTTGCATGTCATTTACATGACGTCGCAGTCAACCTCAACTGTTTGTGCTCTCTTAGCAAGCTTACTTTTCATTAGTTCGCCATTGTTTTCAGAATAACCGGCACTCATACCATTTCGCAAAAGACAACAACACGAGGCGGTTTGTTGCCAAATAGCCTATAGCTGTGTTTGCATCGCGAAATGCGAGATTACGTAACTCTATCCCCACGGAGCATAAACTTCAGCGCCTACACGTAGACATTCATAAATTGCGGCCCCCACACGTAGACGCCTCATAAACTTCCGCGCCTACACATAGACATGTCATAAACGTCAGAGTCTACATGTAAACATGTCATTACTTCAGGGCCTACAAGTAGACACATCACAAATTTCACAGCCTACACGTAGACATGTCATAAACTTCAACGCCTACATGTAACCATGTCATAAACATCAGTGTCTACACGTAGAAGCGTCTCAAACTTCATTGCCTTCTCGTAGACGTAACATAATCTTCAGCGCCTGCACGTAGACGTCTCAAAACTTCAGCACCTGCACGTAGACATGTCACAAACTTCAAAATCTACACGTAGACATGTAATAAACGGCAGCACGTACACGCTGAGGTCTCAAAATTTCAGCGCCTAAACGTAGACATCTCACAATCTTCAGCGCCTACACGTAGACGTCTCAAAATGTTAGCGCCTACACGGTAGACATGGCGTAAACCTCAGCGCCTACGCGTAGACATATCATAAACGTAGCGGCTATAAAGTGCTAGATACTCTTCTCTGCTGCTGTTGCCTTTCATACCCCAGTAGATCACCGGCACCGTACCAGTTCACACCCAACCCGTTGTGGACGTGCGCATGAGTGCTGGCAACAAACAGCCAAACAACCATTGACTAGGACGCACGGCGGACAAATAAACAACACTCAGATACAGGCACGCGTTCCCACTGAAGTCTTCATCAACGGAACAACAAGCACAAGACGACTACAAACATAGTTATCGTCCAACCCAAATGGGTATTTACCTTGATGCCATTGAGGAAAGTGATCACTGAAACAGGAAAGACCATCTGCTACGAGAGCAAGAGGACGCCAGAGAACAAAATGGATTGACGACACCTGGAAAGTGTACAAAGATACGGAATGAAATTATCCAGTGCCACTCATCGGGCGCTGTAGCTTCTATACGTCCTCCACACGACGCTTGACGGTGAAAGTGGAAGATGATGATGCTGATGATCATTGAAAATCTCAAACAAAAATATCCAACCAGAGAGGGTTGTAAGAAACGGAAAAGAAAAGAAGCGAAATGAAAAATAAACACCAAAATACATATTTCCAAACAATACATTAAAAATGGAAAATTTGTAACATTTAAAATCAAAACAGAGGCGCGTGTATCAGTGTGTGCAATAACACACGAATACACAGCAGCACAACTATTCTAGCATTTCTTTATAATTTAAAATCTATATTATTATTATTATTATTATTATTATTATTATTATTATTATTATTGTTGTTGTTATTGGCACCTTTCCGTCTTGACAGACGATAGTTTGGTTCCTTATGCTTCAAAAAGGCTTAATAACTACGACCCATGGCAGTGGCGAGTGTGGCTGATAAGGCCAATTCGTGCTTCAAATGTTTATCCACAGTGGATGCATGTGAAAACATGGTCATTTCCACCATCATGCACCATCTTATGTCTCTCACGCTCTGTGTGTGTGCTTTAACTGCAATAATTTCCTCCTTTGTCTTTATTCCATTTCTGACAGTTGCCCTTCATGCAACACGCTCAGCGGCGCCTTGCTCCCAAAGTGCATTATCAATGCTTGTATCAATCATGTCCCGCTTACACACATCTTTGTATCGTAGTAGAGGCCGTCCCTGAGATCTCCTACCCATCTGTAATTCACCGAAAAAGATGTCCTTTGGTATTCTACCATCATCCATCCTCCTAACATGTCCTATCCATCTAAGTCTACGAAGACTGAGCATGGAATAAACCGTCACACAACCTGATCTTTCCAATACTTCAGTATTTGTGACTTTGTCTTGCCACTTAATACCAAGAATTCTTCGCAGACACCGCATATGAAAGCTGCTTAAACGTTTCTCTTGGTGTGAGTAAGTTGTCCAGGTTTCACTGCCATAAAGAAGAGTACTAAGAAAACAGGCTTGGTAGACGAGGACTTTTGTTTTGGCAGTAAGCTTCCTGTTCTCCCAGACTCTTTTTGCTAACATGTTCATTGTTGTTGATGACTTACCAATCCTGATGTTGATTTCCTGATCTAGGGATAATGTGCTATTTACCCCTGATCCTAGATATGTAAAATGGTCTACTATCTCTAGTTCGGTGTTGTAAATAAAGATTGATGGTACCTGATGTGCACATTGTGACATAATCTGTGTCTTCGTTTTGTGAATTGCTAAACCAAATTCAGAACATGCATTGGAGAATGCAGATAGTAGATGTTGTAATTCTTCCTCAGAGTGGGTCGTAATTGCAGCATCATCCGCAAAAATGAACTCTCTGGTTAGTACCCTCCTAATTTTGGTCTTGGATTTCAATCTCTAAGCATTATAGAGGCCGCCATCTGAGCGTGAATGAATTTATATACCTGCATTCTGATCACGAAAGGCATATTTCAGTAGAAGTGAAAAATATATCCCAAAGAGGGTGGGGGATAGTACACAACGTTGCTTAACTCCACTCTTGATTTCAAACTTGATTATACCTTTCATGCCTGTGTGGAACTATTCCACAGTGGACAGAAGAGTTGGTGGGCAGCCAATCTTCTTTAGTGCTTTGAACAGACCCTCACGACTGACCAAATCGAATGCCTTTGTGAGGTCGATGAAGGCAATAAACAGTGGTTGATTTTGTTACCGACATTTTCCTTGCATTTGTCGCAATGAGAATGTCATATCAATGGTAGACTGGTTCTGTCGGTAGCCACACTGTGATTCGGAGTAGACTTGATCTCCCAGGACTTGAAGTCTGCGCAGAGCAATACTGGCAAATACTTTCCCAACAATACACAGAAGTGAGATACCCCTATAATTGTTGCAGTCGCTCCGATCGCCCTTGTTCTTGTACAGTGTTATGATGCTTGAATCTTTAAAATCCTGTGGGACTTGTGTTTCTCGCCAGCATAGCTCTATTGGCTGGTGGATCTGTAGAGTGAGTGTGTCTTGCCCACTCCTGATTACGTCTATTGGAATCCCATCCTTACCTGGAGCCTTGATAGATGCAAGTTCATTTATAGCACACTTAACTTCTGTTGTGGTGGGAAGTGTGTCCAAGTGGTCAAGAGTTAGCAGGGCCTCTATGGCGTTGAGGGCATCAACCGCTAGCTTGGTCTCACTTGAGTAAAGCTGCAAATAGTGCTCTACCCATCTGTCCATCTGCTGTTTCTTATCAGTGATGATTTCCCCAGTCAAGGTTTTCAGTGGTGCACTTATTTTGATCATTGGACCACAGGCTTTCTTTATCCCTTCATACATGCTTCTGATGTTTCCCTTATCACTTGCGCGTTTGAATGGACTCACATATCATGATCCAATAGTCATTCGCACACTGCCTGGCAGCCTTTTGCACATCCTTCCTAGCTTGCGTCAGCTCACTCAGAGTGTTACGCGTCGTTCTTTCCTTGTTTCTTAAGAGAGCTATCTTCTTTTTATCAATCAAGGGCTGCAGTATTTGGCTGTTTGCCGCAAACCAATCCTGCCTCTTATGATGCACAGTGCCGTAAACCCCTACTGCTGTTTTATAAATAGTTTCCTTAAGTTTACTCCACTTTTCATTTACTGTACAATTTTATGATGTATCAGTGAAAGCGTCTTCAAGTTGCTGTTGAAACTCAAAGCACTTTTCAGGATCGTGAGTGTTAATAATATTAATCCCGGGGCTAGATTTGTGTTTAGCTGTGTAAATTCTCTTTGGTCTCAGACTAACCCTTGCAACAACCAAAGAATGATCTGTATCACAGTCAGCACTGTGGTAAATTAGAGTTAATGATGTATGGTTCAGATGTTGTCTCCGTATGATAATGAAGTCCAGCTGATGCCAATGACCGGATATTGTATGTTTCCATATGACCTTATGCAGCTCATTTGTTTTAAAAAAACAGCAGTCTTTGCCCATTTTCATTCATGCGACTGATGTTGTATTTTCCAAGGCACACTGGCCATGAACTCGAGACCTTGCCCACACGAGCATTGAAATCACCGAGCATATAAATGTAGTCGGATTTTGGAACTGCCTTGATCACAGAGTCTAGCTCCTCATAGAACGTATCCTTCCCATCATCAGAGGAAGCCAGTGTCGGTGCAGATGCATTGATAATGGTGGCAAAACCACAAGAGGTTGCTAAGCGAAGGGATAATAGTCTTTCATTACCTCCAGCTGGGATATCAATCATTCCTAGTATCGAATTCTTCACTGCAAAGCCCACACCATGCTGCTTTTTTTTTTCTGCCTGCCCTCTACCCTTCCAAAAAAAAAGATGCAATTATTTTCCCTGAGTGACCCTTCCTCAGAGAGGCGAGTCTCCCGTAGGCCAGCAATATTAATGTTAAGACGATTGAGTTCAGCATCAATCACAGCCGTTTTTGTCACATCGTCAATATTTGTCAAGTCAGTGGAAAATCCTGGACACGTGGTTCTTACGTTCCAGGTTGCAAGCCGTAGCTTGAAGTTTCTATTTCTCTTTTTATTAGTACGTGGTACAGCCTGCGATTCAGATTTTGTCCTAGCCCCAAGCACCCATTGAAGCAGTCAGGCTGTGGCGGATCAGCACCCAATTGGCCGGGGGATGCCCAGCTTGAGGCGGGCGGTAACTGATCAGTGACACCTGTAGGTGTCTCCCACCGTCAGAGGTAACGCGTGGCGTCCCATGTCTACGGCAATTGACAGGGACTTATAACTAGTAAATGTTACCTCTCGCTTTGATTCCGAGACCGGTTAAGACCAGGGATGGAGTTATTGCCTCTCCATAGCACAAAGCCTGGGCTAAAATATAGAGACCATGTGTTGCCCATGTAGCATGATCCCTCTCTCGGCCTGCCTAGTTCACTCCAGAGGAAAGGTAACACCTATACATCTGGAACAAGACAAGCTGCAGAAGCTGCCGGATCAGCAAAGTAATGCTCTAGCTGTCCGCCTGTCGGAGCTTCGATCATAGACCAGCTGCCAACCAAGGCTTAGGGCCTGGTCTGCACTGCCATGACATTTTGCCTTTAGGTTGCATTTCCTCGCACCAGGATAAGGCTTTTACCCTCCCAGATGCGCTCTTCCGCCCGAAGCAGATGGCACAATGTGGGGTGTCGGGTTTAGTAAGCGCCGCCCAACATTCGGCTCTGACAGAAAGCAGGTAGTACCGTCTACTGTCTTACGGTAGCTCAGTCATATCTGACTAAGACCTGACTTGTAAATTAAACTATTATTATTATTATTATTATTATTATTATTATTAGGTGTTGTTATTTATTAATACACTAAAAGTTAAGTTAGTTGCACATCTTTCACAAGACGTTGCAGTCAACTCCAGAATTTTTGGCTGTGTGTGATATCTTGGTAAGTTTACGTTCAGTAGTTTGCCATTGCTCCTGATCGACCGGCAGCAAGGTGGTCTGCTGCCAAATCGCTCACATCTGTGTTTCGAACGCGGTATGCAAGATTACGAACTGTGTTCGTAAAGCCTTTGCCACGGAGCCGGCAATTAATACCCTAGCACATGTATACTTCCCAATCTCCATACTCTAGCATATGTATACTTCACAAACTCCATACCCTAGCACGTGTATAATTCCCAATCTCCATACTCTAGCATATGTATACTTCACAAACTCCATACCCTAGCACGTGTATAATTCCCAATCTCCATACTCTAGCATATGTATACTTCACAAACTCCATACTCTAGCACATGTATACTTCCCAAACTCCATACTCTAGCACATGTATACTTCTCAAACTCCATACTCTAGCACATGTATACTTTCCAAACTCCATACTCTAGCACATGTATACTTCCCAAACTCCATACTCTAGCACATGTATACTTCCCAAACTCCATACTCTAGCACTTGTATACTTCCCAAACTCCATACTCTAGCACATGTATACTTCCCAAACTCCATACTCTAGCACATGTATACTTCCCAAACTCCATACTCTAGCACGTGTATACTCCCCAGACTTCATACTCTAGCACGTGTATACTTCCCAGACTTCATACTCTAGCAGATGTATACTTCCAAGACTCCATACTCTAGCACATGTATACTTCCCAGACTTCATACTCTAGCACGTGTATACTTCCCAGACTCCATACTCTAGCACCTGTATACTTCCCAGACTCCATACTCTAGCACGTGTATACTTCCAAGACTCCATACTCTAGCACATGTATACTTCCCAGACTCCATACTCTAGCACGTGTATACTTCCTAGACTTCATACTCTAGCACATGTATACTTCCCAGACTTCATAATCTAGCATATGTATACTTCCCAGACTCCATACTCTAGAACGTGATTATTTCACAGAAGTCATACTTTAGCACATGCATATCTCCCAGATGCCACACCCTAGCATGTAGATAGCTCCCAGACGTCCTACCAAGCACATAAATAACTTGCAAAGGACGTGGTCCAAATGCAAAGTAACGCACATAGCTTTTGCTCTACAGTGTTATTATATTAGTGCTCACATGGATATTTTCAGATTAGACACATAAATATAAAAGTTTGTCTCATTATCTCATTACTTATATAGGTTATATATACATATATATATATATATATATATATATATATATATATATATATATATATATATATATATATATATATATATATATATATATATATATATATATATATATTAGGGCTGCAGAAGTTAACGATTGATTAATCGATTAATCGTTAATGTTTTAACGATTAATTTTTGTTTGACGATTAATCGACAACTTTTCTCCCATCACTTATGCAATTGAACCGGATGTCGAAAAATTGTCTGACATTTTAAACATAGTGCTGGAAACACAACCGAGTTGCAAAATTGTACTGAGTCACCATTGTGTAAGCTGCAGCAAGATGTATCAACAAGATGAAACAGTATATTTATTACGCTACAGTCTTCTACAGGTCAGAGAAGCATTAACTGTCTAAATGTCAGATGAAAAGAAGCAATACAAAGGTTCAAAACTGTCAGGTTCAGATTGGGAGAAGATTTCGAAATATGTCAAAGTTTTGAACTTATTCTGTCAGACCACAGTCCTGCTTGGCGGTCAAGATTTTGTTTCATGTAGCTGTGTATTGCCACTGCTATCATCGTTGACAAAGCATATGACTGTACACGATGATGATCCGGGCTACATAGCTACATTTACGGCAGCATGTATTAATGACTTCAGTGAACGTGTAGCTAATATGACAAATATTGAAATACTACAGATTGCAACATCACTTGATCCACGCTACAAATGCCTGAAGTGTTTGTCAAAACATGCAAAAGATGGTCACGTATTGAACAACAAATAGCAGCTGATGTTCATGATGAGCAGATGGAGACTGCTGCAACAAATGATACTGACATTGACAATGAAACTATATGTGAACCAAATGAAGAGAGTATTAAGCTAATTGAGTCTGCAATGGATAAGAAAGTTGCTGAATCGGTTGACCCTTTACACTGGTGGAAACTTAATGAACATCGATATCCAAAATTGGCATTCCTTGCCAAGACCATTCTGTGCATACCGGCTACCTCAGTTCCATGTGAACGATTGTTCAGCTCTGCTGGTTATATTGTTAATAAGACGCGCTCGTCACTTGAAGCAAATACTGTCAACATACTCCTCTGTTTGCATAGTTGGTTATTTGATGGCATATGAACAAGACAATCCAGTGTTATTTCGATTTTTGACAAATACGACTATAATGTGAGTTATATGACTATAATTATTATGCTTTAATCGAAATTAACGATTAAGTAATCGTTAATTTGTCAAACGTTAACTATTAAATCTAAATTAATCGGTCGCAGCCCTAATATATATATATATATATATATATATATATATATATATATATATATATATATATATATATATATATATATATATATATATATATATATATATATATATATATTGTTTGTCCATCAAGAATGATGATGACAATTCGTTTCATCCAGAGATGAAAGTATGGAGCCGTGAGTTCTAAGATGGCTGATACGGCCTATTTTGACTCGAAAGGTTCTTTGACAATGTGGACAAAGAATGCTTGACGTTCCAAAAGGAGGATCTCCTGCAGTGGTTTTTCTGTCTAGCCTTTTCTTCACAACTCTTGCAGTCCTGGTTACTTCAAAAGTTACTGCACCCTTGCGTAATGATATACGCCACGAATTTCGGTCTTTGGCAGCAATCTCCCATGATGAATTCCAAAAGCTCTCAGTGAGACTGTCAGTGTCTTTAAAACGTTTCCTCTGGCCGCCTTGGGAGTGTTTACCACAACGCAGCTCGCTGTAAAAAATTCGTTTAGGGAGCCTGTGATCTGGCATGCGAGTTAAGTGACCAGCCCAGTAAATCTGATTCTTCATTAGTTGAGTGTGGATACTGGGTATAGACGCTTTTTCTAGGACTTCAGTGCCTGGGATCTTGTTTTGCCATTTAATCTTCATTAGCTTTCTATGGCAGACTGTAGGCACAGGCATGTCAGCCTCCGGATCTTGCCCACATATACCTAAGGTTTGTCACACATATACAAGATGTTTGTAACATACATAAGGAGGTGTGTCACTACCAGCATATCCATCTGTCATGTGTTATGCCGATAAGCGTGGGCGGTTATGCTTGCCATCTCACACGATCACCAGAGTCGTGGATCAGCTCTTTGTTCTTGTCTTGACCATTCCACGTGGCCAAACCATCCAGGTATTTACTTCTCGGTCTTCCCCCTAGGTCTCTTCCCTTCGATCTTGCCATTTGTCATTAAGATCCCCAAGTTATTTCTTCTCATAACATGCCCAAAAAATTTTGAGTGTCTACATCAAATGACTCTAATCAGTTATCGATCTTCGTTTGTTTCTTGAAGGACATGTTCATTTGTTTTTCTGTCTGTCCATGGTATTATTTGCATTTCCCCCAGAAACCACATTTCCACAGCGATCAGATGTTTTTCAGCTTGACTGCTTATTGTCCACGCTTTACATCCATACAAAATTACACGTTCTATGTAGCACCTCATGGCTATAGTTTAAAAATTGAGAGAAGAGACAATTTGTTATTCCTGTTACTTCTCCTGGCTAGAGAACAAACATTGAGAGGTCTTTTATTCCTATTGCTTCTCGTGGCTAGAGTACGCACATTGAGAGATGAGACGGTCTGTTATTCCTGTTACTTCTCCAGGCTAGTGTGCAAACGTTGAGAGAAGAGATGGCTTGTTATTCCTCTTTTTTTCTTCTCTCCTCTCTAGAGTACAGCCATTAAGAGAAGAGACGGCGTGTTATTCCTATTACTTCTCCTTTCTAAAGTACAAACATTCAGAGAAGTGTTTTTTTTATTCCTATTACTTCTCCTGGCTAGAGTACGCACATTGAGAGAAGAGGTGGCTGCTATTCTTTATACTTCTCCTGGCTAGAGCACCAACATTTAAAGAAGAGGTATGTTATTCTTGTTATTTATCCTGGCAAACGGAGGTGCGGCTGGTCGAGTGGCTAGAATGCCGAAGTATCCACCGGGAGACCCTGGTTCAAATCCTCAGTAAGGTTTGGAGTGTTTTCTATCGGGGCCAAAAAAGAAAACTCTAACCTGCACAGTTTGCTGCGACTGCACTAGCCAGTCGACTTTAATTCCTCAGGCTCAAGACCCCCCCCCCCCCCCCCCCCCGCCATACATCGCAAGGTACTATATTGACAGGCAGTAAATGACAGTTTGACAGAGTACAAACATTGAGAGAACAGACTGTCTATTATTCCTGTTACTCCTCCTAGCTAGAGTTCAAACATTAGGAGAAAAGACCGCTTGTTATTCATGTTATTTATCCGGCTAGAGACTGGCCATTAGCAGATGTACAACATCGCCCCTTTCCCACCCCTACACCTCGCCGACGGCTGACACCGAAGTGAGTACAAAAGTCGACTTCAGTTTTAAATTTGAAATCGTTCACGAGCGATGCTTCAAGACAGTTCTGAGCAGACCCAGGCTGCTTGCTGTCAGCATGGAGACAGTTAGGCTGCTGTCAGCACGTTGAGTTAAGTTGAGTTGAGCAAAGAACCGATCTCCCTGGCCTAGGTGTTAACGTCTTTCTAGGTAATCCCGTATATTATCGTGAGTACCGCAGCTGCGCAAGATTCGGTAGGGGATCAGGGTACGGGGGGGGGGGGGGGGGGTATGTGAGCTGGCCGATCAGAAAACAATGGCAAACTACTGAGTGTAATCTTGCCTAGCACATCAACAGCAGCTGAAAAATGCTGGTGTTGACTGCAGCGTTCTGTAATGGATATGCAACATAAAAAAGAACCAACATCACTGCACTTAAGACATTCCAATACGCGCTCTGTCCCCTTGTTCAACAGCCAGTGAAGAGTGATACTACTAATCGTACCCAACGCTCTCTCCTTTAAAGTTCTCCTTGTCTTCCCCCTCAGTAATGAGCTTCTCCCAGAACCCCTGTCGATTCCCCATAATATCATTCTGTCCACATACAGGTTCTCTGTTCCCCCACCCTGTCCACCTGGCCCTACAGGTGCTCGACCACCTCCCCATAGTCCATAGGTAATCTGACATCAAGAGGTGCATTCCCGGCCAGCCTATCAGCCTGTGCATTACCCCGCACTAATTCTCACAATCTGTGACCTCTGAAGCGAGGATAGCTATAACACGCGAAACGTTCCTCTCTCCACCCAACCAGGCATACTTGACGTGCCATCTGATCTTTTGTAATTGCCACTGGAGTCAGTCATGTGAGAGCATGCTCCTGGAGTATTAACAAGTCTGACGTGTTGGCCAGACAGTTGATCCTAGTGTAAGCAGACGTCTGACATGCTGGCCAGACAGGTGAGTGCATGATCCTAGTGTAAGCAGACGTCTGACGTACTGGCCAGACAGGTTAGTGCATGATTCTATTGTAAGCAGACGTCTGACGTGCTAGCCAGACAGGTGAGGGCATGATCCTAGTGAGGCAGGCGTCTGAGACAGACAGGTGAGGGCATGATCGTAGTGAGGCAGGCGTCTGAGACAGACAGGTGAGGGCATGATCCAAGTGTAGGCAGTCGTTTGAGACAGACAGGTGAGGCCATCATCCTAGTGTAGGCAGACGTTTGAGACATTTGAGAGCATGATCGTAGTGTAGGCAGACAGGTGAAGGCATGATTCTAGTGTAGGCAGACATCTGAGACGGACAGGTGAGTGCATGATTCTAGTGTAGGCAGACGTCTGAGACGGACAGGTGAGGGCGTGATCCTTGTGTAGGCAGACGTCTGAAACAGTCAGGTGAAGGCATGCTCCTAGTGTAAGCAGACGTCTGATATGCTGACAGGTGAGTGCATGATCCTAGTGTAGGCAGTCATCTGAGTCAGACAGGTGAGGGCATACTCGTGTAGACAGACGTTTGAAACAGACAGGTCAGGGCATGATCCTAGTGAAGGCAGACTTCTGAGACAGGTGAGTGAATGATACTAGTGTAGACAGATGTCTGTGACAGACAGGTGAGTGCATGATCCTAGTGTAGGTAAACGTCTGAGCCAGACAGGTGAAGCATACTTCTAGTGTATGCAGACGTCTGACGTGCTGGTCTGACAGGTGAGTGAATGATCCGAGTGTAGGCAGAAGTCTGAGATATACAGGTGAGAGAATGTGCCTAGTATAGACAGACGTCTGACGTGCTGGTCTGACAGGTGAGTGTATGATCCGAGTGTAGGCAGAAGTCTGAGATATACAGGTGAGAGAATGTGCCTAGTATAGACAGACGTCTGAGACATGTGAGTACATGTTCCTAGTGTAGGAGACATGCACTATATCAGAATAGCTTGTCTCTGTACAACATCTGACAGTCAAACAGCGGCATCCCCCACACAGACGCCATGTCTTCAGCAACAGGTTATGAATGAGAGCCGAAAGTAGGCTAGCAATCATGGCTGAAGTTTTTACAGAATGGAAGAAACAAATGAAGCACATTCATGATTTATGTTTAGTCTGCACTTTGTACTTTCTGTTGATAAGTTGTTCTTTAACGAAATCTGTCAATGACTGGCTCATTGGTGCTGAAACCAACACCACCTTGTTATCAGTGCCAGCAACATCACAACATGACGAACACAAAGGGGAAAAAAACAGCATTGATGCGCAAAACAGAATACATGCTGTGTCAGAGATTTCCCTTGGCCGGGAACATATTACAGAGTTATTGAACCTGTGCCAGCCGCGGCGACCTCAGCATGTACCAGTGCTAGGTCACCGATCCCAGCTGGGAGTGAAGAGTGAGCACATTTCTCGGTTCTAATCTACGATGTTACATAAATATACGACTGTATGTGGAGCACGGGGAAGTGCGCTATACAGAGCCGCACGGACATACATTATCCGTTCATTATAAACATACGACATTGTATGTGGAGCACGGTGAAGTACGCCACGCAGAGCCGCACGGACATACAACATCCTCCGTTCACCATAAACATAATTGCTCACTGGGATCTTTATTCAGTACCACCTTCGTCGTCTTCTTGTTCTTGTTCTTGTTGTACTTGTTGTTCTTGTTGTTGTTGTTGTTGTTGTTGTTGTTGTTGTTGTTCTTCTTCTTCTTCTTCTTCTTCTTCTTCTTCTTCTTCTTCTTCTTCTTCTTCTTCTTCTTCTTCTTCTTCTTCTTCTTCTTCTTCTTCTTCTTCTTCTTCTTCTTCTTCTTCTTCTTCTTCTTCTTCTTCTTCTTCTTCTTCTTCTTCTTCTTCTTCTTCTTCTTCTTCTTCTTCTTCTTCTTCTTCTTCTTCTTCTTCTTCTGTTACAGACACAAAAGTTCTAAAATAAGTAGCCGAAGATTACAGAAAGCCAGGAGCCATTGTAACACCCTGGCAAGCAAGCTCGCCTGTCGGCCTATGATAATCTGTTCGAACACCAGTAAAGGCCGTTTTATGTTTTGAAATAAACCTGGGTTCCAGATCCATATAGGTTAGCAGGAGATATTCCAGACCCACCCAGCCCATACAGGTTAGCAGGAGATATTCAAGACCCACCCAGCCAATACAGATCAGCAGGAGATGTTCTGGGAAAGACAGCCGACCCGTGTGTATTGTCTACTTTGCCCATGGAGGGCCTACTGGTATATACATAGACACAAACACCTCGATGCGTAGACAAAGGCCCTACTGTGTTACTGACTGGACACGGGCAAACTGACCAACAGTGTAACTTCTTAGACAAGATGATGGACAGGTGAACTTATAGAAACTATAGATCTAGACAAGATGATGGAGAGGTGAACTTGCAGAAACTATAGATCTAGAGAAGATGATGGAGAGATGAACTTACAGAAACTATAGATCTAGAGAAGATGGTGGAGAGGTGAACTGACAGAAACTACAGATCTAGACAAGATGAAGGAGAGATGGCACACAGAATCTACAGATCTAGACAAGATGATATAGAGATAACATACAGAAACTATAGATCTAGACAAGATGATGGAGAAATTACATGCATAAACTATAGATCTAGACAAGATGATGGAGAGATAACATACACAATCTATAGATCTAGACAAGATGATGGAGAAATGACATACATAAACTAGAGATCTACACAAGAAGATGGAGAGATGACTTACAGAACTATAGATCTAGACAAGATGATGGAGAGATGACATACAGAAACTATACATCTAGACAAAATGATGGAGAGATAACATACAGAAATTGTAGATCTAGATAAGATGATGAACAAATGAACTTACAGAAACTATAGATCTAGACAAAATTATGGAGAGGTGACATACAGAAACTACATATCTAGACAGGATGATGGACATGTGACTTACAGAATCTACAGTTTATTATGTGTTGTTTATGAATGATCAAACATGTGACAATCTATTGTATGTTGTTTATGAATGATCATAGATAAAACATTCTATTATATTGTTTATGAATGATCAAATATCTTCTTCTTCTTCTTCAGCGTTCCGAGCCATTGAGATTCTTTGCTGCAGATACAAGCCGTCTCCATTCGTCTCTCTGGTGGACCTTCTCTTGCCAGTCGTTGATTCCAAGTGCTTGTAGATATGTATGTATATTATCTCTCCACCGTCTTCTTGGTCTACCTCGGCAACTACCGCCATTTATTTTCTGAGTGTAAGCGAGTTTTGTTTCCCTATTGTTTTCCATTCTTTCTGTATGCCTCACCCATTGTAGTCTATTAGCCTTCATGATACCAGTGATTAGCGGGGACTTAAACAGATCATAAATGTCTTTGTTACTTCTTCTTTTCCACTCTCCACTTTGTGTATCCCTAATGGGTCCAAAGGTGCGTCTTAAGACTTTGTTCTCAAAGGTATGTAAAAAGGCTTCGTCTCCTTTCGTTGTACTCCAGGTTTCAGAGCCATACAGTACAGCATTGTGATTTTGGTGTTACGAAATAGCGCATTTGATTTTAGTAGATGTTGTAGTGCATAGTACATCTTATTTCCAGATTCTAGTTGTATTTCTTCCCTTATGATGTTGGAGCAGTTGAAGATTGTACCCAGGTATTTGTAAGTTTCCGTTCTTTTAATGGTCATATTATCTATTTGTATGGGACAAGAGTTTTTATCTGTTCCTTCTCTTGAAATTACCATATATTCTGTCTTATCTTGGTTGATAACCAGCCCCATCTGTTGGTCTTTTTCCTTTAAGTGAGTCAATATTTCCAATGTCTTTCGTTCATTTTCCCCTATAATATCTATATCATCTGCATAACCAAGCAGCTTGGTTGTTCCTCCAATATCACATTCCTCCTTGACCCCCCTTACAACTTTCTCTAGAGCCAGATTGAAGAGTTGCGGCGATAGTGCATCACCTTGTTTCAAGCCAGATGTTATTTGGAAGGGGTCTGATTTCCTGCCTTTAAATGTTTGGTCATGTTGATTAACTTCCTTGGTATTCCAAATTCCTGCATAGCATTCCATAGACTATTCCTATGGACACTATCATAAGCCTTTTTAAAATCCACAAAAATTTTATGGAGATCTCTTTTATATTCCCAATGTTTCTCGGCTATTTGTCGTAAGATAAATATCTGATCTATTGTTGATCTGTTTTGTCTAAAACTCGCCTGGTAGTGACCTGATATGTCTTCTGAATATGGTTTTAGTCTATTTAGTAACACTGCGGATAGTATCTTATAGCTTGAGGACAGTAGTGATATTCTTCTATAATTTTCACATTGGAACTTGTCTCCTTTCTTAAAGATAGGTATCAATAATGACTCTTTCCAGTCATGGGGTAATTCTTCTGTCCTTCAGATTTTTATTATTAGTTCGTATAGCTTTAGATGTAATGCATGGCCACCTGCCTTTATAAATTCAGCAGCAAATTCATCAGCCCCTGTTGCCTTATTGTTTTTAAGTCATGTGATTACATATAGGATTTCTTAAAATTCAGGTTCTTCAATTTGTGGTTCACACGTTAGAACCTCTTACTGTAGGAAAGTGTTACTTGGAGCTTCACAATTTAGTAATTCAACAAAATATTCGTTCCATGTGTTGCACATTTCCTCATTGGTATTTATCATATTCCCATTTTTGTCTTTTAAACCATATATATTGTGTTGGTGCCCTCGTTTCATTGACTTCAGTTCTTTAAAAAAAACTTTCTGGATTCGTTTTTGTGGTGATTAGTTTCCATTACTTTGAATACATTACTCATATATTCTCGCTTCTGCTGTAGAACTATTTTTGTAGCCTCTTTACATTCATTTCTATATTGCTCTTCCTTTCGGATGTTGTTGATGTCATTTAACCATAAATGCCTGGCATTTTGTTTTCCTAATGACTGCTTCTTCACATTTTTGATTGAACCATCTGTTCTTTCTATGCGTGGTTAACACACCGAGACATTCTTCTGCGGTAGATTGAATTGTATTCTTGATGTTCAACCAAGTTTGGTCAACGCTTTTCGCCAGAGGGTTTTGCAGAGTTTCAAGTTTACATTTTATTTCATCTGCAAATTCCTCTTTGATTGTAATTTCTTGTAGTTTTTCTCTGTTATATGTTGGGTGTAATCTTTGCAATTTAGTATAGAAAGCTCTCTTAAGTTTTATTTTAAATTTTGCTCCAACGAAGAAGTGGTCGCTGTGGCACTCAGCTCCTCTATAACTTCTAACTTGTTGTATGTTTGATGCATTTCTATTGTTAATTAAAATGTGATCTATTTGATTATAGGTTCTCTTGTCACATGATTTCCATGTTTGTTTGTGTATATTCTTTCTTTGTAGTCTGGTACTGCTAATCTGCAGTCCTTTGGCTTCTGCCAGGTTGATGACTCTCCATCTATTATCATTTGTAGTTGTTTGTATGCTTTCCATACCGGCCACTTTTTTTTATGAATTTGCTCTCTACCTATTTTTGCATTGAAGTCTCCCAGCACAATCAGGATGTCCTGTTTGGGGGTTTCTTCTATGACATCTTCCAAATCATTATAAAAGTCTTCTTTAAAGTCATCTTCTTTCTCTTCAGTAGGTGCATGCACATTAATCATCGTTATATTTTTCCATTTACCTTTTATTCGTAATTTACTAATTCTGTCATTAACAGCTTTAAAGTTTAGAACGTTCCCCCATAATTCTTTTTTGATGACAAAACCTGTTCCTAATTCAAGTTTATTTTGGGTGTTTCCTTCATATATTACAATCATTCCATTTTGATCTAAAGTACCCTCTCCTGGCCACCTTATTTCGTGAATTGCTGTTATATCCATTTGGTATTCAACTAGCTCCCGGGTTAGTTCTTCAGCCGCTCCAGCTCGATATAGTGTCCGTACATTCCATGTTCCAAATCTCAAGAGTGCTTTAACGTTCCGAGGTCAATGTCCAAATAAGTCAGTCCGAATTCGAGGCTCATGTATCTGTTTCGTCACAAAATGGTTTTTACAAAGGTGGGAATGTTAACCCCACGCTTCAACCCCCAACCTGGAGGACCAGGGTGCTTCTCTTTGTCTGTTCTCTGTCCTTTGACCTGTCCGGCTTGGGAGGCCCTACTGGTAGCTACGCTACCGCCAGCATAGCTCTCAGAGTCATTGAGAAACTCAAGCTCCACCACCACGACAAGGTGGAAACACCATCGGGGGAGGATCAAACATGAGACATTCTATTACATGATGTTTATGAATGATCAAACATGAGACATTATATTATATGTTGGTTATAAATGATCACAGATGAGACAGCGTATTAAATGTTCTTTATGAATGATCAACTATGAGACAGTTTATTATGTGTTGGTTTATGAATTATAAAACATGAGACAGTTTATTATATGTTGTTTACGAATGATCAAACATGAGACATTCTATTATAAGTTCTTTATGTATGATCAAAGATGAGACAGACTAGTCTCATCTCATCTCATCTCATCATGTTCCTCTTGTACCTTGCGGTGTCGAGGTGAAGTATAAACTTCGTGAGAGTGCCCGGTTATGGGCTTCGTATATCGACATTCCCATGGATTCTGTTATTCCCTCCGTCCAGCGTTTACGTGGTCGGCCTCTTCCTCTGTTTCCATCTGGTCTGTACGTCATTGCCTGTTGTGGCATGCTGTTGACTGGTAGCCTACTTGCATGGCCAAACCATTTGACTTGCTGCTTTCTAATAAAATCTAGAGCAGCTTTAACCCCCACTTTAGTCCTGATTTCTTCATTTCTGATCTTATCTCTTCTTGATACGTTGAGTATTCTTCTCAGGAACCTCATTTCTGTTGTTGTGATTTTTCTTTTCTCTTTTTCTGTCATTGTCCAGGTTTGGCATTGGTAGCACAGAGTTGGTAGGAAGATTGTGTTGTAAAGTGCTTTCTTAGTAGTTATTGATACATGTTTGTTCTTTAGTATTGGTGCCATTTGTCCAATGAGTTGATTTGCCTTATTGCACCTATTTTCGATCTCGTCTTCTGATCTGCCATTTGATGATATTATACTTCCTAGGTACTTGAAGCTCTTTACTTGTTTCAAGGGATGTTCGTTTAGGTGAATTGTTGCTGTTTGTTCTTCTTTAGTTATAGTCATTACCTCTGTTTTGCTTGTGCTAATTTTCATGTTATGTTCCCTACACATTTCGTTTAGACTATTCATGTGGTCTTGTAATTCAGCTTCTGATTTTGCTATTAGTGCTTGGTCGTCCGCAAACAGGAGTTCTCTAATGGTTAGATTTGCAGATGGTTCTTCTTCTGTGTTCTCGTCATGCGGTATTCTTGCTGTCTCTGCTTGGCTGGTTTCTTTACATATGTTGTCTATATATGTTATGAACAAGAGAGGGGACAGGACACAACCTTGTCGTACTCCAGATCTTATGGTGAAGGGTTCTGAGTGTCCTCCAGTTACTCTCACTATGCATTCACTGTTGTCGTATAAACTTCTACATAGGTTTGTTAGATGTGTACTCACTCCATATTGTTTAAGGATTTCCCACAGCTTGTTTCTATCTACCCTATCAAATGCCTTTTCTTGGTCAACAAAGGCTAAGTAGAGTGTTTCATTGAATTCAATTGATTTTTCTATAAGTTGTCTAAGAGCAAAAATGGCGTCTGTGCATCCTTTGTTTTTCCTAAATCCAAGCTGCGTTTCGCTTAGCTGGGGTTCTAAAGTAGTTCGTAATCTTTTTTCAAGAATTTTGCAAAATATTTTCCCAGTATGACTCAACAGTGAAATGCCTCTGTATTGTGTGCAATCTCTTTTGCTGCCTTTGTTTTTCCAAATTGGGATAATTATGGCGTTTCCCCAGTCTCGTGGTGTCTGTTGTATATGTTCTTTTTGAATGATCAAAGATGAGACAGCCTATTATATATTGTTTATGAATGATCAAATATGAGTCAGTTTATTATATGTTGTGTATGAATGATCAAACATAAGGCATTTTATTATATGTTGTTTATGAATCGGGGGAGGGGGTGGGGGGCTATATGGCCTCGAGGTATGGTGCCCGCCTCGAGTGCTTGAGGTCACGGTTCAAGCCCCGGTGTGGGCCGGGATTTTTTCACGTGGACTACTAGTAACAATATTTTCCCCTGTCTCTCGTAGTGAGATCGGACGCCCGTGTGTATTGTTGCTCACGTAAAAAATCCCTTGGCAGTTAGAAATCAAAAAAGAGTAGCCTAAAGGCGCTACCTGGCAAAATTTCGAGTTAAAAATCTACCCAAAGTATTTCACAATCCTCGCCGGTGCTACGGAGTTCGTGTACTGAACTGAGATTCTCCGGACTCAGGCTTGAGTTAGGAGTAGAAAGGAGCACTTATGGGTTACACCCGCGTGCCGTGATGTTGATCCGTCGACTAAATTAAACTAAACTAAACTGTTCATGAATGATCAAACATGAGACAGTTTATTATATGTTGTTCATGAATGATCAAACATGAGAAATTCTGTTATATGTTGTTTATGAATGATCAAACATAAGACATTCTGTTATATGTAGTTTATGAATGATCAAACATGAGACATTCTGTTATATGTAGTTTATGAATGATCAAACATGAGACATTCTGTTATATGTAGTTTATGAATGATCAAACATAAGACATTCTGTTATATGTAGTTTATGAATGATCAAATATGAGACAGTCTATTATATTTTGTCTACGAAAACTTTAAAAGACAACAAGGAAACATATAAAAAGTGGTTGGAGAGCAAACAGGAACGTGATTACATAGAATATAGAATAGCGAGAAGACATGTGAATAGAATAGTAAAGGGAGCAAAACAAAAAAAAAAACTGGAAAGGAGGGGGGGGGGGGAGTATGGAGAAACCCTAAATAAAAACTTCAAGGAGACAACTAGAAACTTCTACAAAAAGATAAGTGCAAAGGGAACCAGAGGAGAACCTTCTGACCCAACTGAAATAATTAACAGCGAAAACAGGGAACCAATAAGTGAACAAAAACATATAATAAGATGGAAGCAGTACTTCGAACAGCTTCTCAACATTCCATTAGATGTCACAGGAATTCACGAAACCGACACAGCTGCCACCGAAGAACTAGAGCCAAACATACTGAAAGAAAAAAATTATTGAAGCCTTCAGATTAACCCCACTGAACAAATCAACGGGACAAGATGAAATACCAAATGAACTAATTAAAGCAGCAAGAGAAGTAGGAACAGCATGGCTTAATAGACTATTCAACCATGTTTGGGTAGAACAACTAACACCCCGAGACTGGGGAAACGCCCTAATTATCCCAATTTGGAAAAACAAATTCAGCAAAAGAGACGAAACACAAAAAAGCACACAATACAGAGGCATTTCCTTTTTGCGTTATACTGGGAACATATTTTGCAAAATTCTTAAGAAAAGATTGCGAACTACCATAGAACCCCAGGTAAGCGAAACACAACTTGGATTTAGGAAAAACAAAGGATGCACAGATGCAATCTTTGCTCTTAAACGACTTATAGAAAAATCAATCGAACTTAATGCAACACTCTACTTAGCCTTTGTCGACCAAGAAAGGACATTTGGTAGAGTAGCTAGATACAAACTGTCTGAAATATTTAAACAATATGGAGTGAACACACATCTAACAAACCTATATTGAAGCTTATACAACAACAGTGAATGCATAGTGAGAGCGACTGGAAGACACTCAGAACCCTTCACCATAAGATCCAGAGTACAACAAGGTTGTGCCCTGTCCCCTCTATTGTTCTTTACCTATAAAGACAATATGTGTAAAGAAACCAGCCAAACAGAGACCGCAAGAAAACCGCATGACGAGAACACAGAAGAAGAACCATATGCAAATTACACTATTAGAGAACTCCTGTTTGCGGACGACCAAGCACTAATAGCAAAATCAGAAAATGAATTACAAGACCACATGAATTGTCTAAACGAAATGAGTAGGGAACATAACATGAAAATTAGCACAAGTAAAACAGAGATAATGACTATAACTGAAGAAGAGAAAACAACAATTGTTCGCCTAAACGAACATCCCCTGAAACAAGTAAAGCGTTTCAAGTACCTATTAAGTATAATATCATCAAATGGCAAATCAGAAGACGAGATTGAAAATAGACGCAACAAGGCAAATCAACTCATTGGACAAATAGCACAAACATGTATCAATAGTTACTAAGAAAGCACTTTTCAACACATGTTTCCTACCAACTCTATGCTACCAATGCCAAACCTGGACAATGACAGAAAAGGAGAAAAGCACAATCACGACAACAAAAATGATATTCCTTAGAATAATACTCAATATATCAAGAATAGATAAGATTAAAAATTACGATATCAGGACTAAAGTGGGGTTTATAGCAGCGCTAGATTTTATTCGAAGGCTGAAAGTAAAATCATTTGGCCATGCATGTAGGTTACCAACTAACAATACACCACAGCAAGCAACGATGTACAGATCAAATAGAGGCAGAGGAAGAGGCCGACGACGTAAACGATGGCCGGATAGAATAGCAGAGTCCATAGGAAGCCCATAAGCGGGCTCTCTCCCGCTGTTTATACGTCACCTCGACACCGTAAGGTATAAAAGGAACATGCTGAGAGGAGACATGAGACAGTTTATTATATGTTGTTTATGAATGATCAAAGATGAGACAGTTTATTATACGTTATTTATGAATGAACAAACATGAGACAGTTGAAAGACCTGTGCCTGCCAACAGTCAGTGCGATGTCGCTGACGGTGCATTGTTAAGTGCATCATGCATCCACAGGCAGATGTAACCAGAGCAGCAGCGATAACTGTGTGGTCCGCCACACCGTCACATGGTCGCAGTTATCTCCAGTTTGTGACTATACAATCAGACACTAGGTCACAAAACTGGAGTACCTCATGTAGGCTAATTAGTCTTATGTAACTTTAGACCCAGAGCTGACTGGCGAGATAGGTTACAAGCTGGCAGGCAGGCTTATCACAACCTCAGCTCATGTTCTCTGTATGTGCAGTTTTCACGTGTCCCTGGTCTGCAAAAGGATAAAGATCCATATGTTGAATGGTGCGGCTGCTACATCTGTCAGCTCAACCACAGGACGCATTGTCGAGTTCCATCTGTCAACTCATTCACTGGACACACTTCACTGTAAAATGCCATCTATCGCTGTGCTACATCTTTCAACTTATTTACTTCGCAAATTGCACTGTGACAGCCAAGCTGTATCCCACCAACTGACACTATGACACATCTGTCAACCCATTCGCCACACACTTTGTACTGTGACATGACACCTGACACGATGGCACATCTGATCTGTCAACCTATTCGCTACACACGTCGTACTGTGACATAACACCTGACACGATAGCACATCTGTCAACCCATTTATCCACCGGGCAGACTGCACTGTGAAATGTCACATGACACCAAACTACAATTGACGTGACAATACAACACAACAGAAGAGACCGACATGGCCACGATATCAACGTGATTGTGAATCAAATAAAATGGTTCCAGTAGACTTAATGTCGTTCCATTCACGTCATTGCGGCGTGACACAAGACCTCCCAAGATACGGTCAACCGCCAAATAATCTGACCTATTATCTTGCTTTCTTCTACCCCAGCCACAATGATCTCAGCTCTCCAAACCACCTAGTGGGAGTGTCACTCTCTCATTTGATTCAGTACCGTCTTCTTCACCACTTATTGCTGTTTCGACAATACTCCCACACAGACAACATGGGAACGGCTTGTGTCGAAGCGTCCGCTTGTAACTATGGGTGTCCACCCTTTAGTCGAGCTTTCATTCGATGTTTGGTGCCACTGGAGGCGGCCGTCTCCTGTCTTCCATCTTCTATTAAATTCTTGTCTGCGACTGACCTTATGGGTTCAACCTGAAAACTACCTGCTGACCCGGAAAAAACCTACTAGATAGGCCATCTATTGCCTAGGGTATCTTGCTGTGTAGGACAGCGGAGTCATGCGCTTGAGGAATTAGGGCCGCCTGGCTAGTGCAATCGCCGCGAACTGTGCAGGTTAGGGCTCCCCCCCCCTCCCCTCACCCAACATAAAAAATCCACACTTTACTACTTTAACGAGGATTCGAACCTGGGTCTCCTGAAGGAGATCCCGGCATTCTAGTCAATCGGTCAGCCGCTCTTCGGGTGCCCAGTTGTAATTAGGTTGTGATCCAGTTGTAATCTAGTTGTAATCCAGTTGTAATTTAGTTGTGATCCAGTTGTAACCCAGTTGTGATGCAGTTGTAATCTACTTGCAATCCAGGAGTTATCCGGTTGTAATCAGAATTAATCCGGTTGTAATCCAGTTGTAATCCAGGTGTTATCCGGTTGTAATTCAGATGTAATCCAGTTGTAATCCAGATGTAATCCAGTTGTAATTCAGATGTAATCCAGTTGTGATCCAGGTGTGAACCGTAAAGATGGCTGAATCAGTGACCAAGTGGGATATTGACGCCAAGAAGTAGTGTCCAAGTGGTGTACAGACACCAGAAAGCCACTTTTCGGGGACGTAATCCTGACTTTGTGACATTTTCTCGATTTTCTCACCTGGTGTAATGGCTTGTCACCCAACATCACTCACAAAGATCAACCAAGTTTTCCCACTATTGTCAAGACACATATACACACATACACGTACACAAACACATGCATACAAACTCACATACTGACACAAACACTCAGTCACACACTGACACACACATACACTAACAAACACATAAACTCACACGCATATACACTGACTCACACACACTCAAACATACACACTCACACATTGACACATATATGCACATTCACACAAGGACACACACATATACTCATATATAATCATACACTCTGATACACACATACACAATGACACACATTCATACGTACATTCACACTTACACACACACACTCACACACACACATACATGCAAATGACTGCACGTGATATTGCCTGTTGTTGTAAGTGTGGGAGTGGCCGAACACTGACTAGATCGCCTGTTCTCCGGTCCGGGAATTGACGGCACACTAACTAGATCGCCTGCCATCCCGTCCGGGAATTGACCGCACACTGACTAGATCGTCTGCACTCCCGTCTGGGAATTGACCGCACACTTACTAGATCGCCTGCCATCCCGTCCGGGATGTGACCGCACATTGACTAGATCGCCTGCCCTGCGGTACGGGAATTGACCGCACACTGACTAAATCGCCTGCCTTCCGGTCCTCATAGGGAACAGTATGAGTGAAGCCTCGTATTTGTAGACGGACCGACCCCGCACACATCAGGGGCGTGTCGTAGGCACTTTTCCAATCTCTCTCTCTCTCTCTCTCCCTCTTTCTCTCTCTCTCTCTCTCTCTCTTTCTCTCTTTCTCTCTCTCTCTCTCTCTCTCTCTCTCTCTCTCTCTCTCTCTCTCTCTCTCTCTCTCTCTCTCCGCCTACATCTTGGTTCTCTGTGCCTACCTACTTCACGTGTATTACCAGTGGTTGGATCCTATACAGCCCCAATAACTCAAGCACTGGGCGAGTAGATCCTTAAATATGTTGTATAACAATCAACCATACTGACTATTTCATAGGGTACAGTATGAGTGAAACGTCGTACGTGTAGACCGACGCACTCCGCATACCTCATGTGGTATATCACAGGCACTTTTCCTCTCTCTCTCTCTCTCTCTCTCTCTCTCTCTCTCTCTCTCTCTCTCTCTCTCTCTCCTGTTACATATACTTTGCACATGCCCACATACACTAGCATTTTGTCTGTTGAGGGGTGCCTATGTATGTATGCGCGTTCACACATATCAGTCCACCCAGACTTTAAGACTCGCCCCTGTAATGACACAATGTGGGTTTGGGTACTACCACCTTCAATCTGGCGCGCCCAATACTTCACTAGCACATCCACTGTGATTGCTCAGATGCCCTTGCCAGACCATTGGCCGTCCTCCTACCCCGCCCCCTTCCTTCTATGTGCTCAATGAACCGTAACACCCAGCGCGGGGCATCGGAATACATCGGAGATTGTCTTAGTCACTTGCAGATCCGAACGGTGAGGTGAGTATGCACATTTTCTCTATTAACATTTTTTTCAATTAAACATTTTCTTCAACTAACATTCTTTTCAATTAACAGTTTTTTAATTCTAATTTTCTCTTCATTGCTATCATTTGTCCATGCTTTTGTTCTTCTCGTCCTGTCGTTACCTTCTGATGTAGTCACAGGAGGTCTCCTTGACTATATGTTGTGTTTGTGAATGTGTTTGTTTGCTGATGAAGGCTAATCGCCGGTTCTGTATGTGTCTTAACTCTGTTATGTAAAGCTGCACTACTTTGTGTCATTTTATATTGTTTACACTTTCACAGCTGTACCACAGTTCCACCAAATTTTATTCATAAATTGACCGCACACTGACTAGATCGCCTGCTCTCCGTTCTGTTAATTGACCGCACACTGACTTGATCGCCTGCCTTCCAGTCCGGGAATTGACTGCACACTGACTAGATCGTGTGCCCTCCGTCCTGGAATTGATCGCACACTGACTAGATCGCCTGCCCTCCTGCCCGGGAATTAACCGCACACTGACTAGATCGCTTGACCTTCCGTCCGGGAATTGACCGCACACTAACTAGATCGCCTGCCCTACCGTCCGGGAATTGACCGCACATTGACTAGATCGCCTGCCCTCCGGTACGGTGGTTAAGTGTTCGAACTGTTACGGGATGTGAACAATTGACACGGGTTCCCAGGTCGAATCAGCCGGTGATATGGGAGGTGAGGGTGTGATTGACATGGCATGGGAGGTGAGGGTGTGATTGACATGGCATGGGAGGTGAGGGTGTTGATATTGCTCACGTCACCCATTGAACGCCGATAGAGTCATCAAACATAGAGCTTGCACTATATTGGTCATATCTCCCATCACCGTCTCTGGTGATGGGTGAGAGACGGTGGGGAAGAACACAGGCAATGAATTACCTGTGGATACGGTTTGATCGAAGCCTTGCTTATAATGAGCACATAGACCAGGTGATAACAAAGGCCAAGCGGGGTTTGGATGTGATGCGGGTGATGGCGGCTGCAAACTGTGAGCAGCGCCATCTATGTCTTCTGTACAAGGTGCTGGTCATGTCTGTTTTTAAGTACGCGATGGCAATCCTGACTCTCAGCCGTAAGCAGATAGAAAGGATGGACAGAATACAGAATGAAGCTATGCGCATTATTCTTGGATGTACTAGAGATACAGAATGCAGGGCGATGCGCTACCTTCTTGATATTCCAACCATTGAAGACAGAATACAAGTTTGCAGAGCACGGGCCTACCTCAGAGTTAACGCAAACACACAACATCCACTGCATAGTGAAATTATGAAGGTGAAGGGCAGCAGGTTAAAAAGAGGATGGTCGTGGATGGGTCAAGCCGAAGACATTCTTTAACAGGTGTGTTCACTTGAGGACTTAGAACCTGGCGAGGAGTGGGTACAAGTGCCAACAGATTTCTGTACATCCTTTTCAATTTGCATCCAAGTAGATAGAATAAGCAGACAAGAAAATCCGGCTGCTGTAGAGGCTGAAGTACAAGCGTTGATTTTCGAGAATTCGATAGACGGTGATGCTGTCATCTACACAGATGGGTCGGTCCTCCGACATGTGAGAAGCTCATGGGCCTTAACGGCTCTGGCCGGAGGGAGAATTGTGAAGGACTCTGGTGCTTTTACTGAGACCATAAGTAGCCTGACTATGGAAGTCATGGCAGTAAGTAAAGCAATAACATGGCTCGAGACACAGACATTCACTAGGGCTTGTTTCCTTACCGACTCAATGAGCATGATCGAGAGAATAGAGGTGGGGTGCGAAGAGAATGGTTGCTGTCTCTGGAGCGGTCTCGACTGGCAAAGATTAGTATCATCTTCGTGCCGGGGCATGCGGGAGTACAAGGAAATAACAAGCTCGCAGGTGAGGCTTCGGTGGAGGGCGGACGCGCCATGGACCAGGCTGACATTCTGAATGCTCTACGAGAAGGAAGACTTTTACGTGAACCAAGTGATGACTGTGAATCTACAACCATGGCCAGACTGCGAGAACAGCAATTTAAAAGAGGGGTGCCCAAACAAGAACACTACGAAGGAAGCCAAAGAAGATTGATAAACCAACACAGAACTGGTGTCGTTAGCCGTTACACGCTGCGGGATTTGCTGAGGAGGGGATCCGAGCACTTATGGACCGAAATGTTCGATGTGTATGAGGATGATCTGTCGACTAACTAACTAATTAACTAACTATCACCCATCAAACGCTGAGAGAGTCATTAAAAATAGACCTAGCACTATATTGCTCACACCACCCATCGAGCACCGAAAGACTTATCAAACATAGTGCTGGCACTATATACTGAAGGTACACTATGTGAGTGAGCCCTGTTTGCTGAATGCATACCTGGCATGCCTATAACCATGTGAGTGAGTAATATTTGGTTAATGAATACCTGGCATGTCTCTAACCATGTGAGTTAGTCATGTTTGGTGAATGAATACCTGGCATGACTCTAACCATGTTAGAGAGTCATGTTTGCTGAATGCATACCTGGCATGTCTCTAACTATGTGAGTGAGTCATGTTTGCTGAATGAATACCTGGCATGCCTGTAGCAGTGGAGTGAGCCATAGTCATTTTTGTTGAATGAATACCTGGCATGACTCTAACCATGTTAGAGAGTCATGTTTGCTGAATGAATACCTGGCTTGCATGTAGTCATGGAGTGAGTCATGTTCGCTGAATGAATACTTGGCATGACTCTAACCACGTGAGAGAGTCATGTTTGCTGAATGAACACCTGGCATGCCTGTAGCCGTGGAGTGAGTCATGTTTGCTGAATGAATACCTGGCATGCCTGTAGCCATGGAGTGAGTCATGTTTGCTAAACGAATACCTGGCATGCATCTAGATATGGAGTGAGTCCTGTTGGCTGAATGAATACCTTGCATGCCGCAGACCTGGGGTAGGTAACTTTGTTAGTGTACTGCTGCATCACGGGCTTGGAAGTAATGACCAGGTGCCATTTACACAAAATGACTTAATGACAATGTGACATTTATACACCACGACTAGATGACCAGGTGCCATTTACATAATGATTAGGTGTCATCTAGACACCACTAAGTATTGATCAATAAACATCTAGACACCAAGAAGTAGTGTTCAAGTGGTGTCTTGACACAAAGAAGTAGTGATCAAATGCCGTAAAATGCCAAAATGTAGTGTCCAAGCGGTGTATAGACACCAAGATGTAGTGAACAAGTGGGGTATAGACACCAAGACGTGGTGACATTGTGGGGTATAGACTTCAAGAATTAGTGATCAAGAGAGGTATAGACACCAATAATTAGTGAGCAATTGGGGTATAGACACCAAAATATAGTGACCAAGTGAGGTATAGACACCAAGAATTAATAATAAAGTGTGGTATAGACTCTAGGAATTAGTGACCACGTTGGGTATATAAACAAAGATCAAGTGTCATATAGACTCCAAGAAGTAGCAACGAAGTAGAGCATATTCACCAACAATTAGTTACCAAGTGCCGTATAGACACATCAATAAGTGTCCAAGTGAGGTATAGAAACAAACAATTAGTGACCAATTTGGGTATATACACCAACAAGTAGTGACAAAGTGGTATATAGAAAGCAAGAAATAGTGTCCAAGTGGTTTTTTTTTTTAATTTTAAATTCGCATATCCTTTAACATCAGCATCATTCAGCTGACAGTTGATCTGTTGGCAAGATTACGCTAAGTAGTTTGCAATTGCTTTCTGAGCGGCCGGCTCATTATCCCACAAGTCACAAGCGCGGGTAGAATCGCTTCAAATTCTCGCGCGCTGCGAGACCCTGAGTGGATGAACGGAATTACGGAGAAAGTCGTGTAACCTCTCGGCCAGAGAGACCGGCAAGTGGGGTATAGTCACCAAGAATTAGTGACTAAGTGGGGTATAGACACCAAGAATTAGTGACCAAGTGGGGTATAGACTTCAAGAATCAGTGGCCAAGTGGAGTATCAATCAATCAATCATGTGCCATGCCGGAAAGCGTAGGCGGTCATGACTCGCCATTTCACTCGATCACCAGAGTCGTGGATCAGCTCATTGTTCCTGTCTCGTCCATGCCATGTGGCCAAGCCATCCAGATATTTTCCACTCGGTCTTCCTCTTGGTCTGTTCCCTTCGATCTTGCCAGTTGTCACTAAGTTCTCCAGTTCATTTCTTCTCATAACATGTCCAAAACATTTTGACTGTCTACGTCTAATTTCTCTAATCAATCTACGATTTTCATTTGTCTCCTGCAGTACTTGGTCATTGGTTTTTCTATCTGTCCATGGTATTCTTTGCATTTTCCTCAGAAACCAAATTTCTGCAGCCATCAGATGTTTTTCAGCTTGACTGCACATTGTCCAAGTTTCACATCCATACAAAAGAACCGGCTCTATGTACCCCCTCAAGACTCTTTTTCTCGTTTCAATTGACATCTTTTTATTGGTCAGAATGTTTTTCATCTTGCTAAAGGCTACTTTCGCCATGGCGATTCTTGTTCTAATCTCTTCAAGGCATCTCCCATCAGATGTTATGACTGTTCCGAGATAGCTGTACCGATTCACTTGTTTAAGAATATGTCCATTTACTTGTATATTACATTGTGGTATATTGCCCTTCCTAGTGATGACCATAATCTGTGTCTTCTTAAAATTCAGTTCTAACCCAAGTGTTCACTGTGTGCAACAACCGCATCTACTAAATGTTTCAGGTCCTGCTTATTGTCTGTAATCAAGACTGTATCTTCTGTATATCTAATATTATTGATGTATCGTCCTCCAAATGTTGATTTCTTCAATATCTTCAATATTTCTGAAAATATTTTCCGTGTACAGGGAAAAAAGTTCTGAAGACATTACAAACCCCTGTCTCACACCTCTTTTAATAGGCTGCTATTGACCTACTTCATTTTCAATTCTGATGGCAGCTTGTTATTTCCATTATATGTTTTTTACAAGTCTAAGGTGTTTTCCATCAATTTGTAGATCTTCAAACATCCTTATCATGTCGACATGTCTCACTTTATCAAAAGCCTTTGTGTAGTCAATGAAGCAAAGGTGTAGATCTTTGTTTACTTCTATAGAACATTCAATTACTGTTCTCATTATATACACAGCATTTACTGAACCCTTGCCTTCTACAAAACCACATTGTTCCTCACGTATTTCAGGTTGTATTTTCTTCCTAACTCTTTGCATGATAACCCCAGGCTCCTGATTTCTTTGGGATTGCAATAAATACAGAATTACATAATTCATGAGGTATATCTCCAGTATCATATACACCAAAATATACTGACCAGGTGGGGTATAGACACCAAAAAGTAGTGTCTAAGTGGGGTGTATTCATCAAGAATTAGTGACCAAGTGGGGTATAGACACCAAGAAGTAGTGACCAATTGGGGTAAAGACACCAAGAATTAGTGCCCGAGTGGGGTATAGACACCAAGAATTAGTGCCAAGTGGGGTAAATACACCAAGACGTAGTGACCAAGTGGGGTATATACACCAAGAAGTAGTGACCAAGTGGGGTATATACACCAAGAAGTAGTGTCCAAGTGGGGTATATACACCAAGATTTAGTGACCAAGTGAGATATTGACACGAAGAAGTAGTGTCCAAGTTGGGTACAGACACCAGAAAGCCACTTTTAGGGGACGTAATCCTGGCTTTGTGACATTTTCTCTGTTATCTCACCTGGTATTAACGCTCGTCGCCCTAAATACCTCACAATAAGCAACAACGTTTTCCCACTATTTGTACACACAAATCTAGTCTAACATAAAGTGGGTACGTTGGTCCTGGGTTCGATTTTCATCTGTGCGGACATTGTTAGGTACACAGCCAGACTTACAGAAATATAGATAGACAGTTAGATATAGCGAGAGGTACAGAAATATAGACAGACAGTTAGATACACGGCCAGACTTACAAAAATATGGACAGACAGTTATACACACAGCCAGACTTACAGATATATAGACAGACAGTTAGATACAGCCAGACTTACAGAAATATAGACAGACAGTTAGATACACAGCCAGACTTACAGAAATATAGACAAACAGTTAGATTTACATAAATGTAGACATTCAGATAGATAGACAGCCACATTTACATAAATATAGACAGACAATTAGATTTACATAAATGTAGACATTTAAATAGACAGACAGCCAGAATTACAGAAATATAGACAGACAGTTAGATTTACATAAATGTAGATATTCAGATAGAAAGACAGCCAGACTTACAGAAGCATAGACAGACTGCCAGACTTACAGAAGCATAGACAGACAGTTAGATTTACATAAATGTAGACATTCAGATAAACAGCCAGACTTACAGAAGCATAGAAAGACAGCCAGACTTACAGAAGCATACACAGACAGTCCGACTTACAGAAGCATAGACAGACATTTAGACAAAAGAGACTGGTTCTCGTGTCGAGGTCGTGTGTTGACTGTGTCGTCAGTCAGACACTGGAACATAGACGTACTTATTTCAACGGTCACGTGAGACGGCTAGCCCGACGACAAGGAATGCTTGTTGTCTCAGATAAGTCCAGTATTGTGTGTCCTCACATTTTTGTCTTCAGGCACTGTGACGTACCTGGCATATCTACAGCTCTCATTGGTTGGTGTCTGCTAGATGGTTGCCAAGCTAGTGTCTGACATATCTGGGCTCTCATTGGTTGGTGTCTGTTAGATGGTTACCAAGCTAATGTCTGTCATATCTACAGCTCTCATTGGTTGGTGTCTGCTAGATGGTTGCCAAGCTTGTGTCTGACATGTCTGGGCTCTCATTGGTTGATGTCTGCTAGATGGTTACCAAGCTAGTGTCTGTCATATCTACAGCTCTCATTGATTGATGTCTGCTAGATGGTTGCCAAGCTAGTGTCTGTCATATCTACAGCTCTCATTGATTGATGTCTGCTAGATGGTTGCCAAGCTAGTGTCTGTCATATCTACAGCTCTCATTGGTTGATGTCTGCTAGATGGTTGCCAAGCTAGTGTCTGTCATATCTACAGCTCTCATTGATTGATGTCTGCTAGATGGTTACCAAGCTAATGTCTGTCATATCTACAGCTCTCATTGGTTGGTGTCTGCTAGATGGTTACCAAGCTAGTGTCTGTCATATCTACAGCTCTCATTGATTGATGTCTGCTAGATGGTTACCAAGCTAATGTCTGTCATATCTACAGCTCTCATTGGTTGGTGTCTGCTAGATGGTTACCAAGCTAGTGTCTGACATGTCTGGGCTCTCATTGGTTGATGTCTGCTAGATGGTTGCCAAGCTAGTGTCTGTCATATCTACAGCTCTCATTGGTTGGTGTCTGCTAGATGGTTGCCGAGCTTGTGTCTGACATATCTGGGATCTCATTGGTTGGTGTCTGCTAGATGGTTGCCAAGCTAGTGTCTGTCATATCTACAGCTCTCATTGGTTGGTGTCTGCTAGATGGTTGCCAAGCTAGTGTCTGTCATATCTACAGCTCTCATTGATTGATGTCTGCTAGATGGTTACCAAGCTAATGTCTGTCATATCTGGGCTCTCATTGGTTGATGTCTGCTAGATGGTTGCCAAGCTAGTGTCTGTCATATCTACAGCTCTCATTGGTTGGTGTCTGCTAGATGGTTGTCGAGCTTGTGTCTGTCATGTCTGGGCTCTCATTGATTGATGTCTGCTAGATGGTTGCCAAGCTAGTGTCTGACATATCTGGGGTCTCATTGATTGATGTCTGCTAGATGGTTACCAAGCTAGTGTCTGTCATATCTGGGCTCTCATTGGTTGAGGTCTGCTAGATGGTTGCCAAGCTAGTGTCTGTCATATCTACAGCTCTCATTGATTGATGTCTGCTAGATGGTTGCCGAGCTTGTGTCTGTCATATCTACAGCTCTCATTGGTTGAGGTCTGCTAGATGGTTGCCAAGCTAGTGTCTGACATATCTGGGGTCTCATTGATTGATGTCTGCTAAATGGTTACCAAGCTAATGTCTGTCATATCTACAGCTCTCATTGGTTGGTGTCTGCTAGATGGTTACCAAGCTAGTGTCTGTCATATCTACAGCTCTCATTGATTGATGTCTGCTAGATGGTTACCAAGCTAATGTTTGTCATATCTACAGCTCTCATTGGTTGGTGTCTGCTAGATGGTTACCAAGCTAGTGTCTGACATGTCTGGGCTCTCATTGGTTGATGTCTGCTAAATGGTTGCCAAGCTAGTGTCTGTCATATCTACAGCTCTCATTGGTTGGTGTCTGCTAGATGGTTGTCGAGCTTGTGTCTGTCATGTCTGGGCTCTCATTGATTGATGTCTGCTAGATGGTTGCCAAGCTAGTGTCTGACATATCTGGGGTCTCATTGATTGATGTCTGCTAGATGGTTACCAATCTAGTGTCTGTCATATCTGGGCTCTCATTGGTTGAGGTCTGCTAGATGGTTGCCAAGCTAGTGTCTGTCATATCTACAGCTCTCATTCATTGATGTCTGCTAGATGGTTGCCGAGCTTGTGTCTGTCATATCTACAGCTCTCATTGGTTGATGTCTGCTAGATGGTTACCAAGCTAGTGTCTGTCATATCTGGGCTCTCATTGGTTGATGTCTGCTAGATGGTTACCAAGCTAGTGTCTGACATATCTGGGCTCTCATTGATTGATGTCTGCTAGATGGTTGCCGAGCTTGTGTCTGTCATATCTACAGCTCTCATTGGTTGAGGTCTGCTAGATGGTTGCCAAGCTAGTGTCTGACATATCTGGGGTCTCATTGATTGATGTCTGCTAGATGGTTGCCAAGCTAGTGTCTGACATATCTGGGGTCTCATTGATTGATGCCTGCTAGATTGTTGCCGAGCTTGTGTCTGTCATGTCTGGGCTCTCATTGGTTGATGTCTGCTAGATGGTTGCCGAGCTAGTGTCTGTCATATCTGGGCTCTCATTGGTTGATGTCTGCTAGATGGTTACCGAGCTAGTGTCTGTCATATCTGGGCTCTCATTGGTTGATGTCTGCTAGATGGTTACCAAGCTAGTGTCTATCATATCTGGGCTCTCATTGATTGATGTCTGCTAGATGGTTACCAAGCTAGTGTCTGACATATCTACATCTCTCATTGGTTGAGGTCTGCTAGATGGTTGCCGAGCTTGTGTCTGTCATGTCTGGGCTCTCATTGGTTGATGTCTGCTAGATGGTTACCAAGCTAGTGTCTGACATATCTGGGCTCTCATTGGTTGATGTCTGCTAGATGGTTACCAAGCTAGTGTCTGTCATATCTACAGCTCTCATTGATTGATGTCTGCTAGATGGTTGCCGAGCTTGTGTCTGTCATATCTACAGCTCTCATTGATTGATGTCTGCTAGATGGTTACCAAGCTAGTGTCTGTCATATCTACAGCTCTCATTGATTGATGTCTGCTAGATGGTTACCAAGCAAGTGTCTGACATATCTGGGCTCTCATTGGTTGATGTCTGCTAGATGGTTACCAAGCTAGTGTCTGTCATATCTACAGCTCTCATTGGTTGATGTCTGCTAGATGGTTACCAAGCTAATGTCTGACATATCTACAGCTCTCATTGGTTGGTGTCTGCTAGATGGTTACCAAGCTAATGTCTGTCATATCTACAGCTCTCATTGGTTGGTGTCTGCTAGATGGTTACCAAGCTAATGTCTGACATATCTACAGCTCTCATCGGTTGGTGTCTGCTAGATGGTTACCAAGCTAATGTCTGACATATCTACAGCTCTCATTGGTTGGTGTCTGCTAGATGGTTACCAAGCTAATGTCTGACATATCTACAGCTCTCATTGGTTGATGTCTGCTAGATGGTTGCCAAGCTAGTGTCCGACATGTCTGGGCTCTCATTGGTTGATGTCTGCTAGATGGTTACCAAGCTAGTGTCTGACATATCTGGGGTCTCATTGATTGGTGTCTGCTAGATGGTTGCCGAGCTTGTGTCTGACATATCTGGGATCTCATTGGTTGGTGTCTGCTAGATGGTTGCCAAGCTAGTGTCTGTCATATCTAAAGCTCTCATTGGTTGGTGTCTGCTAGATGGTTGCCAATCTAGTGTCTGTCATATCTACAGCTCTCATTGATTGATGTCTGCTAGATGGTTACCAAGCTAATGTCTGTCATATCTGGGCTCTCATTGGTTGATGTCTGCTAGATGGTTAACAAGCTAATGTCTGACATATCTACAGCTCTCATTGGTTGGTGTCTACCAGATGGTTACCAAGCTAATGTCTGACATATCTACAGCTCTCATTGGTTGATGTCTGCTAGATGGTTGCCAAGCTAGTGTCTGACATGTCTGGGCTCTCATTGGTTGATGTCTGCTAGATGGTTACCAAGCTAGTTTCTGACATATCTGGGGTCTCATTGATTGGTGTCTGCTAGATGGTTGCCGAGCTTGTGTCTGACATATCTGGGCTCTCATTGGTTGGTGTCTGCTAGATGGTTGCCAAGCTAGTGTCTGTCATATCTACAGCTTTCATTGGTTGGTGTCTGCTAGATGGTTACCAAGCTAGTGTCTGTCATATCTGGGCTCTCATTGATTGAGGTCTGCTAGATGGTTGCCAAGCTAGTGTCTGTCATATCTGGGCTCTCATTGGTTGAGGTCTGCTAGATGGTTGCCAAGCTAGTGTCTGTCATATCTACAGCTCTCATTGATTGATGTCTGCTAGATGGTTACCAAGCTAATGTCTGTCATATCTACAGCTCTCATTGGTTGGTGTCTGCTAGATGGTTACAAAGCTAGTGTCTGACATGTCTGGGCTCTCATTGGTTGGTGTCTGCTAGATGGTTGCCAAGCTAGTGTCTGTCATATCTACAGCTCTCATTGGTTGGTATCTGCTAGATGGTTGCCAAGCTAGCGTCTGTCATATCTGGGCTCTCATTGGTTGATGTCTGCTAGATGGTTACCAAGCTAGTGTCTGACATATCTGGGCTCTCATTGGCTGGTGTCTGCTAGATGGTTGCCAAGCTAGTGTCTGTCATATCTACAGCTCTCATTGATTGATGTCTGCTAGATGGTTGCCGAGCTTGTGTCTGTCATATCTACAGCTCTCATTGGTTGAGGTCTGCTAGATGGTTGCCAAGCTAGTGTCTGACATATCTGGGGTCTCATTGATTGATGTCTGCTAAATGGTTACCAAGCTAATGTCTGTCATATCTACAGCTCTCATTGGTTGGTGTCTGCTAGATGGTTACCAAGCTAGTGTCTGTCATATCTACAGCTCTCATTGATTGATGTCTGCTAGATGGTTACCAAGCTAATGTCTGTCATATCTACAGCTCTCATTGGTTGGTGTCTGCTAGATGGTTACCAAGCTAGTGTCTGACATGTCTGGGCTCTCATTGGTTGATGTCTGCTAAATGGTTGCCAAGCTAGTGTCTGTCATATCTACAGCTCTCATTGGTTGGTGTCTGCTAGATGGTTGTCGAGCTTGTGTCTGTCATGTCTGGGCTCTCATTGATTGATGTCTGCTAGATGGTTGCCAAGCTAGTGTCTGACATATCTGGGGTCTCATTGATTGATGTCTGCTAGATGGTTACCAATCTAGTGTCTGACATATCTGGGCTCTCATTGGCTGGTGTCTGCTAGATGGTTGCCAAGCTAGTGTCTGTCATATCTACAGCTCTCATTGATTGATGTCTGCTAGATGGTTTCCGAGCTTGTGTCTGTCATATCTACAGCTCTCATTGGTTGAGGTCTGCTAGATGGTTGCCAAGCTAGTGTCTGACATATCTGGGGTCTCATTGATTGATGTCTGCTAGATGGTTGCCAAGCTAGTGTCTGACATATCTGGGGTCTCATTGATTGATGCCTGCTAGATTGTTGCCGAGCTTGTGTCTGTCATGTCTGGGCTCTCATTGGTTGATGTCTGCTAGATGGTTACCAAGCTAGTGTCTGTCATATCTGGGCTCTCATTGGTTGATGTCTGCTAGATGGTTGCCGAGCTTGTGTCTGTCATATCTGGGCTCTCATTGGTTGATGTCTGCTAGATGGTTGCCGAGCTAGTGTCTGTCATATCTGGGCTCTCATTGGTTGATGTCTGCTAGATGGTTACCGAGCTAGTGTCTGTCATATCTGGGCTCTCATTGATTGATGTCTGCTAGATTTTTACCAAGCTAGTGTCTGACATATCTGGGCTCTCATTGATTGATGTCTGCTAGATGGTTACCAAGCTAGTGTCTGACATATCTGCATCTCTCATTGGTTGAGGTCTGCTAGATGGTTGCCGAGCTTGTGTCTGTCATGTCTGGGCTCTCATTGGTTGATGTCTGCTAGATGGTTACCAAGCTAGTGTCTGACATATCTGGGCTCTCATTGGTTGATGTCTGCTAGATGGTTACCAAGCTAGTGTCTGTCATATCTACAGCTCTCATTGATTGATGTCTGCTAGATGGTTGCCGAGCTTGTGTCTGTCATATCTACAGCTCTCATTGATTGATGTCTGCTAGATGGTTACCAAGCTAGTGTCTGTCATATCTACAGCTCTCATTGATTGATGTCTGCTAGATGGTTACCAAGCAAGTGTCTGACATATCTGGGCTCTCATTGGCTGGTGTCTGCTAGATGGTTACCAAGCTAGTGTCTGACATATCTGGGCTCTCATTGGTTGATATCTGCTAGATGGTTACCAAGCTAGTGTCTGTCATATCTACAGCTCTCATTGATTGATGTCTGCTAGATGGTTACCAAGCTAGTGTCTGACATATCTGGGCTCTCATTGGTTGATGTCTGCTAGATGGTTACCAAGCTAGTGTCTGTCATATCTACAGCTCTCATTGGTTGATGTCTGCTAGATGGTTACCAAGCTAATGTCTGACATATCTACAGCTCTCATTGGTTGGTGTCTGCTAGATGGTTACCAAGCTAATGTCTGTCATATCTACAGCTCTCATTGGTTGGTGTCTGCTAGATGGTTACCAAGCTAATGTCTGACATATCTACAGCTCTCATCGGTTGGTGTCTGCTAGATGGTTACCAAGCTAATGTCTGACATATCTACAGCTCTCATTGGTTGGTGTCTGCTAGATGGTTACCAAGCTAATGTCTGACATATCTACAGCTCTCATTGGTTGATGTCTGCTAGATGGTTGCCAAGCTAGTGTCCGACATGTCTGGGCTCTCATTGGTTGATGTCTGCTAGATGGTTACCAAGCTAGTGTCTGACATATCTGGGGTCTCATTGATTGGTGTCTGCTAGATGGTTGCCGAGCTTGTGTCTGACATATCTGAGATCTCATTGGTTGGTGTCTGCTAGATGGTTGCCAAGCTAGTGTCTGTCATATCTAAAGCTCTCATTGGTTGGTGTCTGCTAGATGGTTGCCAAGCTAGTGTCTGTCATATCTACAGCTCTCATTGATTGATGTCTGCTAGATGGTTACCAAGCTAATGTCTGTCATATCTGGGCTCTCATTGGTTGATGTCTGCTAGATGGTTAACAAGCTAATGTCTGACATATCTACAGCTCTCATTGGTTGGTGTCTACTAGATGGTTACCAAGCTAATGTCTGACATATCTACAGCTCTCATTGGTTGATGTCTGCTAGATGGTTGCCAAGCTAGTGTCTGACATGTCTGGGCTCTCATTGGTTGATGTCTGCTAGATGGTTACCAAGCTAGTTTCTGACATATCTGGGGTCTCATTGATTGGTGTCTGCTAGATGGTTGCCTAGCTTGTGTCTGACATATCTGGGCTCTCATTGGTTGGTGTCTGCTAGATGGTTGCCAAGCTAGTGTCTGTCATATCTACAGCTTTCATTGGTTGGTGTCTGCTAGATGGTTACCAAGCTAGTGTCTGTCATATCTGGGCTCTCATTGATTGAGGTCTGCTAGATGGTTGCCAAGCTAGTGTCTGTCATATCTGGGCTCTCATTGGTTGAGGTCTGCTAGATGGTTGCCAAGCTAGTGTCTGTCATATCTACAGCTCTCATTGATTGATGTCTGCTAGATGGTTACCAAGCTAATGTCTGTCATATCTACAGCTCTCATTGGTTGGTGTCTGCTAGATGGTTACAAAGCTAGTGTCTGACATGTCTGGGCTCTCATTGGTTGGTGTCTGCTAGATGGTTGCCAAGCTAGTGTCTGTCATATCTACAGCTCTCATTGGTTGGTGTCTGCTAGATGGTTGCCAAGCTAGTGTCTGTCATATCTGGGCTCTCATTGATTGATGTCTGCTAGATGGTTACCAAGCTAATGTCTGTCATATCTACAGCTCTCATTGGTTGATGTCTGCTAGATGGTTGCCAAGCTAGTGTCTGTCATATCTACAGCTCTCATTGGTTGGTGTCTTCTAGATGGTTGTCGAGCTTGTGTCTGTCATGTCTGGGCTCTCATTGATTGATGTCTGCTAGATGGTTGCCGAGCTTGTGTCTGTCATATCTACAGCTCTCATTGGTTGGTGTCTGCTAGATGGTTGCCAAGCTAGTGTCTGACATATCTGGGGTCTCATTGATTGAGGTCTGCTAGATGGTTGCCAAACTAGTGTCTGACATATCTGGGGTCTCATTGATTGAGGTCTGCTAGATGGTTGCCAAGCTAGTGTCTGACATATCTGGGGTCTCATTGATTGAGGTCTGCTAGATGGTTACCAAGCTAGTGTCTGTCATATCTTGGCTCTCATTGATTGAGGTCTGCTAGATGGTTGCCGAGCTTGTGTCTGTCATGTCTGGGCTCTCATTTTTTGATGTCTGCTAGATGGTTACCAAGCTAGTGTCTGTCATATCTAGGCTCTCATTGGTTGATGTCTGCTAGATGGTTACCAAGCTAGTGTCTGTCATATCTGGGCTCTCATTGGTTGATGTCTGCTAGATGGTTGCCGAGCTTGTGTCTGTCATGTCTGGGCTCTCATTGGTTGATGTCTGCTAGATGGTTGCCGAGCTTGTGTCTGTCATGTCTGGGCTCTCATTGGTTGATGTCTGCTAGATGGTTACCAAGCTAGTGTCTGTCATATCTGGGCTCTCATTGGTTGATGTCTGCTAGATGGTTGCCGAGCTTGTGTCTGTCATATCTGGGCTCTCATTGGTTGATGTCTGCTAGATGGTTGCCGAGCTAGTGTCTGTCATATCTGGGCTCTCATTGGTTGATGTCTGCTAGATGGTTGCCAAGCTAGTGTCTGACATATCTGGGGTCTCATAGATTGAGGTCTGCTAGATGGTTGCCAAGCTAGTGTCTGACATATCTGGGGTCTCATTGATTGAGGTCTGCTAGATGGTTACCAAGCTAGTGTCTGTCATATCTGGGCTCTCATTGATTGAGGTCTGCTAGATGGTTGCCAAGCTAGTGTCTGTCATATCTGGGCTCTCATTGGTTGATGTCTGCTAGATTGTTACCAAGCTAGTGTCTGTCATATCTACAGCTCTCATTGGTTGGTGTCTGCTAGATGGTTAAAAAGCTAGTGTCTGTCATATTTGGGCTCTCATTGGTTGAGGTCTGCTAGATGGTTGCCGAGCTTGTGTCTGTCATGTCTGGGCTCTCATTGATTGATGTCTGCTAGATGGTTACCAAGCTAGTGTCTGTCATATCTACAGCTCTCATTGGTTGGTGTCTGCTAGATGGTTACCAAGCTAATGTCTGTCATATCTGGGCTCTCATTGATTGAGGTCTGCTAGATGGTTGCCGAGCTTGTGTCTGTCATGTCTGGGCTCTCATTGATTGATGTCTGCTAGATGGTTACCAAGCTAGTGTCTGTCATATCTGGGCTCTCATTGGTTGATGTCTGCTAGATTGTTGCCAAGCTAGTGTCTGTCATATCTGGGCTCTCATTGATTGAGGTCTGCTAGATGGTTACCAAGCTAGTGTCTGTCATATCTGGGCTCTCATTGGTTGATGTCTGCTAGATGGTTACCAAGCTAGTGTCTGTCATATCTACAGCTCTCATTGGTTGGTGTCTGCTAGATGGTTACCAAGCTAGTGTCTGTCATATCTGGGCTCTCATTGGTTGATGTCTGCAAGATGGTTACCAAGCTAGTGTCTGTCATATCTACAGCTCTCATTGATTGATGTCTGCTAGATGGTTGCCGATCTTGTGTCTGTCATATGTGGGCTCCCATTGGTTGATGTCTGCTAGATGGTTACCAAGCTAGTGTCTGTCATATCTACAGCTCTCATTGATTGATGTCTGCTAGATGGTTGCCGAGCTTGTGTCTGTCATATCTGGGCTCTCATTGGTTGATGTCTGCTAGATGGTTACCAAGCTAGTGTCTGTCATATCTACAGCTCTCATTGGTTGATGTCTGCTAGATGGTTGCCAAGCTAGTGTCTGACATGTCTGGGCTCTCATTGGTTGATGTCTGCTAGATGGTTGCCAAGCTAGTGTCTGACATGTCTGGGGTCTCATTGGTTGATGTCTGCTAGATGGTTGCCAAGCTAGTGTCTCACATGTCTGGGGTCTCATTGGTTGATGTCTGCTAGATGGTTACCAAGCTAGTGTCTGACATGTCTGGGGTCTCATTGGTTGATGTCTGCTAGATGGTTGCCAAGCTAGTGTCTGACATGTCTGGGCTCTCATTGGTTGGTGTCTGCTAGATAGTTGCCAAGCTAGTGTCTGACATATCTGGGCTCTCATTGGTTGGTGTCTGCTAGATGGTTACCAAGCTAGTGTCTGACATATCTGGGCTCTCATTGGCTGGTGTCTGCTAGACGGTTGCCAAGCTAGTGTCTGACATATCTGGGGTCTCATTGATTGGTGTCTGCTAGATGGTTACCAAGCTAGTGTCTGACATATCTGGGCTCTCATTGGTTGGTGTCTGCTAGATGGTTGCCGAGCTTGTGTCTGACATGTCTGGGGTCTCATTGATTGATGTCTGCTAGATGGTTGCCAAGCTTGTGTCTGACATATCTACAGCTCTCATTGGTTGTGTCTGCTAGATGGTTGCCAAGCTTGTGTCTGTGCTTCGTTTCTTGTATATATTACCGTTTTCTTGTATCTCACACTTGTATATGTTCGTTATATATTTAGACATGTCTCTTGTGTCCGTTACTTCACTCTTGTATTTCTGTTCAGTATATGTTAATTGCCGACCTCCGTGGCGAAGGTGATATGGACGCGATTCGTAATCCCGCTTACCGCGTTCGAAATACAACTGCGCGCGATTTGGCAGCAGACCGCGTTGCGCTGGGTTTTAACGAATTGATATGGAAGCCGGTCGTTCAGAAAGCAATGGCAAATTACTGAACGTAAACTCGCCTAGACATCAACAACAGCAGTATAATGGTGGTGCTGAAAGCGATCTCGTAAAAGGGATATGAAAATTTTTTTTTAATTAATGAGGAAAATTGGAGGTGCTTGAAAATTTTCAATATCTTGGGTCATTAATTACCAACAATGGTGACACAATGAAAGCAATGAAAAGACGAATGTCTATTGCTCTTCAAAAATTAAAACAACTGAATAAATTGTGGCGTGGGACAGATAGACTTACAAAAAATAGATATTTAAGAACATGCATCGTTCCCATTGCAACATACGCCTGTGAGACCTGGGCACCTACTAAACAAGCTGAACAACGCATAGATGCCTTTGATTATAAATGTTATTGACGAGTTCTAAGAATATCTTGGATACATGAAAGAACAAAAGCATCCATACGTCAAGATCTGAATATTGAAGAAGGTTGGCTACTGAAGACGATAAAACACAGAAAATTGAAATATTTTGTTCACTTGAACCGTCATGTTAGTTTTGAGAGAACAATCATGGAGGAGTATATGCCCGGGAGGAAAGGAAGAGAAAAGCCAAAGAGAAGATGTGTGCAGGATGTGGCAGATGATCTCCCAGTTGGGCGTATCAGACCCGGGACATCTTGCTTATGACCGAGAAGTTTTCTGGAAGGTTGTTATGGGAGCGAGGTTCTGCAAAGGACATGCTACTTATTGAATGAATATGCTAATTTACATTGTACTTGTCTCTTGTATCGATTCATCTCCGTGACGATGCGGTTACGGACGCAGTTCGCGATCCCACATACCCACGCTCGAAACACGTTGCTCGCGATTTGGCAGCAGACCTCTTTGCGTTGCTTTTCTACGAAATGGTATGTGTGCCGGTCGTTCAGAAAGAAATGGCAAACTATTGAACGTAAACTTGCCAGGAGATAACAACAGCAACAAATGCTGGTGTTGACTGCAACGTCCTGTAAAGGATATGCAACTAACATGGTTACTGTATTTTTAATTCACCCCAAGCGAAAAAGCATCCCTTACAGGACCTCATTTGCATTGGTCCAGCAATCACTTCCGGTTAAGTGTTCGGTGGACTGCTGGACCGATCGATGGAAGTTTTGTTAGTTTTTGGGCCCGTCGGAGTACTCTCACGACAGTGAGGGCCCTACGGGCCCAAAAGTACGACGACAGTTCAGATGAGATGGGATGAGATGAGATCGATTACATCTATCTTTTTTTTTTCTCTCGTTCGCTCACTTTGACCTCTAGCGTAGTCCACTCAATGCAACCACTGGTAATAGTTGCTGCCACCAGGGGTGCGTGAACTTTTATTACAAGTATAGTAAAGCTTCGATTAACCGTCACTTGTTTAACCGACATATTCTGTTATCCACCATAGTCTAAAAAACAATTCGTGAGTATAAACAAACAAAGAGACAACTTTAAAATTGTCCACGGATTACTTCGTCGGTAACGGAGGAGTTGAGCTTCATCTGGCGCGCCACAAACTCATCACTAACCAGTCGCTATTGTGTTACATACTGGACTCAGCCTGTGTGTTCGAATGGATGTTTTCTTTCATAGTGCCCTGATTAACGTTTTCGGCATAACGTTACGATAGTGATACTGTTCTGTACTTTTAAGCTGTTTCAATTTCGCCACTTAAATGTAGGCCTAAAGAAGTACAGCTTAAACTCTTTGATTTCATTGTTCTGTAAAATTGTTTTACAGTGGGTGAAAAGCGGAAACGTGTAGTGCTAGGTTTTTGCCAGAAACTTGAAATTATCAAACGTGTGACTACCATTGAAGAAGACATTGATGACGATGAATTATCAGTTCTTAACCAAAAACCCACAATTAACCACTCAGAAGCAGAAACAATTTTATCAAAGTGCATCGACTGGTTTGGAATGCAAGAGGAGGTAAATGCAACACAGATCCTACTTCTGTGTAAGATACGGAACATCGCTACGCAGAAAGCTTGAGCCTGAAAGACACAGAAGGAGATGACAGATTATTTTAAAGTATCGTAGGTGTGTAGAGTTACAATACATTTCTGTATATTACTACTCTTATGTTAAAGTTTTCATTGATTGTTTTGTAAAAATTAAATACAATATGTATGTATTATTCACTTTCAAATGTTCTTATGTTCATGTTCGTCCATAGCCCGTAGTGAAATCACGTTACTGTACATACGTATTAAGCTATTTCTGTTTTACGTCTATTCTGTTACCCGTCACAGCCCTGGTCCGGACAGTAACGGCTAATCGAAGTTTCACGTTACCTCAGAAGTCAAAGTGGGCTCGCCTGATGGCGAGGGACACTGGCAACAGGGAAGTCTAACCCTCAGTTAAAAATCAGTCCAGTGCAGTTCCTAGTAACAGCAAATAATAGCAGTAGTAGCACCTGTCTGGACTACGTTCGAGTTTAAAACGAGCGAAGCGAGCAAAAACAAACAAAAAACAAACAAACAAACAAACAAACAAACAATCAAACAAAACAAACAAAAAATCAACAAATAAATGAAAGACGTGAGAACACTGTTCATATCTGACTCGTTCATTGAACAGATTTCAGACATACAAGGAAACAAATCGAAAGTTATGTACAATGCAAAGATTGGTACAAGAACAGCAAACAAGTTAGCAACATCAACAAGGTTGTCATCTGGGTGCATCCGTGGTCCCTTGAAGACATCTCCATTCTCAGTAGTACGTCAATCCTGTTTTACAGAATCAACACATACACTTCCATATCCACAAAGCACATACCTACAGAGCACACATGCACATTAATGTCACCCACAACACCCAGACATCTTCGATGCAGACACGCGCGTGGATGAGGCATTATATGTGGAAACGTCTTATCTATTGTCTCAGGTTATAGTTACGTTCTATGAGCTTCCACGTTGTGCAGTAACCATCTGGGACCTCCCATGTGTTGTATCAACCACCGCATAGCGGCCACGTTGTGCAGTAACCATCTGGGACCTCTCGTATGTTGTATCAACCATCACAGAGTGGCCACGTTGTGCAGTAACCATCTGGGACCTGTCATATTTTGTATCAACGATCATATAACTGCCACATTATGCAATAACCATCGGGACCTATCGTATGTTGTATCACCTATCTGTGATCTGCCACTTTGTGCAATAACCATCTGGGACCTATCGTATGTTGTATCAACGTTCACACAGCTGCCACGTGGCGGTAACCATCTGGGACCTGTCGATGTTGTATCAACCATCACAGAGTGGCCACGTTGTGCAGTGACCATCTTGGACCTGTCTTATGTTGTATCACCAATCACATAGCTGCCACGTTGAGCAATAACCATCTGGGAACTGTTGTATGGTGTGTCAACGATCTGTGAGCTGCCACGTTGTGCGGTAACCATCTCGGAACTGTCGTATGAACGATCTATAACCTGTACAAGCCTTAATGATAATCTCTAAACGGTTCACTGTTGCAGCGACAATGTCTGAAATTTCCACATCTGTAGTGAAGATCTCTGATTTGTCCACCTCTGTAGTGAACATCTCTGACCTTTCCTCTGCTCTAGAGATACTTGGTGAGGTCATCCTGTGGTTGTCAGTTTTTGTATGGGCCTGGACATAATGGTCAGCCTCTAGCCTGCCATGTAGCACGATGGTCAATAATGGTCAGTGACATAATGCTTAGCCTCTAGCTTGCTGTGAAGCACGATGATCAGTGACGGTCAGTTGAATAACGGTCAGTCTCTAGCCTGCTATGTAGCACGATGATCATTGTTAGACAATGACATAATGTTCAGCCTCTAGTCTGCCATGCAGCGCGATGGTCATTGTTGGTCAGTGACAAATTTTTCAGCCTCTGCACAGACATTAATAAAGTGGACAGTGATATATTGGTTTGCCTCTCTAAGGACAGTGACATATCGATCAACCTCTGTAAAGATATTGATATAGTGGACAGTGATATATTGGTCAGCCTCCCTACAGATATTGATATAGTGGACAGCGGCATATTGGTCAGCCTCTACACAGACATTGATATAGTTGACAGTGATATATTGGTCAGTCTCCCTACAGACATTGATATAGTGGACAGTGATATATTGGTCAGCCTCTGTACAGACATTACTATAGTGGACAGTGATATATTGGTCAGCCTCCCTACAAACATTGATATAGTGGACAGTTACATATTGGTCAGCCTCCCTACAGACATTGATATAGTGGACAGTGACATATTGGTCAGCCTCCCTACAAACATTGATATAGTGGACAGTGACATATTGGTGAGCCTCCCTACAGACATTGATATAGTGGACAGTGACATATTGGTCAGCCTCCCTACAAAAATTGATATAGTGGACAGTGACATATTGGTCAGCCTCCCTACAGACATTGATATAGTGGACAGTGATATATTGGTCATTCTCTCTACGGACAGTGATATATTAGTCAGCCTCTCTACGGACAGTGATATATTGGTCATTCTCTCTACGGACAGTGATATATTAGTCAGCCTCTCTACGGACAGTGATATATTAGTCAGTCTCTCTACGGACAGTGATATATTAGTCAGCCCCTGTATAGACATGTCTCTAGTGGACAGTATACAACAGTAAAGATTAGTGAGGCAAAGCTATGTTCGCCGACAACTAGCGTCCTAGTGATCGGAACACATGAAATAATCTTAGAATGTAGACCTAAGCAGTCCTCACAGGTCGACATGAGGGCGCTGATGCCATCCAGTCAACTGAGACACCAAGACCAAGAGACAGCGTCTGTTGTAAATACAGGTGTTATCATACAGACTGCCCCGTTAGTTGATACCCAATTTTGGTTCTCGATAACACCGCACGGCCATCTTCACTGGGGATCATTGTGGAAGCACTGGATGCCCTTGTCCATCAGATGCTGTCCTCTCCAGGTCACGGTCTGAAGCCACGCCCCCGACGACTGTCACGACTTCCGCTGGTTCTGTACATGCACACCAGACAGACCACACCCAGCAACATCAGCGCCAGCACGGCATAGGCAGCGACGATAATGGCCACACTGAAGAAGTACAGAGACCTCTCGCACCACACGTCGGGTCTGTATGTGGGTGGGAAGGAGAGAGTGAATGTAAATGATTACTGACATCATCACATAGATGTCAGAGGCACGTTAATGTGCAGTATATGTGTGTATATACGTAATTACCACGTGCTTGTAAAGTCTGACTACGCTGTGTATGTAGTCCACATTTGAAACATGAAGTACTTGACGTCATAAAATAATGTGCTAACAATTCATTACATTAGCTTCAATAGTTACTGCTGTTGTCTAACGCTGTTTTGGGGAAATTGGAAAATAACAATGAAGTATTAATTATAACAGATGTTGGAAATATCCAACGCGGGTTTCAAGACATGATTGTACGCGTTTCTTTATATTGTCAAACACCTTCTGCAACGTGTCTGTTGTTATTTCTTGAATGGTAATTCTGAATGCTTCTTTCACGTCCTCAATTGTGTGTACATTTCTTCCGTTGATATCACCATTCTGTTTTTGGAGTGCAAAGAATTACTCCAGCAGACGACATCCATTCGCTGAATAGTGCTTCATAATGGACTGTGGAGCATATTTGTTGATGACGTCAAGTACTTCATTTTCTACGTGTGTTCTACATACAAAGTGTAGTGAGACTTTATAGACACCTGGTACATACATACCTTTTGCAAGATGAAAAACATACTAACCAATAAAAAGATATCAACTGAAACGAGAAAAAGAGTGTTGAAGTGCTACATAGAACCTGTACTTTTGTATGGATGTGAAGCGTGGAAAATCAGCAGACAAGCTGAAAACATCTGATTGCTGTGGAAATGTGGTTTCTGAGGAAAATGCAAAGAATACCATGGACAGATAGAAAAATCAACGAACAAGTCCTACAAGAAACAAATGAAGATCATAAACTGATTAGAGACAGTAGACGTAGACAGTCAAAATTTTTGGGTATGTTATGAGAAGAAATGACTTGGAGAACTTGGTGACAACTAGCAAGATCGAAGGAGGAGACCAAAGGGAAGACCAAGAAGTAAATACCTGGATGGCTTTGCCACGTGGCCATGTCGAGACAGAAACACGGATCTGATCCACGACTCTGGTGATCGAATGAGATGGCAAAACCTTATCGGCATGGCACATGATGGATGGATGATACATACATCTGTGGTAACTAAACAGTTGTAAACAAAAAAATAAATTAATGTGCCCATTCCGGCCAATGTAGCAGTCATAGGTACCAGAGATCTGATCTTCAGGGTAAGCAACGGCGACCAGAATACAACCAGCCGAACGGCATATTCCACCATGTCGATACCTGTAGATGTCCTGCAGTTCTGAAGCAGACAAAGCTGATCGGGTGGAACCGCGACTAACTAACTGACGATATCAGAGACCAGTGAATATATCCCCATAAGTCAGGGACCAGTGATTATATTCCTATAAGTCCGGACTAGTGATTATATGGCCGGAGTCTAGTGATTATATCCCTTTATATCAGTGACCAGTGATTATATCCCTTGATGTCATTGACCAATGATTATATCCCTTGATGTCAGTGACCAGTGATATAGCCCTATAAGTCAGGGACCAGTTATTATATCCCTTTATGTCAGGGACCAGTGACTATATCCCTTGATACCAGTGATTATATCTCTTTATATCAGAGACCAGTAATTATGTATTTAACTTTATGTCAGAGACCAGCGATTATATCCCTTTATGCAGAGACCAGCGATTATGTCCCTCGATGTCAGTGACCCGTGATTATATCCCTTTATGTCAGGGACCAGTGATTATATCCCTATAAGTCAGAGACCAGTGATTATATCCCTGTAAGTCAGGGACCAGTTATTATATCCCTTTACGTTAGGACCAGTGATTATATCCCTTTATGTTAGGGACCAGTGATTATATCCATTTATGTCAGGGACCAGTGATTATATCCCTATAAGTCAGGGACCAGTTATTATATCTCTTTATGTTAGGACCAGTGATTATATCCCTTTATGTTAGGACCAGTTATTATATCCCTTTAAGTTAGGACCAGTTATTATATCCCTTTATGTAAGTCAGGCACCAGTGATTATATCCCTTTATGCCAGAGTCCAGTGATTATATCCCTTTATTTCAAGGGTTACAGTTCCAGTTCGCTGTCAGTCGATATAGGACAATGCGGTGCACATGAAGACGGCTCACTTCGCACACCTGACAGGTATGTAAACAGGACACGAGTGCCTCCAAAGATTTGCTGACGTAGATCAACGCTTGATTGACAGTTGATGTTTACTCTCATCTACATGTGCTGGTTATGATTCTTTCAAGGCATTATTCACCTGTATATAGGTGGCAATGCACTTCACAACACTTTAAACAGGCACCATTGGACATTTATTTTATCAATGATACATATGAACAGTGCAAGTCCAAAGAGGCGTGGAGCGTCTCATTTAATTCATATAAGTAGTCATTATACATTCACATACATTTCACTAAGCGCACAGAGTACGCGTTCGGCCCCTGGGCCCTCACAGCTAATTTATTGATATTTTATTAGTTACCAGAGAATAAATATAACTCTTTTATTTTTATTTTTATTTTTGTTGTTGAATAGTCTTAAATAGAATAGATTCTATGTTACTGCAATATACATTATCTCTATACACTTTTATTTGAGCATCGCATACTCGATTGGTTTCCAGTCTTGCTTGCCGTTGCTCGTCTGTTTCTGAAGCTCGTAATGCCTTTTTCTTTCGTGCTTGAGGAAAAATTGTTGATTTTAAACTAACTAACTATTTCAGTTGGATCTGCGGGAGTGAGAATAACATCTGTACACAATTTCATCTCAATCGGATCAAGTTCGGGAACGCATAAAGGACACACACACAAACAAGCATTCTCTTTTATATATATATATATATATATATATATATATATATATATATATATATATATATATATATATAGTAGATGATACACCTGAACAGTGATAGTCTAAAGAGTCGAGACACAGCATTACACAGTTACCCGTATGTCTGTAATTACCTGTACAGGTGTGTATAAACGACACGCGGAATGTTACAAAGCTGTAAGTGTGGAATACAGGTGTGAGGCAGTGATACACGTTGCCTGAAAGAGTCACGTCTAGGTGTATAGAGACGACACTCGCTATACTAATCAGTGTATTGTGGATGGCATCCTTATATATATATATGAGACACACTGTGCGTTCAGTCTTGCGTCTAGTACAGGTATAGAGACGACACACCTGGCTGTTAACATTACCTGTGCAGAAGAGGTTCAAACCGTGGCTTCCAGATGCGGAGAACCCAGACTGAGCCCAGAACATTCCAGGCAATCAGAAACAGGGACAGCACCGAGTTGATGCTTCTGTACGTCTTTGACTGCGCAACCCGATCATCGTCACCCACCCCCGCCAGGTTGTCAATGCTTCCCCGATGTCGGTTCTAGAAGATAGGTTAGAGCACGTGACCAAACTACCAGCAGGAAGTGACGACGGATACAACAATACAAACGGGGGTACACCAACAACCACACAAACTACTTGAAATCAAGTGGTACGTTAAACTCAATACAAACACTTCGTTTCACAGTAACAAACATACACACACTTCGTCCCACAGTAACAAACATACAAACACTTCGTCCCACAGTAACAAACATACAAACACTTCGTCCCACAGTAACAAACATACAGACATCTCGTCCCATGGTAATAAACATACAATCACTTCGTCCTAAAGTAATAAATATACAAACAGTGTGTCCCACGTGTAAACAAACAAACACTGTGTCTCACAGTAACAAATATTCAGACAAACAGACAGTTTGCCGCACAGTAACAAACATACAGACAAACTCTGTGTTGCACATTATCACATACGCAAACACGCACACTGTGTCACACTGTAACAAACAAACATACATACAGGTACACACTGTGTCGCAGAGTAACAAACATACAGACACACAAATATACATGCAAATAGTCACACAATAATAAAATTTCTATGTATTCGGTTGAACTCATGAAAATAATGCATGAAATTTTATAGCTTATAGCTACATGTGAAATCTGTGAGAGTGAAATTGCATGCAATCTGAGACAGTGTAATGGCCTGCAATCTGAGAGAGACAGTCTGCACGAAATATGGCAATGTAAAACCAGGTGAACTCTTTGATGGTTATATTTCAAGAATTATGGTAATATTAAGCCGCATAAACTCTGTGATAGTTAGATTTTATGAAATATGGCAATGTGAAACCATATAAACTCTGTGATCGTTAGATTTTATGAAATATGGCAATGTGAAACCAAGGGAACTCTGTGATGGTTATATTTCATGAAGTATGGCAATGTGAAACCATATAAACTCTGTGATGGTTATATTTCATGAAATGTGGCAATGTGAAACCAAGTAAACTCTATGATGGTTATATTTCATGAATTATGGCAATGTGTAACTATATAAACTCTGTGATGGTTAGATTTAATAAAATATGGTAATATGAAACCATATAAATACTGTATTGGTTATAATTCATGAATTATGGCAATGTGAAGCCAAGGGAACACTGTGATGGTTATATTTCATGAATTATGGCAATGTGGAAACATATAAAGTCTGCGATAGTTAGATTTCATGATATATGGCAATGTGAAACCATACAAACTCTCCAATGATTATATTTCATGAAATTTGTCAAAGTGAAACCAACAGAACTCTATGGTGGTTATATTTCATGAATTATGGCAATGTGAAACCATATAAACTCTGTGATGGTTAGATTTAATTAAATATGGTAATGTGAAAACATAAAACATAAGTGATGGTTAGATGTCATGAAATATGGTAATGTGAAACCATGTAAACTGTGTGATGGTTATATTTCATGAATTATGGCAATGTGAAACCATGTAAACTCTGTGATGGTTATATTTCATGAAATGTGGCAAAGTGAAACCAAGTGAACTCTATGATGGTTATATTTCATGAATTATGGCAATGTGAAACCGCATAAACTTTGTGATGGTTAGATTTCATGGAATATGGCAATGTGAAACCATATAAACTCTGTGATAGTTAGATTTCATGAAATATGGTCATTGGAAACTATATAAACTCAATGATGGTTAGATTTTATGAATAATGGCAATGTGACACCAAGAGAACACTGTGATGGTTATATTTCATGAATTATGTCAATGTGAAAACATATAAAGTCTGTGATGGTTAGATTTCGTGAAATATGGAAATGTGAAACCATATAAAGTCTGTGATGGTTAGGTGCCATTAAATACGGTACTGTGAAACCATGTAGACTTTGTGATGGTTATATTTCATGAAATGTGGCAATGTGAAACCAAGGGAACACTATGATGGTTATATTTCATGAATTATGTCAATGTGAAACTATAGAAACTCTGTGGTGGGTAGATTTTATGTATTATGGCAATGTGAAACCATATAAACTCTGTGATGGTTATATTTCATTAAATATGGCAAATGTGAAACCACGGGAACACTGTTATGGTTATATTTCATGAAACATGGCAATGTGAAACCAAGGGAACTCTGTGATGTTATATTGCATGAATTATGGCAATGTGAAACCATATAAACTCTGTGATTTTTAGATTCATGAAATATGGCAATATGAAACCATTCAAACTATGTGATTGTTAGATTTCATGAAATATTGAAATGTGAAACCATATAAACTATGTGATGGTTAGATTTCATGAAATATCGGAGTGGCATGACGTGAATCTTGAGATGAGTTGATAAGCTATGAACCAACATAACTGCATTCAGGACATTCCCATATACTCCGTCCCCTCATTCAACAGTCAAGCGAAGAGTCGCACTACTAATCGTTCCCACCTTTGCCTGATTGAAAGTTCTCCTGGTCTTACCTCTCAATTTTTAGATTCTACCAGACCCCTTGCCAACGCCCCGCAATCTCATCATTTCCACATACTGGTTCACAATCTGTTCCTCCACCTTCTCCTCCTGGTCCCACAGGCGCACGACAACCACTCACTTGTCCATAGGTAATCGACCACCAAGGGGTGCATTCCCTGCCAGCCTATCAGCCTGTTCATTCCTCCGCACTCCCGCCTGGCCAGGGCAAAAACAGTCCATACAATTCTTACAATCTGTGGCCTCTGAAGCGAGGTGAGCCATTCCACACGAAACAATCCTTTCTCTACTTTACCAAGCATACTCCCTGATTACGTGATGAAGACAATGTGTGTTGCAGTGATCTCCTCTAACCAACGGAATGCATCTGTGACTGCTTCCACCTCCATTCTCATGCTGGATGTCCTAACCTCATATGCCAAACTCTCCTTTTTCAAGACTCGTCCATTAGCTTCGCAATAAAACCCAAACCACTCCGCCTGTTTCTCACCGCTGACCCATCAGTATATATCACTATGTCAATTTGATGTGTATTATAATGAAATCATGAATAGAAGCAAAGGATGAAATAACTTGACATCTGAGAGGAGAACATATGTGAAATGTGAAGCTAGTCTACATTTGATTACGTACAACACAAGAATCATTGTCCGAGTCCGATAGGATGAAATATGACGACATATTCCATGGTGAAAATAAGTTAAATCTCACAGATTGGAAAAACATGGTTTGACATGGTTATATTGAATGAAATAAAACAAAACGAGAACACACGAAGACAAATAATATATATGGTTGAACGACATCTAGCAGAGCGTGAAGGCCTTGGGGTAATGTGACAAATGAATGCTTGTAAAGACGAGAGACGAGGCAGCCAGGACTCACCTGCACATACTTGCCTAGCACCACGAGGATCTTCACGATGCCGAAACAGCCGCCAACAATGAGGAAGATGGGTATCCTGGGCTCCAGGGGGCACTCGTCTATGTACTTCACACCTGGTGGGTCAGAGCATGGATTGCATCGGCTTTATAAACACGTCAGAGACGGATTGGTGAGAGCAGGTACATAATGGGCTACCTAAGTGCCTCACGCCTGGCGTCACGTCCGGTGTGAGCAAATACGTTGTGGGCTACCTAAGTGTGTCACATCTGGCGTCACGTCCGGTGTGAGCAAGCACATTGTAGGCTACCTAAGTGTGTCACGCTGGCGTCACGTCCGGTGTGAGCAAATACGTTGTGGGCTACCTAAGTATGTCACGCCTGGCGTCACGTCACGTGCAGAATCAAGTATCATGGTCAGAAAAGGAATATTTGACACGGCTTAATGCGCAATGGGCATATGGTGCTGGACCCATATCTGTATAGACCAACCGGCACTGGGTGGCGGATGTGATCAGTATCAGGCCGATGGCCTTTACACGATGGGCTGAAGAAGTGGCGGGCAGCCGATCTTCTGTAGCGCCTTGAACAGACCCTCAAGACTGACCAAATCAAATGTCTGTATGAGGTCGAAAAAGGCAATAAACAGTGGTTGATTCTGTTCACGGCATTTTTCTTGCATTTTTTCGCAATGAGAATATCATATCAACGGTAGACCGGTTCTGTAGGAAGCCGCACTGTGATTCGGGGTAAAATTGATCTCCCAGGACTTGAAATCTGCGCAGAACAGTTATAGCAAATACTTTCATAACAATACACAGAAATGACATGCCCCTATAGTTGTTACCGTCGCTCCGATCGCCTTTGTTCTTGTACAGTGTTATGATGCTTGAATCGTTGAAATCCTGTGGTGTCCTTCTCGCCAGCATAGCTCTATTAGCTGGTGGATCTGTAGAGTGAGTGTGTCTTGGCCACTCATGATAACCTCTGTTGGAATCCCATCCTTACCTCGAGCCTTGCCAGATGCAAGTTCATTTATAGCACACTTAACTTCTGTTATGGTGGGAAGTGTGTCCAAGTAGTCAAGAGTTGGACGGGTCTCTATGGCGTCGAGGGCATCATCCGCCAATTTGGTCTCGCTTGAGCAAAGCTCCACATAGTGCAAATCCATCTATCCATCCATCCGATGATGATTTCTCGAAAAGCTCTACGATGGCTGACAGCAGACAATCTGGCATTAAGGACACGGCTAAAAGACTGGCAGTCTACGATGGCGGACAGCAGACAATCTGGCATTAAGGACACGGCTAAAAAAAACACAGGCAATCTACGATGGCGGACAGAAGGAAGTGGAGGTGAAGCTGAACAGACATCGCAAAGTCATGGCTCACTGTGTCCCAGATACACCAATGATGAACAGGAACTAACATCCAGAACAGTGTGTGTGTGAGTGCGTGTGCGTGTGCGTGTGCGTGTGTGTGTGTGTGTGTGTGTGTGTGTGTGTGTGTGTGGCTGTGCGTGTGCGTGCGTGTGTGTGTGTGTGTTTTGCAATTAGACGCCAAGCAGCCTAGACGAACTGAAGAACCCCCACCAGAAAGTCTTGCCGGATGTGCCACATGTCGCTGAAGTACAAGCCCATACCAACACAGCCACGGAAGACAATCAAGAAGAAAGAATGCAAGTTGAGCTGGTGAAAAACAAAAAATAACAACAACAACAACAACAACAACAACAACAACAACAGAGAGAACAAGAAACAGTGATCTCAAACAGACAACGTGGCCAGGTGCAACATATTCAGACAATATCCAACATGACAGATACGGAAGAAGAACTAGGAATTGCATAGGCGACGAAGGAGAGACACAGACAACAGGCGAGACAACATGGCTCACCAGCACCGAGGCCACGAGAAGCAGACGTTAAATGGAGAAGAGGCAGCAGACGCTAAAGGCATGGCGGCAAGCCAAGAGATAGGAGAGGTGGCTGGGAGGCGAAGTCCTGCGAGAACTAGTCATCGATGAGCCTCTCTGAGGACCAATCCTACTCAGGACTGTAAACATACAATTCTCCAATAAACATTATCACTAAGAACATCGAGACATGCGCTGTAAGAATACAGTTCTCCAATAAACATTATCCTGAAGACCATCAGTACATGCGCTGATAATTAGACAACAAACAATTATCCAGTGAAAATTATCCTGAAGAACATCGAGACATGCGCTGATCATTAGACAACAAATAATTCTCCAATAAACATTATCTGGAAGAACTTTGAGACATGCGCTGATCAGTAGATACCAAACATCCTGAAGAACATCGAGACCTGCGCTGATCATTAGATAACAAATATTATCCTAAAGACCATCGAGACCTGCGCGGATCAGTAGACAACAAACATTATCCTGAAAACAGTCGAGACCTGCGCTGATCAGTGGACAATAAACATTATCCTGGAGACCATCGAGACATGCCCTGATCATTATACAACAAACAACCAGGAGAGGGAGCGAGAATCACTCCCCAACACGACACGGAAGCCCCAGAAACATACATAACTAAACCCATGTGGCGAAACGCCAGTGTCTCATGTCCTCATGCCTTCTTTGATTTTGGGTAAACAGTGGGAAACAGCTTTCGGGAACCCTCAGTTCTCTTATTCGCTCAATCCCCATGGAAGATAGTTCTCTTGGTTACTTTAACAACACGATCTTCTTAATAGAACGATTAGAAATATGTCTTTTCTTCGGGAAAACCCAATAGGGCGCCTTGCACCAAATACACACGAGTTCAACTTCTGGGGAAAACAATGTCCGTTTAAACAACGACCATTTGTAGACTGCCTCATGTCAATTTGCCACTTTAAAGAGTGAGACACATGAAGTGCAGCATCCTACTGGTGGATTTGAAAAGGGTCCTCCTGGAATTGAAAGGAGCAAAAGGGATCTGCAAGGCCACGAGAGAATCACCTTAAGACATTCTCAGGTGAACCATGGACTTTCAGGACGGCCACAGGCTAAGGACTCCAATCAAGGAATCAATGTCCGATTAGTCCTGATCTAGTGGCATCCTTCAGTACCCGCTCAATACAAATCCCATCGTCAACTAAGAAGTGGTTGACCTTATGTTCCTGGCTGGACCTACACCTCATTCTCGGTCCTACCCATCCGTGTCAGTGACACTGAAAGACCCATATCCATTCCACATTCATGAACTATTCCCATTATTTGAAATCATACCCAACCTTGTGCCAAATGGACATTGAATTGACTATGTAGAGAAGTCCTCACAAACCAGTGGCTTTGGTTATACAGCGGCCTGTTGTTGGTCCAACGTACCGGGAAGGAAAGAACTGAAGACTTATTCGGTGAGCTGTATGTGGACGGAACGGACATTGAATTAAGCTGGGTCTGTGAAGAAAAGCTATATGAGGCTCTGTGCCTCAACTGAACTGAACTTTATCCTTGTTGTGTTTTTGTAGAGAACTCTTGGTTTTAACTGCCTTGATGTTTTCCTGTGCTGTTCTTTATTAGGTTATTAAAATTACGTTATATTTTACTCTGTCGATCGCCATGATATCTATGCGTCAGCCAGAAAGACACCTCAGGGAATAGGCCCCGAGGTCAAAAGAGAGAGTGACAGCGAGTCCGGGGAACGAAGGAGGGTTGGCAAGCAAAGACCTATCCCAGCCAGGGCGAAAGAATAGTATTGAAGCATTGTGACAAGGGATTTGGGACCCTCCACGTAGCTTGTTACAACCCACAAGACAAACAAGTAGCCAACAAGAGGAAAAGTGTATCACACAACCAGTAGAAGGAAACCAGGATCACACAGCCAGCAAGAGGAAGCCCTTATCACACAGCCAGCCACGGAAAACAATGCATACCAATTTAGCTGCTACATTGTGAAAAAGGAATGCACAAAAGACACACAATAGAGGCTCCGCATATAACAAGTCACATAGACAGTTGAACAAGGCCGAAACTATCTCGCTCTACAAATTACAACATCAATTGCAGGCAACCTGGGCTGATCGAGTCTATTATCACACATCAATATGTAGTTCCAGATGCTGTCTCACCTATTGTCTTCACTCATTGAGTCAGGGGGTTACATCAAAGCAGGTGTTTAGCGCATGTAATGAGATTCTTGGACCATCTGCTTGTGTCTGGTGGGATCTGCGACGGGATTGGGATCTGGTTGGATCTGCGTGGCTGACGTGGGGTCACGGCGGTGGAAGTTTTCTCGCGCTATTACATTCACATCGATTGCTGCCAACGCGCGTAGAGTACTCACGCTCTCAGGTCTGGCTGGAGATTGCTGAATTAAATCACGTGAATGGGGAAATCTAAGAGTGGCGAGTGCTGTCCGGCCTTGCAGAAAGTTACATCTATTACTTTAATGTTATTCTCAACAGAAAGTTACATATATCTCTTCAAAGTTGTTCTCAACAGAAATTTACATTTATCTCTTAAAAGTTGTTCTCAACAGAAATTTACATCTATCACTTCAGTGTTGTTCTCAACAGAAAATTACATCTATCACTTCAATGTTGTTCTCAACAGAAAGTTACATCTATCACTTCAATGCTGTTCTCAACACTGTTTTCTGCGGAGCATATGCAGCTTCCCTTCTGAATGACAATAGGTGTTCACAATCTACAGTAGGTACTCGCAGCATTTAGAAGACACAATGAGTGTCGTTATCTCATAGGTTTATCAATGACAATATTCCCTGACGTTACCCCCACCTCGGTTTTTCAGTCAAGAGGGTCTCAGGTCAGACATGATATTCTTCCCGATCAAGGCAAAAACCCAGATTCCATGAGATCCAGTCTGGACCGAGGGAACTTATGTCCCATGCAAACACCCGGGGTGCCGCGAGACGTCGGCACGTGCCAGACTTGCCAATGGTTGTCATCCTCGAACACTTCCGGCTATGTGTGATTTCATGCCTCTCAATATCTGTCTGTCTCTTGTTTCTGTATGTTGTCTCTGTCTGTTTGTTGTCTCTGGCTGTCTGTCAGTCTGTTGCCACTGGCTGTCTTTCTATTGTCTCTGGCTATCTGTCTGTTGTCTCTGGCTGACTGTCTGTTGTTTCTGGCTGTCTGTTGTTTCTGTCTGTTGTATTTGTCTGTCTGTTGTCTCTGTCTGTTTTTTCTGTCCGTTTTTTTCAGTCTGTTATCTCTGTCTGTCTTTTCTGTCTGTATGTTGTCTCTGTTTGTTGTCTCTGTTGTATCTGTCTGTTGTCTCTGTCTTTCTTCTCTGTTTGTCTGTTGTCTCTGTATGTTGTCTTTGTCTGTGTCTCTGCCTGTTGTCTCTGTCTGTTGCCTCTGTCTGTTGTCTCTGTCTGTTTCTGTCTGTTGTATCTGGCTGTTGTCAATGACTGTTGTCCATCTCTGTTTTCTCTGTCTGTTGTCTTTGTCTGTTGTCACTGTCTGTTGTATCTGTCTATTGTCTCTGTCTTTCGTCTCTGTTTGCTTGTTGTTTATGTCTGTTGTTCCTGTCTGTTGTTTCTGTCTGTTGTTTCTGTCTGTTGTCTCTGTCTATTGTTTCTGTCTGTTGTCTCTGTCTGTTGTCAATGTCTGTTGTCCATGTCTGTTGTCCATATTTGTAGATCAATGTCTGTTGTCCATGTCTGTTGTCCATTTTTGTTGTCTTTATCTGTTGTCTCTGTCTATTATCACTGTCTGTTGTCTCTGTCTGTTGACTTTGTCTGTTGTCTCTGTCTGTTGTCTCTGTCTGTTGTCTCTGTCTGTTGTCTCTATCTGTTGTCTCTGTCTGTTGTCTATGTCTGTTGTCTCTGTCTGTTGTCTATGTCTGTTGTCTATGTCTATTGTCCATGTCTGTTGTCCATATTTGTAGATCAATGTCTGTTGTCCATGTCTGTTGTCCATGTTTGTTGTCTTTATCTGTTGTCTCTGTCTATTATCACTGTCTGTTGTCTCTGTCTGTTGACTTTGTCTGGTGTCTCTGTCTGTTGTCTCTGTCTGTTGTCTCTGTATATTGTCTCTGTCTGTTGTCTCTGTCTGTTGTCTCTGTCTGTTGTCTATGTCTGTTGTCTATGTCTGTATGCTTCAGTCCACATCCTTACATTTTATGTCTTGTTCCACATGTTTATCCCACATGTTCGTCTTGTTTTGTCTGTATGACTGTCTGATTCAGCGAGTCTGTTTCTTCCATGTGTCTGTGTGCTGGAATCTGTCTATGTACGTCCTTCAGTATGTCTGTGTTCTCCAAAATGTCTGTCAACGTTCATGTGTTTGCCTCGTTCCACGTGTTTCTTCCGTCTACCAATGTGTTCTACAATCTGTCTGTCTGTTCCTATGTATCTGCGTGTATATATATATCTGTATACTTTAAACTGTCAGTCTTTTCCACGAGCCTTTCTCGATCATAATGTTGTAGCGTCTAGCCGTCTGTAATCTCTCTCTCTCTCTCTCTCTCTCTCTCTCTCTCTCTCTCTCTCTCTCTCTCTCTCTCTCTCTTCTCTGTGTTGGTGGGGGAATGTATGTCGGTGGGGGAATGTGTGTCGGTGGGGGAATGTGTATCGGTGGGGGATATGTGTGTGTGGTGTTTGGGGTGTGTGGGTGGTTGTGAAATGTGTGGGTGGGCGGGGATAAGTGTGTGGAGGAAAGATGTGTGGGTATGGGTGGTTGATGTGTGAGTGGGTGAGGAATATGTGTGTGTTGGTGCGGGATGTGCGTGTGTGAGGGTTATGTGTGTGTGATTGGAGGGTGTGTGGGTGGAGCATGTGTGTGTGTGGGTGAGCTTAAGTGGATTGGGGTATGTGTGAGTGGGTGGAAAGATGCGTGTGGGTGGGTGCGAGATGTCTGTGTTGGTGGCGAGATCTGTGAGTGGCTGGAGGGATAAATGGGGAATTTATGGTGAGTGGGGGATGTGTGATGGGTCAGGGATGTGTGGGTATGGGTTGGTGATGTGTGAGTAGGTCAGGGATGTGTGTGTGGGTTGGTGCGGGATGTGTGTGGGAGGGGGGATGTGTCACATAACATGAGAATATGCATTGTTTATGCTTACAACATTCATTTGAAAATGTGTTTTTCCTATGTGAATGCATAATGCACTGTTGATGAACGAAAGATGAGTGATTGGAAGGGCCGAATGTAAAACGGGCCTACTCGCCCAATTTGTTACCCTTTGAAAATAAAGATCAATAAAGATCAATTCAATTCTCTCTCTCTCTCCCTCTCCCCCCCCCCTCTCTCTCTCTCCTTCTATGTGTCTGTCTGCTTCCATGAGTATGTGTTTCCATGTGTCTGTCTTCCTCTATGTGTCTGTCTCCTCACATGTGTCTGTCTGCTTCCATGTGTCTGTAAGTTTCCATGTCTCTGTCTGCTTCCATGTACCTGTCTGCTTCCATGTATCTGTCTGCTTCCTTGTGTCTGTCTGATTCCGTGTGTCTGTCTGATTCCGTGTGTCTGTCTGATTCCATGTGTATGTCTGCTTCTATGTGTCTGTCTCCTTCCATGTCTCTGTCTCCTTTTATGTGTCTATCTTCTTCCCTGTGTCTGTCTACTTTCATGTGTCTGTTTTATTCCCTATGTCTGTCTGGTTCTATGTGTCTTTCTCCTTCCATGTGTCTGTCTACTTCCATGTGTTTGTCTGCTTCCATGTACCTGTCTGCTTCCATGTGTCTGTCTGCTTCCATGTGTTTATCTACTTCCCTGTGTCTGTCTGGTTCCATGTGTCTTTCTCCTTCCATGTGTCTGTCTACTTCCATGTGGTTGTCTACTTCCATGTGTCTGTCTGCTTCCGTGTGTCTGTCTGCTTCCATGTACCTGTCTGCTTCCATGTGTCTGTCTAATTCCATGTGTCTGTCTACTTCCATGTGTATGTCTGGTTCCATGTGTCTTTCTCCTTCCATGTGTCTTTATGCTTCCATGTGTGTTTATCCTTTCATGTGTCATTATGCTTCCACGTGTCTGTCTGCTTCCATGTACCTGTCTGCTTTCATGTGTCTGTCTGATTCCATCTATTTCCATAAATAGATTATCTGTCATTGCACAGAACTGTATTAGATTGCCTGTCAACAATCTGACCTGCTTTCATTTCTCCGTCCATAGTCTGCCATATCTTAGACTGTTTGTCCGTTAACCAATATATCTTATGTCGTCTGTCTATAGACCAACCTGTCTTAGAGTGTCTGTCCCTAGAACGGCCTGTTTTAGTTTCTCCCTAGATAGACCTATCTTATAATGTCTGCATCTCGACCGACCTTTCTCGAAATGTCTGTCTTTCTGTCTGTCGACTACCATGTCTGAGATTATCTGTTCCTTGACCAACCTACCTTAGACTGTTTGTCCCAAACATGTCCTGTCTTAGACTGTCTGTCCCTAGAACGACATGTCTTCGAGTGTGTGTACCTAGACTTGTCTCAATGAGCTTGTCTGTCAATAAAATGTTCTGTCTTAGATTGTCTGTCCCTACACTGTCCTGTCTTAGATTGTCTGTCCCTACACTGTCCTGTCTTAGATTGTCTGTCCCTACACTGTCCTGTCTTAGATTGTCTGTCCATAGAACCACCTGTCTTAGATTGTCTGTCCATAGAACCACCTGTCTTAGAGTGTGTACCTAGACTAGCCTCTATGAGCTTGTCTGTCCCTAAACTGTCCGGTCTTAGATTGTTTGTCCCTACACTGTCCTGTCTTAGATTGTCTGTCCATAGAACCACCTGTCTTAGAGTGTGTACCTAGACTTGCCTCAATGAGCTTGTCTGTCAATAAAATGTCCTGTCTTAGATTGTCTGTCCCTACACTGTCCTGTCTTAGATTGTCTGTCCCTACACTGTCCTGTCTTAGATTGTCTGTCCCTATACTGTCCTGTCTTAGATTGTCTGTCCCTAAACTGTCCTTGTCTTAGATTGCTTGTCCCTACACTGTCCTGTCTTAGATTGTCTGTCCATAGAACCACCTGCCTTAGAGTGTGTACCTAGACTTGCCTCAATGAGCTTGTCTGTCAATAAAATGTCCTGTCTTAGATTGTCTGTCCCTACACTGTCCTGTCTTAGATTGTCTGTCCCTACACTATCCTGTCTTAGATTGTCTGTCCCTACACTGTCCTGTCTTAGATTGTCTGTCCCTAAACTGTCCGGTCTTAGATTGTTTGTCCCTAAACTGTCCGGTCTTAGATTGTTTGTCCCTAAACTGTCGCCTCTTGCGTTGTCTGTTAGGTCTGGTTAGTGATCGTTAGTCTGTCCCTATACTGTCTTGCTTTACTGTGTCTGCTCCTAACTGTCCTGCCTTAGATTGTTGTGTCTAGAATTTCTGTCACAGACTATTTCGATTGACAGGCTTAGAATGAGGAGCGGCTGGCCGAGTGGCTAGAATGTCGGATTCTCCTTTGGGAGACCCGGGTTCGAATTCGCTGTAATGTATTGATTGTTTTCTGACAGTGGCAAATCCTAACCTGATCAGTTCGCGGCGACTGCACTATCCAGGCCGCCTTAATTCCTCAGGCTCAAAACACACCCCACCCCCTCCCGCGCCATACTTCAAGGTACAATATAGGCAGTAAATGGCAGTTGTGAAAATGCCAGGTCTAGAATATTGTATTTAAGAAAGTACGTATATCCTGACCCATCATCATCATGTGCCATGCCGGTAAGCGTGGGCGGTTATGTTTTGCCATCTCACTCGATCACTAGAATCGTGGATCAGCTCAGTGTTCTTGTCTCGACAATACAACGTGGTCAAGCCATCCAGGTATTTACTTCTCTGACTTCCCAATGTTCGTTCCCCCTCGATCTTGTCAGTTGTCACCAAGTTCTCCAATTCATATCTTCTCATAACATGACCAAAAATTTTGACTGTGTACGTCTAATTTCTCTAATCAGTTTACAGTTTTCATTTGTTTCTTGTAGGGCTTGGTCATTGGGTTTACTGTCTGTCCATGGTATTCTTTGCATTTTCCTCAGAAATCACATTTCCACAGCCATCTGATGTTTTTCAGCTTGTCTGCTCATTGTCCATGTTTCACATCCATACAAAAGCACAGGTTCTATGAAGCAACTCAACACTCTTTTTCATGTTGCAAATGACATTTGTTTATTGGCCAGTATATTTTAGATCTTGCAAAAGGCTGCCTTTACCATGGTGATTCTTGTTCTAATCTCTTGAAGGCATCTCCCATCAGATTTTATGACTGTTCCGAGATAATTGTACCGATTCACTTGTTGAAGACTATTTCCATTTACTTGTATATTACATTGTGGTATTTCCTACTTCCCAGTGACGAACATAACCTGTGTCTTCTTACAATTTAATTCTAACCCAGGTTGTTCACTGTGTGCAACAATCGCATCTACTAAATGTTGCAGGTCCATGTCCTGACTACATGTTTTATAATGTCTGTCCTAGTCTGTCTTGTCTGACTTTAGCCACCCATATTGTCTGTGCCTACCTGGACGACAAGTCCCATGTGGATACCCGATCCCTCTCTAACCGACTTTTTTAGAACTACAAACAATGATCACCAGCCGATGTTTACCTGCAGGGCTGATCCCATTACACCTGAAAGGTAGGAGCGGACCGCGTCGTTAGATTCGCTTTGTCTCTAAGACAAACAGCAGTTACTAGGGCCCCCATGTTGTCTGACAATCTGTTTCATCTCTCCGTTGAAGGTTTTCCCTTCTTTCAAACCCACGACCAGCAATTAGAAAGGGCACGTTTGCCAGCCTCAGTCGTGTTTACTTACCCATTTCGCGTTCTCCATGTTCTGTGTAAGAACATACAACATGTCGGCATTACCATCTACAATCATGATTGCTCATAGATCTAAGCAGAGAGAAATAAGACATACCCAGAGAGAGATGTGCTCTTAGACGTACCCAGAGAAAGAGAGCGAGGGAGAGAGATAGAGAGAGCAAGAGAGAGAAAGAGAGAGAGAGAGAGAGAGAGAGAGAAAGAGAGATTATACGTACCCAGATATAGATTTGACGTTAACCGTACCCAGAGAGAAATTAGATTTACATAGAGAGAGAGAGATTAGACGTATCCAGAGAGAAACGAGACGAATTCAGAGAGAGAGAGAGAGAGATAGAGAGAGAGAGAAAGAGAGAGAGAGAGAGTAGACGTATCCAGAGAGAGAGAAAGAGATTAGGCATACCCAAAAGAGAGAGTGAGAAAGAGAGATTAGAAGTACCCAGAAAGAGAGAGATAGAGAGAGAGAGAGAGAGAGAGAGAGAGATTAGACGTATCCAGAGAGAGATTAGACTTACCCAGAGAGAAAGAGAGCGAGAGAGAGAAAGAGAGAGAGAGAGAGAGAGAGAGAGAGAGAGAGAAGAGAGAGAGAGAGAGAGAACGAATGAACGAGCGAACTTTATTTTCAAAGGATTACGAATTGGGCACGCAGGCCCGTCTGACGTCCTGCCCTTCTTCTCATTTTCCACTCATACATTATTTTATTCAATATCACTTATGAAGCTAACCTTAGATAACAAAAGAAAAATAAGCATTAAAACGAATGAACAATAATCAATAATACATGACTCACTGAGGCAATGTTTAATTGTTCGTTATAAATACCCAAGGAAGGTGTAACGTACAATAATGTCGTTTGAGATAATTTTCCATTATTATTTTTTTTTTTTTAAGGGGGGCATTTAGTCTGTACTTAGATAATGTTCAAACAGATTACTGTATGTATAATGATTGGTGGTTGTAACATGCCTGGGTTCATCAACATTGGAATGATTGCCCGGAGCGAAAGTGCTAGTACATAAACAAGTGACCGTGTCTGAGAAATAAGGCTGGGTTGTAGGTCCGCGGAAAAGAACAAATAAGAAGACAGACGGGGAAGGTTGGAGGCAGTGAGTTTAAGGGGGAGTCGAGGAGGCGTCAGCCCGCTAGTGTGGTTGTGAGGCAGACAGCTTTTGGGCCGAGGAGTAGTTTGTGTGGAGTCAGGAGACTGGAGAGTCAGTTGAAGCTTAGGCCGAGAGAGGGTCAGATAGTTAGTTAAAGCTTAGGCCGAGAGAGGGTCGGATAGTTAGTTGAAGCTTAGACCGAGAGAGGGTCGGATAGTTAGTTGAAGTGTAGACCCAGAGAGGGTCGGATAAGTTAGTTGAGGCCTAGACCCAGAGTGGGTTGGATCGAGTGAGTTCGGGCCGGGAATAGTGGCTGGTTAACTGGGGTGGTGGAAGAGATTAAGCAGGCCTGGAGAAGGCAGTATTATTCGAGTGTTAGTTTGTGATGAGGATATATTCTGGAATTACTGTGACTGGATTTATTTATGTTGCTTGTTTCCGTGTTAATTCAACATTAAAGGGATATTATGTGCGCAAACTCAAACTTGTTCAGTGATTAATAAATCTTTACTACAGTAATGACTTGTGTTGTGGGACATGGGATTAACTCAGCTTACACTCTGTAGTGATATAGAAGGAGCATCAAGATCTAGACAACGACCAATCTCATTCTGTTGCAAAGAGATTGTGACAGAGAGTTTAAGCGGGGCTCTTAATGTGGGCTCGTTGCTTATAGAGGATAATGAGTTCAGAGACATTAGTCGGGCGCCCAATTAAAACTAGAATTGTAGCACAACGAATCATCACCATATCCAGCAAACGGCCCATGTCAAAAGTGTCGGAGAATTAACACACAGTTCACGAGAGGCCAGGTAAAAAATAACATTGCACACCCGGAGAGGGAGGGTGGATGGTGGAGGTTATCCAAGGTATAAAGACAGGGTTTACTCCTATGCTAGAACTTGCTAGCAGACAAAACAGCGACAGAGTCAAAAGTCGTGTTGACAGAAAGTCTGCGCTATTTACGATAGCAGAGGGGCAGTATCGCTGAGGCTAGTATGTGTGGCGAGGACAGTCGCACGGTGTGTTCACAGGTCGAGAGGTGATTCAGCGCAGGTAAACAGACAAGGGGGCGCCGGCGGCCAAGTACTGGTGAAATACATGTTTAAAAACTCACCTGAGGAGGGGAGATTTATGAGGAAGTGTGGAACACACAAAAGTGACAATTGCTGGTCCACCGAAGAGGAATTAAAGACGGGAGATGGATGGTGGAATTTTTTTTTGCCCGTAACACATTCACGTATGGTGTGTGGGGTCTCTGAATATATGACGAGAAGAAATAGCAGACGCTAAAAGTGAGGACAGCGAGTATTTGTGTATAACGAAAATTTTACAGCAGTCGAAGGAAAAGGGGGAACATTACTTCAGACCATAACCGGATTCCGTGCGTGTTAATTTCTACAAAGAGAAACTGAGGTGACCTTGGGAGTCAAGGCTATGTACAAGAAAATTTTACTGAGGAAATTTCTACTGGTATTACTAGATGGCTCAGGTGACTGTGAAAGTAGAACTAGATAAACAATACCAGCTGTTTTGCACTGAAACCAGGATTTATCTTCGTCGTTGTTACCATCGTTCTGTTATAGTCATCATCGTGTCACTGGGAAACAGTCCATAACAGACAATAAGGTGCCGTCACCGCACGGGTGGTCGGATTTCTCTGGAAAAAAGGACTTACTAAACAGATTTAAAGCGCTGGACATTCGTTGCTATTTATTTAACCTTGTCGGCAAACGTGAATCTGTAACATCACTTCAAGGCGACAGCAACCAAGCAGATAAACATTAGTTGACCTTAAAGTTATCATCGTCCCAAGTATTGCTTTTGTGCGTTACTCATTTATTCGTATGTGGTCCAGTGTTCGTGATAAGTAGGATATTTTTGTGTTGTTTCGCGGAGTTCGTGAGACAAGGCAAATGTAATTTTTCTTTGTGCACATTATATTTTTTTGGGAGGCAGCTGTCGAGTCGGATTGTTTGTGCGTTTTTTTTAGCATTGGGTCGTCCCGGCAAAATACACTGGGTCGAATTGTCTATCGTCAGCTCTGTGTACATTATTGATTGTATATTTTTTCTTGTTCCTGTTCTCCCTTTACTTTTACATATGATATTTGGTTTCTTCGGATATATGTTATTATTGTGATCATTCGTGATATCTACTGCATAGTGGTTTCTGTCAGTTCATTCTTATGCGCACGGTTTTGTCTCACATTGGCATGTCGATGTCAGTGGTTTTTATTTCTATGTAATCATCCGTCTGCCTGTCACCAGCCTATACTTCTAGTGTCTAATAGGTGTCATTTATTGTTTATCATCCATTCGGGTATTTATATGTATGTCTAACACTATTTCCAGGAACTTTCTACAACTATTTGTTACATACTCGTGGGAGTATAGGTAATATTCCTCCCCTCACCACTTAGTGCTTACAGAAGGACTGTGTGAGTACCGAGTGATATTATTAGTACTACGAATTTACGTACAGAGGGAGTAGGGGAGTACTTAGGGAATGTGCACAAAGACTAGCAGCAGTATCTTTAAATTCAAAGCTGACTGATGGAACGTGTCCACAATGAAATATATTGAGGCGGGTAACGACTAGGCCTAAGTGGGAGAGAACTACTGGAGTTTGCAGAAGCAAAACTGAAAGAATTTCATCACTGGGAAAGAGAGGAGAGTCAGAGTGAACGCGAGGCAAGGCACTTACTGGAAGAAAAGTTAGCTGAAGCCAAGCGGCTACAGGAAGGAAAGTTAGCTAAAGCCCAGCGTTTACAGGAAGAAAAGTTAGCTGAAGCCCAGCGTTTACAGGAAGAAAAGTTAACTGAAGCCCAACGTTTACAGGAATAGAAAGAGAGACAGGTCAAATTAATGCAACTAGAACTCGAAAAGTTAAAACAAACAAATGTGGTGGAAATTTAGAAAGAGATGTTTAAGTGTCAGATGGAAACTGATATTGCAGTAAAAACCATTTAGAACTAGCATCTAAGGGTCAAAGTGAGGAAGGCAGAAGACCTTCGCAGTTGTCACAACGATTGAAATTGCCATATTTTACGGACCGAGACAATCTTCAAGCTTATCTTGACAGATTTGAAGCTTCTGTTACGGCTTTTGGTATTCCAGAAGGAAAGTATGCTATGAGGCTGAGTGGGTATCTTACGGGAAAGGTCCTGGATACCATGTTCAATTTACCTGTGGCAGAAAGAAACAATTATACTATTCTGCGTCAACGCTTGCTTACAAACTTCAACCTAACTGAGGATGGATACAGAACAAAGTTTAGACAATTAGTGCCAGAGACAAATCAGGAGTTTACAGATTTTGTCAATACAGTGAAGAACATATTTAATAAATGGATGGAGCTTGCAGAAGTTGGAAAAGATTTCAGTTGTTTAGTCGATTTGATGCTAAGGGATAAGATATTATCGTCATGTAATGCAGATTTAGTGGCTTTCTTCCAAGAACGTAAACCAAAGGACATTGAAACAATGTCCCAGGCAAAACTACATGACCGCACATCCGAACAGTTCTATTGGCAGACAAGTTAATGAGGAAATAGTCTGTGCAGCCTATAGTAAACAGGATCATAATCCAGTTATTAGACCAAATTCGAAAAGTGGGGATTCAGCACAGAGGTATGAGGAACAAGGACCTAAATACAATGGTTTCCTTGGCAACCATTTTGGCAGATCAGGACGTTACCCATACCACAGGGGAAATTTTAAGAGGCGTCCGAAATGTTATTCCGGATGGTTTAATTGTGGGAGCTGGAGACACAAGGCAGCACAGTGTAATGTGCAACCATCCAGTTGGCCAACAAATAATAGGAGGAAGGACATTATTTGTTTCACGTGTGGCGGAACCGGGCACTTTCGCTATCAATGTACGATGGGGGAAACTGAGCACTCCAATGCAGCGCAAGTGATTGAGACAATCAATAATGAATGTTGTAGTGGATGCAAACCTATTTTTGATAAAGTCAGTCAGCCTGTCTTAATTGGCGGTCACACATTTCAAGCAGGATCAGTATTGCATGCAGGAGGAAGTTTGAAGCCGCATCATGGGTGTGTTAATGATAGTGAAGCAATGACACTTAGGGATTCCGGTTGTGCGACAATCGGGGTTAGAAAAAGTCTAGGACATCCCTCGATTACACAGGGGAAAAGGTTAGATGTATAATGTTTAATGGCACAGAAGAAGTTTATCCATTGGCCGTGATCACAGTGACGACACCATATATAACAGGAAGAGTGACAGCGTGTGTTCTGGACTCATCAGTGGCAGATCTGATCATTGGAAATGTGCCACGAGTTAAAGAGTGTACAGAAGAAGAAGTAGTTCATTGGTACCACAAATATGATGTACGCAGTAACGAGGTAGTTACCAGAAGAAAACCTAGATTAGATACTACAGCTGAAGAAGAAGAGGCACTTGAAAATGACAACCAAATAGGGACGAATGATAGCACTGCTGAAAAAGAGAAGACTGATCCCAAGCAAAACCCTAGTGACTGTCACAGACGAGACAGCACTCTTGAAAATGATTGTCAGATGTATGGAGTCCAGAACATAAGCGATTAACGAACGAGAGGGGTTGCTTTGAAGGGACGAATAATAGTTTCACTAATGATGTGTCAGATGACAAGACTATAAGCATCAAAGGTGGGATACCTTTAGAGAATAGAGACCGATATATAAGAACAGCTCGGGATATTTCATGTGCAGGGCACATATGAATAATGCGCACGAAGCAGAGAGCAGTGTACCAGTTATATTGGCCAGGATTTAGTAAAGAGGTCAAACTAAACAGAGAATCCGGTGTAGCGGTGCAAGATACAGATAACAAAGGTAAGTCAATTCAAAAGAGTGCTAACGACATCACTGACCCAGGTTTATGGATAGCCTACAGGTGTTTTACATATATAGGGACCATGAGTTATGGGTACACGAGACCCATCATCGACAGGAATCGGCGGATGTTTGATGCAAGAAAAGAACCACCTGATATATGGTCGGTTCACGAACTCTCCAGATACTTGTTGGGCAGACAATTCATGCTACAAACTGACCACAGACCACTTACATTCATTCATACGGCAGCGATGAAGAACGCAAGGGTTCATAGCTGGAGCGTATTGTTGCAGGAATACATATTTCTGCCGATGCCCATACGGGGCGAAGACAACACCATGGCAGACCTGCTGTCAAGGAATTATCAGGGGCATGAGGCCACATAAACAATTAACACGTGGTTCTATATTCTATCTGGCGTGTGTTAATATGGTTTGTTATTAATACAATATATTGGGCGATGGAAGACAAAGGCAATGCAGCACATCGATATGTATTCATGGACAATTATTAGTTTACTGGACAATTATTAGTAAAGCTACATAGTTTGTGTGTTCTTGAAGATATTAATAGACCTGCGGGTACACAAATATAATGTTGTCTATGATATGTTGATTATTATGCAATATATTAACTCACGCATTGGTACACAAGATGGAAAGTTGGTTGTGTTGATGTGTGGGGAATATGGGAGGTTACTATGATTACTTGATGTATTATTTAGTGTGGTAGCCGGAGTAAGATGGAGTTATACTTACGGCTACCCAAGCAATGTTACTGGGTCATTATTTTTGTGTTTTCTGAAGCATCCCATCATTTGAAAACGATGTTTTCTTTTGAGGAGGGGGTAGTGTAACATGCCTGGGTTCATCAACATTGGAATGATTGCCCGGAGCGAAAGTGCTAGTACATAAACAAGTGACCGGGCCTGAGAAATAAGGCTGGGTTTTAGGTCCGTGGAAAAGAACAAATAAGAAGACAGACGGGAAGGTTGGAGGCAGTGAGTTTAAGGGGGAGTCGAGGAGGCATCAGCCCGCTAGTGTGGTTGTGAAGCAGACAGTTTTTGGGCTGAGGAGTAGTGTTGTGTGGAGTCAGGAGACTGGAGAGTCAGTTGAAGCTAGGCCGAGAGAAGGTCGGATAGTTAGTTGAAGCTTAGGCCGAGAGAGGGTCGGATAGTTAGTTGAAGCTTAGACCGAGAGAGGGTCGGATAGTTAGTTGAAGTGTAGACCCAGAGAGGGTCGGATAAGTTAGGTGATGCCTAGACCCAGAGTGGGTTGGATCGAGTGAGTTCGGGCCGGGAATAGTGGCTGGTTAACTGTGGTGGTGGAAGATATTAAGTAGGTCTGGAGAAGGCAGTGTTATTCGAGTGTTAGTTTGTGATGAGGATATGTTCTGGAATTACTGTGACTGGATTTATATATGTTGCTTGCTTCCGTGTTCATTCATCATTAAAGGGATATTATGTGCGCAAACTCAATCTTGTTCAGTGACTAATAGATCTGTACTACAGTAATGACTTGTGTTGTGGGACATAGGATTAACCCAGCTTACACTCTGTAGTGATATAGAAGGAGCATCAGAATCTAGACAACGACCAATCTCATTATGTTGCAAAAGATATTGTGACAGTGGTGTCTTTGATTTCTTGTCGAAGATTGTTCCACAACTGAGCTGTAGAATATGCTAAGCTTGTTTTATATGTCTATCCCAGGTTGGACGAAGTGACGCGTTTATTCTTTGGAGACTCTGTTTAGTGTTTTACGCTGTTTAGTGTTTTATGCTGTTTAGTGTTTTCCTGTAGATTATGTAGTGTTATTTCGTATTCGTTTATTGGAAGTGTTCAAAAGAAGCCATGGAAGGCAGATGGTGGATGATACTTTGAGGACAGCTGACAGACATTTGTTGGTTATGGTTTCAAGTTTCGCGACGGCAGGCAGAGGATCTATTTCGAGAGACAATGGTAGCAGAATCAACTATTCCAAAATTAAAGAAGGTGGGTCGTAAGATATGTAATGGAAACTAGAAGACTCAACAAAAATAATTCTGCCAAATATGAAGAAATCCACAGACAAGTCAGAATATTATGTAAGGATGCAAAAGAAGCATGGCTTGAGGAAAAGTGCTTAGAAATTGAAAAACAACACAAGAGTCAAAATACCAAATTAGTGCACAAAAGAATTCATGAACTTACTAATAAAAGAACTAGTACACCAACAGGCTGTCTAAAAACTAAAGATGGCAAAATCATAATAGAAAAGATCAGATTATACATGTATGGACAGATTATGTGAAAAATCTTTGTGGGGATAACAGAGAGGAACAGTATGATATTAGATTTAATAATGAAGGACCACCAATTTTGAAGATGGAGGTTCAAAATATTCTTAAGCATATGAAAGCTGGCAAGGCCCCCGGTGCAGATAACATCACAACAGAAATAATTAAAGCTTTAGAAGAATATGGACTAGATCAATTCACCAGACTGCTGAACACATTATATGATAGTGGAGATATACCTTCTGAATTATGTAACTCTGTATTTATTGCAATTCCAAAGAAATCAGGAGTCTTGGAATGTGATCAACATAGAACAATTAGTATAATGAGTCACATCACAAAGATTTTGCTACGATTTATCATGCAAAGAGTGAGGAAGAAATTACACCCTGAAATAGGGGAAGAACAATGTGAGTTTGTAGAAGGAAAGGCTATAGTAAATGCCGTGTATATGCTGCGAACAGTTATTGAACGTGCTATAGAAGTAAACAAGGATATTCATCTTTGCTTTATTGACTACACAAAAGCTATTGATAGAGTTAGACATGTCAACATAGTGGATATGATTGTAGATCTACAAATTGATGAGAAAGACATTTGACTTGGGGCAATATCAGCCTATTAAGACTGGTGTTAGACAGGGATGTGACATGTCTCCAGATCTTTTTTCCTTGTACAGTGAAAATATTTTCAGAAATGTAGAAGATATAAATGGAATCAGCATTGGAGGACGAAACATCAATAACATTAGATATGCAGATGATACAGTATTGATTGCAGACAATGCGCGGGATCTGCAACAAGTAGTAGATGCTGTTGTTGTACACAGCGAGCAGCTGGGGTTAGAATTAAATTGTAAAAAGACACATGTTATGGTCGTCACTAGGAAGAACAAAGTACCGCAATGTAATATATAAGTAAATAGGAATATTCTTCAACAAGTGAATCGGTACAATTATCTCGGAACAGTCATAACATCTGATGGGAGATGCCTTGAAGAGATTAGAACAAGAATCGCCATGGCGAAAGTAGCCTTTAGCAAGATGAAAAACATTCTGACCAATAAAAAGATGTCAATTGAAACGAGAAAAAATGTGTTGAGGGGATACATAGAGCCTGTTCTTTTGTATGGATGTGAAACTTGGACAATGTGCAGTCAACCTGAAAAACATCTGATGGCTGCATAAATGTGGTTTCTGAAGAAAATGCAAAGAATACCATGGACAGGTAGAAAAACCAATGACCAAGTACTACAGAAGACAAATGAAACTTGTAAATTGATTATAGAAATTAGACGTAGACAGTCAAAATTTTTTGGACATTTTATGAGAAGAAAGGGATTGGAGAACTTAGTGACAACTGGCAAGATCGAAGAGAACAGACCAAGAGTAAGACCGAGAGGAAAATACCTGGATGGCTTGGCCACATGGCATGGACGAGACAGGAACACTGAGCTGATCCACGACTCTGGTGTTCGAATGAAATGGCGAGTCATGACCGCCCACGCTTTCCGGCATGGCGCATGATTGATTGATCCCAGGTTTAGGGACATGAAGTATATTTAGTCGTTCGCTAAGTCTTGCGTAATATTTTTACAATGGCCAAAGGTAGCTTGGAGCAATTTGAAATAGGATTTTGTGAATTAGTTTAGTCTTATTAAAAAGTCGTTTGTGGAGTGGCAGTAAGGAAGACGTTCGTGTAGGTCAGAAGTGTCGGTAAGCTTTACACAATTAATTAAACGAACTGCCCTTTTCTGGAGTGAAAAAATGCGTTTTGTTATTGATTTGGAGCATCCATCCCAGATTGTGGAGCAATAATCAATATGTGTTTGTATGTGAGAAGTATAGAATATGTTTCTTGTGTTTTCGTCAAGGACATTTTTAATTATTAAAAGTTGGTATAATTTCTTTTTTTTTTGGCTATTTGTTTAACGAGACCATGAACATGGAAATTAAAGGTTAAATTTTGATCAATGATAAGACCCAGTGGCTTGTGCTCGGTTACACTTTCTAAAGGCGTGCTACCAATGTGCAGCTGAAGAGTTCTCTGTGAGTTTAGAGTGTGAAGTCTTTGCCTTGTTGCTATTAACATACGTTTTGTTTTAGAAATATTAATTTGCATGCTGTCTGCAAGACTCCATTTAACTACACTAGTATTTCCTGTTGCAAGGATGATTCTAGTATATTGCAATCAATGGCGTTTGTGTATATACTGTGCAGTCGTCTGCAAAAAGATCGCAGGACGACGAAATATATAGGGGAAGATCATTTATATAAATGGCAAATAACGGAGGGGCGAGTATAGACCCTTGATGTACTCCAATATTAATGGTGAGAGCTTGAGATAATGATTTATTGTGCGATACTACGTGTTTTCTGTTTAATAAAAATGATTTTTATTAATGCCACTATATTAAAGCTCACTTTCATTGTTTCTAGTTTTTTTTTTTTTTAAAGAATGGTATGATCTATCATATCGAATGCTTTTCTAAAGTCTATAAACACCGCTCCACATAGAGTATTGTTGTTAATATTGTGATGCCAGTTTTCTATCATGTTTTCTAGGGCCGCATGAAAGAATATTGTGGCCAAAACCCTGACTGACTGTCAATTATTAGTTTGTGGCGAACTAAGTGGTCTAATGTTGTTTTGTGAGTGTGCTTTTTTAGTGGTTAGGATAGTGAAGATAATATGGAAATTAGCCTATATTTACCGATGAGACGGCCGTCTAATGAACCCGTTTTTAAATGAGGATACACTTTAGCAATTTTAAAGGCTGATGGGAAGTGACCTTTGGTGAGACACTGATTACATATAAAAGTTAGTGACTTGCAGATCGCCGGTGCAGCGTAGCGAAGGATCCGATTACCTATTCCATCTAGTCCTGATGAGTTATTTTTATTTTAGGTAACTGAGATGAGGAAACACTTCAGTGGTCGTCATTAGCAGTACATTGGAGGGAATGTCTCTATAACATTTGTTCTCACAAAATGATGACATGATGACAATAAAAATATGTCATGTGGAGAATCTGGTATTGCAGCCTTCAATTGGTTTATGTCGGATTGAATGAAAATACTAAATGGATCACATGTAACCTGTTTTGATGGTAATGATTGTGATGATTGTAATGATTGTGATTGTGTCAGGTCTTAGTCAGATATGACTGAGCTACCGTATAACAGTAGACGGTACTACCTGCTTTCTGTTAGCGCCGAACGTTGGGCGGCGCTTACCAAACCCGACACCCCACATAGTGCCAACGGCTTCGTGCGGACGAGCGCAATTGGGAGGGTACAAGCCTTACCCTGGTGCGAGGAAATGCAACCTAAAGACAACGTGTCATGGCAGGGCAGACCTAAGCCTTGGTTGGCGGCTGGTCTAGGATCGAAACTCCGACAGGCGGACAATTAGAGCATTGCTTTGCTGATCCGGCAGCTTCTGCAGCTTGTCTTGTTCCATATGTAGAGGTGTTACCTTTCTTCTGGAGTGAACTAGGCAGGCCAAGAGAGGGATCATGCTGCAAGGGCAACACATGATCTCTATATTTTAGCCCAGGCTTTGTGCTATGGAAAGGCAATATCTCCATCCCTTACAAACTATCGTCTGTCAAGACGGCTAGGTGCCAATGAATGATTGTGATGACTTGTGTTTCCTTGTCGAGGTATTGATTGCCTTCCATATATATTTGGTGTTGGTTTTATTTATTGTTAGGTTCTTAAAGTAGTTTTTCTTTTCCTTTCGAATAACATATTGAACTTTGTTTCTCAGACTATGGTAAGTGGTTAGATATCTATTTCTATGTGCCCTGTCCCGGTCTTTCATAATTTTAACGACTTCTTGTGTGATCCACGGAGGCTTAGCATAATGTTTAACTCGAACATCCTTAAATGGAACTTGCTTATCAAAAACATTCAGGAAGGTCTTCAGCCAGCGGTCCAGAGCATCATCTGGGTCAGGAAGCTTGTAAACATAGTCCAGAGATGAGATGAGCAAGTCTCGTAAAAAGACTTCTTGATTGACATTTTTATAATTTCTATATTTTATACTTATGTTTTTGCGTTTCAGAGATTTGGTACCTTTTTCGACCACATGCAGCATACTGGGTAGTGATCTCTCATTGCATTAATAGGTACAGTACATTCTGTGATATTGTCAGCACATGTAGTATACATGTGATTTATAAGTGCAGCAGGTGATATTGTTGTTCTAGTGGCGTGTTTGACTAACTGTTGGAAGTTATATAAATTATAGTTATATAACTATATACTATATATGTTCCCATTTTTGTTAGATTTGTTTGTATCTATGTTGAAGTCTCCAAGCAGTATGATTTCTCACGCATTACTTAAGACTACATCCATCACAGTGGTGAATTTTTAGTACCAGATGTTTCCTGCAATGGGGTTTCGATATCGATAGCCAACTACTAGTGGTATGCTGTTTTTAAGATTAATCTCAAGCCATACACATTCACTCTCACAGGTTTCACAATCTAGCCTGCGGTAGACGTTGAGGGAATTAGAAATATAAACTGCAATACCCGTCTCTTGTTTCTGATAACGATCTCTTCTAATAACTTTAAAACCTCTGATAGCATGTTGTCATCTGACATTTTACCATTTAATCGACTTTCACTAAAGCCGAACATGTGAAAATTTTGATTACGTATAAGTGATAGTTCAGGCATCTTCGCTAACAGATGGCAGACATTTAAATGTGCGACTCTATTCCCATCTTTACTGAGCCATACTTGCTAGACATTTCAACAATGCGTAATCATAAATTTTATGAACAAAAAATGAATAGAACTTACATCCCATATTGCAATACACAAGAGAGAGAGAGAGAGAGAGAGAGAGAGAGAGAGAGAGAGAGAGAGAGAGAGAGAGAGAGAGAGAGACTTGAAATACCTAGATGGAGATATTCAGGGAGAGATGAGTTGTTAGAATACCCAGAGAGACATAAACTGTCAGACACATCCAGAGAAAGAGATGAAATGTCAGACATATCCAGTGAAAAAGATGAGCTGTTATACTTACCCAGATAAGGAGATGAACTGTCAGACGAACCCAGAGAAAGAGATCAACTGTCAGACGTACCCATAGAAGGAGATGAATTGTCAAGCGTACGCAGAGAAAGATAAAATGTCCGACGTACCCAGATAGAGATTAACTGTCAGACATACCCAGAGAGAGATGAACTGTCAGACGTACCCAGAGAGAGAGAGAGAGAGAGAGAGAGAGAGAGAGAGAGAGAGAGAGAGAGAGAGAGAGAGAGAGAGAGAGAGAGAGAGAGACAGCGATGAACTGTCAGACGTACCCATAGAGAGATGAACTGACAGATGTACTTTTGCTTGTCGTCCTCTGTGTGTCATCCAGTGATGATTACGTTGCTAATCATTCACTTTTCGTCAGTTCTTTAACTAGAATATTTAGTTCACCCCCACCTTCTGTCTGTCTGTCTGCCTGTCTGCCTGCCTGTCTGTCTGTCTGTCTGTCTGTCTGTCTGTCTGTCTGTCTGTCTGTCTGTCTGTCTGTCTGTCTGTCTGTCTGTCTGTCTTTTATACATTTGTTCACACAGTATACATTTCAATTTACATCAATCGATAATATTACAACGCCCACTCTTCTGTCTGTCTGTCTGTCTGTCTGTCTGTCTGTCTGTCTGTCTGTCTGTCTGTCTGTCTGTTCCTTGTGACTGTCTCTTCACTATCTCTTTCTTTCTCTATTTCTCATCTATCACAACCCTCCCTCTCTCTCTCTCTCTCTCTCTCTCTCTCTCTCTCTCTCTCTCTCTATCTCTTTCTCTCTCTCTCTCTAATTTCTTTGTCTCTCACTCTCTTCCTACATAAATTTTTTTTCTGTAGTATGTCTTTTCGACTCTTCCCATTCTCCCTGTCTCTCCATATTTCTCTATTTGCTCTTCTTTATGTCTGAAGAACATACAACATTCCTCTTTCTCCTCCAACGTCTCCTTTCTATGCTTATTCGTCTTCTGCCACCTCTCTCTCATCTCTCTATGGGCTCTTTCAAACTCCAGTCGTTCTCCTATTCCTTCTTCTCTTTCTCTCTGTTCTCTGTCCATCTTTCCTCTCTGCCTATATATAATCCCTCCTCCCACCCTCCCTCTCTCTCTCTCTCTCTCTCTCTCTCTCTCTCTCTCTCTCTCTCTCTCTCTCTCTCTCTCTTATGTTTATCTGCATTTCCTCTTTCTGTTCATCTCGTCATTGTCTATCTATATACTCACTCTACTCTGTGTGTTTTCTTCTACCTCTCTCTCCCTCCGCTCCCTCTTTTTCTCCGCCCCTTTCTCTCTCTCCTCTCCCTCTCCGTCTCCCTCTCTCTCGTCGTCCCTGTCCCTCAGTAAGCCTCACACATTCAGTTATGAGATGACAAACTCTGGAAGTTTCTGCTCCACCAGGTCAAACATTGATCTAAAAATGAGGTTTTCATCCCTGGAGTGATCCGAGTGTCTCAGCTCGATTACCTGCCCTTGCCTGTGGCATTCTCTACAAGTCACCTTCACCTTGGCTTCGCCCATTGTCCCGTCCATAGAGAGCACCGGGTTTCCTGATGGCGGGGGCGGGGGGGGGGGGGGGGGTATCTTCTGGAGCCTTTAACAACTACTTTTGGGGTTTTGTTTTGTTAGTTCGCTTTGAATTCAAGCGTAGTCCACAAACATACTACTACTTCTAGTGCACTGGACTCATTTTTCTTGTGTTTCTTTGTTTATCCCGATTATGCCACACGTATACTCTGCACACCTGATAGTGTCCTGACACTATTTCGCTGTTGTCTGCGTCGACTCGA